>BDMV01000007.1:3723904-3884481 GCA_008326285.1 Oryza officinalis
ACCACCTTCTTCGTCTTCGATGGAAAGGGTTCCTACAGCTTGTTGTTGGGACGAGATTGGATCCATGCTAATTGCTGTGTCCCTTCAACAATGCACCAATGCCTCATGCAATGGCAAGGGGACCAAGTCGAGATCGTGCAGGCCGATCGGTCAGTACATGTCGCCAATGCCGATCTCGCAGTTTGGGAGATGGAGGGAATCGACTGCTTGTCCGGGCGAGTCTGGGACGCCGATTTCCTCAAGGTAACCGACTGCGACATCGAGACGATTGAAGACCAAGACAAGCGGTTACTTTAGCGAAGATGCACCATCCGCCGTTGACAATGACCCCTACACAGATGACGCGGTGGATGAGTTAGACGGCAAGTTGGGACAAGGTTTTACGTCGGCCGATGAATTGGAAGAAATTGACATAGGAATAGGTGATAGGCCTAGGCCGACGTATGTAAGCACTAATTTGCCAAAGGAATACAAGAATAATTTGATAAATCTTTTGAAAGAATTCAGAGATTGTTTTGCATGGGAATACCATGAGATGCCAGGATTAAGCCGATCGATTGTAGAACATCGGCTACCAATCAAACAAGGCTATCGGCCTTTTAAGCAAGCTCCTCGGAGGTTTAAGGCCGATATGCACGAAGCCATAAAAGCAGAGATCGCAAGACTTTACGACGCCAACTTTATCAGGCCCTGCCGATACGCGGAGTGGGTCTCCAACATAGTTCCGGTATTAAAAAAGAACGGCAAACTAAGGGTATGCATCGATTTCAGAGATCTAAATAAGGCGACACCCAAAGACGAGTACCCTATGCCGTTGGCCGATTTGCTAGTCGACGCTGCTTCTGGGCATAAGATCATTAGTTTCATGGACGGAAACACAGGCTACAACCAGATCTTTATGGCTAAAGAGGACATTCATAAGACAGCCTTCAGGTGCCCAGGGGCAATCGGCCTATATGAATGGGTCGTCATGACATTTGGTTTGAAGAATGCTGGAGCTACGTATCAGAGGGCTATGAATTACATTTTTCATGATCTTATTGGCTCTCTGATTGAAGTTTATATAGACGATGTCGTCGTAAAGTCAAGAGAACATGATATGCACTTGGCCGACTTACGCAAGGTACTAGAAAGGGCAAGGAAATATGGTTTGAAGTTGAACCCTAACAAATGTGCCTTTGGCGTATCGGCCGGTCAGTTTTTGGGCTTCTTGGTCCATGAAAGGGGGATTGAAATCACACAGAAGAACATCGATGCCATCAAGAAAATCAAGCCTCCAGAAAACAAGACCAAGTTACAGTCTCTGTTCGGCAAGATTAACTTCGTCCGGCGTTTTATATCAAATTTGTCGGGCCGTATAGAGCCATTCACTCCACTGTTGAAGATAAAGGACGACGAAGAGTTCATATGGGGTGACAAGCAACAGAAAGCGCTAGACGATATCAAAGAATATTTAACTTCTCCGCCGGTCTTAATTCCTCCACAAAAAGGAGTCCCGTTCAAATTGTACTTGTCAGCCGATGAGAAATCCATCGGCTCAGTCTTGGTTCAAGATGTTAACGGCAAGGAAAGAGCTATTTTTTATCTCACCAGGAGAATGTTAGACGCTGAGACAAGGTACACGCCGGTGGAGAAATTATGCCTTTGTTTATATTTTTCATGTACTAAATTGAGGCATTACCTGCTTTCCAACGAGTGCATAGTGGTGAGCAAGGCCGATGTGATGAAATACATGCTATCGGCCCCCGTGCTGAAAGGACGAGTCGGGAAGTGGATCTTTGCTTTAACAGAGTTTGATCTTCGATATGAATCGGCCAAAGCGATCAAAGGACAAGCCCTGGCCGATTTCATCGTTCAACATAGAGATGACTCAGTTGCATATGCAGGCATTGTGCCGTGGACGTTATATTTCGATGGATCCGTCTGCAGACACGGTTGCGGTATCGGCCTAGTCATCATATCCCCTCGGGGGGCAAGTTTCGAGTTCGCGTTCACTATCAAGCCTTATTATACCAACAATCAAGCAGAATATGAAGCGGTGCTTAAAGGCTTGCAGTTGTTACAAGAAGTCGAGGCCGATACCGTGGAAATCATTGGTGATTCACAGCTTGTAATTAGTCAACTTTCTGGGGAGTATGAGTGCCGAGACGATATTCTCAAACTCTATAATGAGGAGTGCAAAGAGTTATTACACGGTTTCCGGATCGTAACGATGAGGCACATACCCAGGAAGCAGAATTTCGAAGCCAATGATTTAGCTCAGGGGGCATCGGGATACAGGCCGATGGCTAAAGACGTTCCAATACAGATTGCTCTCGTGCACGCCGATGATTGGAGGTCTGATATCATTGAGTATTTGAGAAACCCTTCCCAATCGGCGTCACGAAGAATGAAATATAAAGTTTTACACTATGTCTTATTGGACGATAACCTATATTATCGGACGGTTGATGGTGTCCTACTCAAATGCTAAGGGATTTGTGGCACCCATCAATCGGCTCATAAAATGAAATGGCTGATGAAGCGCGTCGGATATTTTTGGCCAACCATGCTAGAAGATTGCTTCAAGTATTATAAAGGATGTCAGGATTGTCAGAAATTTGGAGCAATTCAGAGAGCACCGGCATCGGTTATGCATCCAATCATAAAGCCGTGGCCGTTTCGAGGATGGGGAATAGATATGATCGGCCAGATTAACCCACCATCAAGTAAGGGACACAAGTATATATTAGTGGCTACAAATTACTTCACAAAGTGGGTTGAGGCCGTCCCTCTCAAGAAGGTTGATTCCAAAGACGCTATTCAGTTCGTCAAAGAGCATATCATATATCGGTTTGGGTTACCTCAGACAATAACTACAGATCAGGGATCAATCTTCGTGTCTGACGAGTTCGTCCGATTTGCTGACAGCATGGGCATCAGATTGCTCAATTCTTCTCCTTACTATGCGCAGGCTAACGGGCAGGCAGAGGCTTCCAACAAGTCTTTAATCAAATTAATCAAGCGGAAAATTGACGAACATCCGAGACAATGGCATACAACGCTGGCCGATGCTCTTTGGGCGTATCGGATGGCTTGCCATGGTGCAATCCAAGTGCCTCCCTATCAACTGGTCTACGGGCACGAAGCTGTACTGCCGTGGAAAACTGTCATCGGCTCAAGAAGGATTGCTTTGCAAGACGACTTGACAGCCGATGAGTATCATAATCTTATGGTTGATGAATTGGATGATTTGGCACACGTTCGATTACGGGCCTTAGAGAAAATCAAGCGTGATAAAGATAGAGTGGCCCGTCATTATAATAAAAAGGTCGTTGCCAAATCGTTTGAGGAGGGAGACCTTGTGTGGAAATTAATAATACCGATTGACTCCAGAGATAATAAATTCGGCAAATGGTCACCTAATTGGGAAGGCCCCTTTCTAATTCATCGATGTGTTCCTCACAATGCCTATCTGCTCAAGGGATTAGATGGCGAGATTTACGGACGAGCTCTCAATGGCAAATACTTGAAACAATATTATCCCAGTATCTGGATTGACTCATGATCAGCCCTCTAGCCGATTTATGATTATAGCCGATGTAGTCAAGCATCGTCTTTAGATGGCTGATAAATACTATCGCCCTTAGTTCAAATTTCCGAATATGAGCCCTCATCTTCCAAAATTTGGGGGACATATATATATATACAGGAATTTTCAAGGAATTTTCAAGGATTTTTCAAAATTTGGCGATTGACTTCGGCTCTCTGGCTGATGAGATTGCTTATAATGGGATTGTTTATGTTAAAGATATGTATGTCTGGAATTTTCAAAACAAATTCGGCTGCACGGCCGATAAGGTATGAGAGGATTTCAGAAGCAATAAATTAGGCTGGAATTTTCAAAACAAATTCGGCTGCATGGCCGATAAGGTGTATGGTTATACAGTATAGAAATAACATATGCTACATCACCCTATGAAGTCTGCAATAGCAGCAATGGCTTTACGACGAATTTGTTCAACGTCTTCGATAGCCTGGGCATCATCGGCCATCGTCCCTGGGATTGGTTTCAGTGATTTGCTTAGGATCGCGAGGTACTTGGCCGACGCCTTGAGCTTTGCCGTCTGATCTTCTATGACCTTGGGTGATGCAGCTATCCCGGCTTCGACTTCCTGGATTTCTTGGCGTGTAGCGGCCAGCTTCGATTCTAGCTCTGCCTCGAGGCGACGGAGTTCTTCAAGCCTATCTTTCAGCACAATCGACTCCACCGCTAGCTCGTCCAACCTGGTCTTGTCGGCATTCACTTGAGCTTTGCTAGCGGACAGGGCCGATTCCAGTTGTTCGCGCTGTCGTCGCTCTGCAAGTCTTTCCTTTGCTCTGAAAAGCTTGAATCGGTATTGTTCCAGGAAGATGGCCGGCGTAAGGATTTCCATCAGGTCTTCGGGCAGTTCGTCTTGGATTTCTTGTACCCTGACTCTGATGGAGGAGCAGTCTTCTACCAAACACTCCAGCGAGGCTTCTAGCCGATTCCCAATATCGGTCAGCCGATTCTTCAGATCATCAGAGATTGGTGCCCTGGCTGTGCTGGGTAGTTCCTTATCCTCCTCATCAAGGAACTGGCCGATATCGAAGGAGAACATATCGGCTAGGTTCTGCAAATATCAACATGGGTCGAGGTTAGCCTTGTTAATCAGGAATCGGCAGAAAGAGGATCAGGGTAATCATGGTTACCTATGTTGGAGCATTGGTGGTGCTTACATCGGCCTCCCTTTGCTTTGTCGGCATAACAGGCGAGGGGGCTGGCCGATGTGGTGAAGGTGATGGAGCCCTAGGCTGAAGAAGCAGGAAATTGGTGAATAGGGTTATGTGATTAGAGAAATAATGCAAAAAATCAACTCTTACCGAGACAGTCGGAGAGGGTGGTGGAGAAGGAGAAGGGGTTCTCAATCGTGCCTTGGCTCGTTCGCGTCGTTGTAAAGTTGTTTTCTTGGATCTTGGCATAGGGGCCGATTGAGTTCTCTCCTTCAACACAGATGACACCGCAGCCTGAAAAGGATATGAGGTTAAAGTATGACAGTACAAGGGGATTATGTAAACACAGAAAAGGGATTATATTGACCTTGCGAACTGCATGTCTGGTCCTTCTTGGTTGCGGGGCATCATCTTGGTCATCGGCCGGTGGGATCTCCGTAGCTTCGGCCGATGGCTCTTGGGTGGTTTCGACCGACGGGTTTTCTTCTTCGTGTGCATCGGCCGCTGCTGCATCGACTTCCTCCTCCATCACTTGTTCTTCGAGGAATTCTTCCAAGGAGGGGTCTAGCTCTTCGGCATCGGCCTGGTCATCGGTTTTGGCTTTCTTGCTGGCTTTCTGCGATTTGCCTTTGGCCGGCGCTTTCCTCTTGGGGTTTTCTTTAAGCATCGGACCTTGGAGAAGTGACGCCACTTTTGGGGCAGTAAGGCCGATGATAGATTCTAAAATGGTTGACCCCGATGGAGCTACGGCTTGAGCGTAGAAGATCTTCCGTCCACTGTTGCTCACAGATGGAATCGGCTCATCCGGGACTTGAGGGCTGATGCCTTGGATAAGTTCTGTCACATAGAACCTGGCCGATTGATGAAAGATGTGAGCGGCCCACTCTTGCCACCAAGTTTGGAAGTTAATGTGCACAAAGGCATTCAGATGCAGCCGATCGCAGTCACCAAGATTGGGGAGCTTGATTTCCATTGCTTTGTTCATGATCAGGGCCGATGGGACTGTGCCTCTGCTCTCTAGGAGCTTATGAAGATGCAAGCTAATGGGAAGTTGTCCGAGCCCGCATTGTCTAGCAGCTGTCATTGGGGTGTAAAACTCATAGGACAAGCTGGTGCTCCTTCCCTGAAAGACGCCTACTGGGAGCAGACATGGAGTAAGGCCGATCATGAATAATTCCCTTGATTCCATGTCATCATTTATTAAGCTCAGTTGCAGATCGTCTGGAAGCTCGAAGTCTCGGTCCGATGTATAGACAAACATATCCATCTTGGCTGATGGAGGGCCGGTGAAGAAACGGATGAACCATGTAGCCATGTCATCGGCCGATTGATCTGCGCCGGAGTAGACGGAGGCTGCTTCCCCATAGGACATGCATCTTCTGTTCCTGGGGTCTTCGTGATCGGCATATTTTGATGGAAAGCGAGAATCTGATAGAGGTGGCCGATCAACCATGGTGTTGGTGTATATGGTTAGCCAGAGTTGAACGAACCACCATGGTCCTCCATGAGCCACAGTCTGTTTTAGCATCAAGTCTTGTGTGGAAACATGGAGTAGCCGATATACAGCTCCTAGAAGGTATCGGCCCAAGGGGATTTGTCTCTTGTCGACCAAAGCTTGAGCCAAGTGTTGACAGTTTGTAGTGGGGCCACAGGTCGATCCGCAAAAGACAAATCTCTCCAACCACAATGTCAGGAAAGCTACGTGCTCTCGCTCTGAGACTGATCCCTGTTCCATGTGTTCAGAGATATATCCAGACCAGCCTCCGATTATCTTGGTCTTCAACTTGTGGCTGCTGTTTACCAGGAGGCTGAAGGGGTTGATCTCGGAGCTGATATCCAATCCTGTGAGTACCTTGATATCTATGAGGGTTGGGGTCATCGGACCTTGCTTGAACATAAAGGCGTTCAAGGTACTTGACCAGAAGTAGCTGGCGGCTGACATTAATGGCTCATTCTTCTTGGTATCGGCCAGGGACAGAGTTATGCATTGGCCGATTCCAATCTCGTCCCAGTGGACTTGTTTGACGACAGCGATCCTTTTGTGCCAGGTCCTATACCCGTTTAGCTTTGATGGCCATGATCTGAAGGTGTGCTTCCACGCCGAGACAGTGGGTTTGGTTTGCCTGAAAGGAATTCTGTCTGTTTCGGCGTTGATGAGCCAGGTTGGGTCGCAGTCGCCCATGGGGCCCAAGAGGAAGCGATGGGACTTATCGTCGGTAGGAATCAAGATTTGGTTTTTGAAGACCTAAAACGTGAGAACAACGATGAAAATATAAGGCCTGAGGCAGGCAGAAAGTAAAAACCTAACTTGGGGAAATCGGCGGAAACGGTAATAATGCGGGCTTTGAAGGAATTGACTTATCGCAGGGATCTCGGAGGCGTCGAACGGGGCGGAGGCCATCGTTGTTGGAGGGGTCACTGTGAAGGGGGTCGATGTTGACAAGACGCCGAGGGGTCGCCGGAATTGAAGAACACAAGGGGTTTGTCGAATCGGCGGCGAAAGGGTTCGAATCTGGATCTGTGCGGTTTTCAAGTTAGACCTAGCAAAGAGTCGATGAGTTCCCTGGAGCTAATTCCGCCACATTATATAATGAAGCGGAATTGGGGGGCATGTGTTAACGACGGATTTTGGTAATCGACTTGGAAAGGAAAGAGGAAACCGAAGCAGAGAGGAAGGATTGAGTTGGAGTCGGACCAGGCTTCGTATCGGACCCAGTAACCGTATCGAACTTGGGGAGTGTTGCTATAAAGGGCATATCGGCCGATACGGATTTGGTTTGGTCATGGGCCAATACGGGTTGTGAGTTGACAGTGTCAACGTGGGCTTGGTCTGGGCTCGAAGTAAGCTTCAAGGAAGTTGCCAAATAGAGATAAAGCTCGGTTTTAGGCAATTGTATCTTGTAAATTAGGTAGTTTAGATCTAATCTGTGGCTAGAGTCTGCCGCAAAGACTTGTTTGTTAGTCGTGGATAAGATCGTACCCGACAAGGGGTCTGTTGTAACCTCGGGTATAAATATCCCGATAGTTTGTACATGTAAACTCTCTCTCAATCAATCACACAACAAAATCAATCTACTTTCGGCGCATCGCCAACCCTCGCAAGAGGTCTTCTTCGACGAGTTCTTGCTTCCTCGGAGCAGAGGTAAGAACTCGTCCCCAACGATCTGCATCGTCGGGGCTAGCGTGTCGCTTTAGACACGTTAAGCCTCGATGATGTGATCGTCGATTATCATGTCTTGGATAGTTTTGACAGGTATCTCGATTAAGCTTTGCCAGCGGTTTACTCGCTTTAGGGTTTATTGCCGACGATGGTTTAATTTTCATGCTTGCCTAGATTATTCAATGCATCTGTCATCCCCAAAAGCAATCGACGGCTTGATTTTCTTTGTGATTAAGTCTCAATTCACACTTCGAGTTGCCATCGACCTTAGTCCTGTTTTGAGATCTAACACAAAGCCTGTTTTCGGTTGTAATTAAGGATAGTACCGGGGTTTTAGCCGGTCTTATCTAACATATGTGATTGCTTTATGTTTCTTGCATATGTTTGCCACTTATACGTGCAGATCGATAAGTATAAACGTGTTGATCGTGAAGTAATCTTAAGATCTCTTTATGGTTGATGTGTTTATACTGGCCGATTGGCTCGTATAAGGTTGCACTAGAGTACTAGCTGGTGTAGTTATCTTCGTCATCTTATCGGCCGGTATTATTAGTTGAAGTCTACATATCAATGAAGGCCGATAAGATTAGATTCATGTCTTACTTATTTTCTAAGTGAGCCGATATAGCTTTGCCCTATCGGCTGGGTTATGACAATGTGTCATCGGTCTGCTGACCGATCGGCCATTGTTTTCTGACTTGGCTCACTTGTTTCTTGTTGATTGCAGATCAAATCAACTGGCACGCTCTACTTACGACTAGGCAAGCCATTTGGACCTGCACTGGAGCTAAGCAGATCTCCCAGGCCGCCGTGGTAACGCGGAACCCGTTTGGTTGCTGGACGGGTCGAAATTCTGCGCCAACAGTCGGTGAGAGCGACGGGCAGGTAACTGGCCATAGCCTTGCTGTCTCCTCCTGCTGCGCGGATGGCGAGGGTGTACACGGTTAGCCATGACTCGGGGTCGGTCTTACCGTCATACTTGTCAATCCCGGTAGGCTTAAAACCACTCGGCCAGTCCACTCGACGCAAGTCCCGAGTGAACGCGGGCACTCCATCGTCGTAGTCGTCGGGTGATCTCCTTATGTCTTCAGAAGAGCGTCGTTCACGTTCCCGGTAGCGTCGGTCGAGTACCTCCCGCAGATCACTCGGCGGGGGCCTTCGCGGGCTGCTTTGGTAGTTGGAGTTGTAACTGCGACGATTCCGGTCGTGGACGAGTGGTCGGCTGTGTCCTCTCTCGTGAGAGTCGGCCGTTTGTTCTCGTTGCCTCCATACTGCGTTGCGGCAGGGGTCTTTTGACTTGACGGGTGTCTTGCTTTGCTCAGGTCTCTTGTAATCTTTGGATCGTAGCGGCGGCAAGCGGCTCCTGTCGAGCGTTTCAGCAATGGACTCGGTCGGCCTTCGTGCGGAGCTGGAGGGAGGGCCATTGGCCGTAGCCGCGACGATGGTCTTGATCTTGTCTAAGAGTGGTGTCACCGCAGCCGGCGCCGCTTCGATGACGGTCTCGATGAGGGTAAGGGCAGCGACGGCGTTCTGTTGAGGCGTTTGGAAGATGTTGGCGTTGTCGACTCGTGTCTGCAATATGGCCTCACGGGCGGAGCGCCCAGTCGCCCTCAGGTCCCGTTTCTTCTTGTCGGCTTCTTGTTTTTTCTTGAGCTCCTCTTTCTCCTTGCGCTTGTTCTCCTCCTCCACGCGCTTGCGCTTTTGCTCAAGCTTAGCTCGTTCCTCTTCCGCAATTCTCCGAGCCACGGCAGAGTCGGTCTCGGCTACTTCGGCCATGAGAACGTTGAGAAGGTCCGGATCGTAGTAGTCTCTGTCTGCGTCGTAGCTGTTGATTTCGTCCGTGGAGATGTCGTAGAGGTCGTCGAAGTCGGTGGAGCTTAGATGTTCGTCAAGGTCCGTAGATGAGTACGACCCGAGTCGTTCGAGTATGACCGCGACCTCCCTCGCGGCCTGGGGACAGCACGAAGGCGATGAAGAAGATTCTCCCGAGTAGATCGGATCCAACTCAAAAGATAGGAGGTTATGGTAGATTTTAGCGTCGTCCGGTAACCCGAGCAACGCCAAGGAAATTTCCCTTCCCAACTGGTTCGAATCCGAGTTGAGAATAGAGAGCTTACCGAATTTGTCGGTGACGAAGTCAAGTCCGCCGAAGCGAAACGCCTGCCCAGGGGCGAAGACGAAGTCGGCGAAGCCTGATGGAGATCCCATTGCGCTCATCGGCGAGATGTTGAAGAAGAACTTGATGCTGGTCCCCTACCTGGCGCGCCAACTGTCGAAACTTGGTTTCAGCAATAATAATCTGGGGGTAGCAGTCAAGCGCCAAACACAATGGGTTAGTATGCAAAAGGAATTAGACAGGTTCAGGCCCTCTCTTCGAGAGGTAATACCCTACTCCTGTTTCGGGGATTTGATCCGTCGAGTGGTTTATTAATCTCACGATCTCTTGATCTCGGTTGTCTCGTATGCTCTCGCTATGTTTTTCTCTGTAGTCATCTATCTCTCAAGGGACGCCCTACCCTTCTTATATAGTCTCAGAGGGTAGGCTTACAAGTCAGAGACCCTATCATATTCTATGTCGGACTCCTCAATCTTACCAACTTTGGACTATAGGCCGTTACCCTATTACAATGGTAACGTAATACCCAAGTCACAAGCCGGTTTACATAATCATGAATTATAACTTATCCCCTATGATAAATCGGATAAGCTAACCGTGAAGGTATCCGGTACCCATAATCTTCATACTGACCATGGCGAGCGTCGCCGCCAGCAGCAGCACGACTGCAAATTAAGGCTTTCTGCGCCATGCGGATGGATTTGTTAATTAGCCGATCGATCGCGAGAAGCTCAAGATCGAGCAGCTAGCTGTATTCGCAGTGCAGAGATTGTGTTTTGCTGCTAATGTGTTGTGCTGAGACCTGTTGCTTGCTGAGGTACGTATTTTTTATAGCTAAATCATAAGAGCTAGCTTAGCTCGATCGCATGCAATATCATGGATATTTTCACTAATATATAATTAATACTGTATATATATTTGGCACGTGGCAATAAACTTTCCAATTATTTCCCTCATCTTTTTCGAGTACGTACATGGCTGATATATAGCAGTACGTACCTAACTCCCGTACTTACGATGCTAATACGAGAGAGGTTGGAAAGACTTAGACTTGGTCCTGCACTGTCGCGTTTGCTTCTAGTAGTTTTTAATTAGTTACTTCCACTAATTATAATTAAGTGGTCAATTGTCGCAAACTTGCCATGCATGGATCCACACTACTTTATAGTCTTGGCACACGTAACCTGCATATTTTCTTTATCTGGGCAGGTAAATAATCAACTTGATGTTTGATTTTCTGGCACTATCTGGAAAAAAAATTCTGACTTGTCATGTATAGATAAATAATGGACAGCAAAGCACAGCCTTTTTTACACGAGGTTGGGACAAAAATATCATAAAAAAAGGAATATGGTTCAGACTTTCTCAAAACAATCCGAGTAATCAGTAATAAAATATTATATAAAATAGAGTTGGTGGAGTAACAGATTCACTGTCACCATTGTTGTTCTCTTCTAGAAGTAGTAAATTAGTAATGAGCACTCCAATATTTTACTCCTTGACCATATAGCTAAAGCCCTTTTCTCTTAATTACCTATAAAATTAGGTTTTCACTTCTTTTATTTAAAAATTAGGTTTTCACTTGGCATATAAAATTAGCTTCCTCGATGCTTTTATTTGAGATCGATTTACATGCATTCTCACGGCCTAAAATAACATGGCATAATGAAGGCCTTATGTAGATGGGCCTAATTTCCAGCTCAACTACGTGTGTAGATCGACTTGAAAATTGATGGATGGGCCAGGATTCAAGCCCATCCAAATAAGACCTCAATTGGTAACATCCTACTATATCATTGTCCAACGGCCGTACTCCACTAAATAAAAGGCTAATGTTACCATAACTCAGCAAAGTTGATGGGCACAATCAATCTAGTGAAATTTTCTCATTTGTTTTTGTCTTTTAAGGCTCTCTCTTTCTCTCTTGATGCAAGTAAATTTTGTGATGTGAAAGAGAGGAGAGGAACATGGTTGCTACGCATGATAACGGCTCAGAGTTGACTCTTAGCATTTATTAAAAAAAAATTTGTTACATAGAGATGGAGAAAATAAAAAAGGTAATAAAAATTATTTTGGTTTATTAATGGTTAAAATATTTTATTGTCTCAACTATTATAGAAGGATATATATTGCCTAAGTAATATGTATTAACTAAGAGCTTATATTGCATTCTGTCAATGGACTATACCCGATAGAGTATAGGGGACGTTGATACTAGGATATATGCGAGATTGGATCAACAAAATAAAAAACAAAGATTTATAATGGTTCAGACCCTCAATAAGGGTAATAGCCCTAATCCAGTTTATATATATATCTGATAAGAATAACACACGGATTACAATAGGAGAACAGACTAGCTACTCGAACTCGCCAACTAGAATTGATCGCCGAGTACGACCCAATGAGAACGTATCGACAACTAGGGTTTCGGCTTTCTCTGGATTGCGTCTTTGTATGGCTTTGGAGATGGCTTTTATGATCTGATCATCCTTTCCCCATGGGGGGTCTTATATTTAAAGCATTAGTCGTCTTCTTCTCTAAGTAGAACTCAAAGATCCTGAATATGGGTTCTTATATTTATAGCAATAGTTGTCTTCTTTTTCAAGTAGAACTCAAAGCTCCTGAATAAGGAATGAGCCAAGGTTCCTCATCTTCTCTGAGTAGGACTCTGACATCTTCTACCCTGGTGAAGACAATTTCCTTCCAAACTTAATTTATTACTGTAACTAAGGATACCTTTCCATATAACATTAGGTATTTAATATTTCCATATAAAACAAACCTACGTATATGAGATATGTCTAATCTACTACCCTGACATATTCTATCTTTGTACAAGAACGAGAACGAACTTACATCCTCGTGATTTATTCCACACATTATCTATGCTCACACACATATACTATCTCCTTTTTAAAATGTATAACGTCATTAATTTTTCGTACAACATTTGACTATTTGTATTATTTAAAAATTTAATACAAATATGTAAAAATATAAGTTAAGATTATATCTTATTTGATGATAAAATAAGTCATAACAAAATAAATAATATTTATATTTTTGAATAAGATGAATGGTCAACCGTTATACTAAATAAAAGGAGTATATAACATTTCATATTGGAGTAGTTATTAACTAAACAGGGTTAGGCCATGCTCGAAGAGGGAGGAGGATGACTGGCGGGCCTGCTGGCGCCACTAGCACCTTTCGGTGAATTGTGGGGGAGAAGGAGGAGAGGGTAGGGAAAAAACAAGGTTACTGCTCACGCACCTATCTTGTCACAATCCAGATCGACCAAAAATAACTGAAATTTGTAAATATTTTTAGGTGACTGAAAACTAAGACATCTCCGTTTCTTCTTTTATACAAAAAGAACGAACATCGGTACATATAAGATTCTCATGATTTATTCCATACATATTATATTTATATATATATATATATGCTTAATTACTCAGTAACTCGCATATATATAAACATCACGTATTAATTGGATGGAGTAGTTATTTTAAGCAGAGAGGGTTAGGCCACGCTCGAAGGGGCGCTCTCCCTGGAAGTTGCCGGCGGGGTTGTAGTTGCAGGTGATGAACACGCCGCCGTTGTCGCAGTCGACGCGGGCGCAGCCGATCGCCGTCGTGCGGCTCCACATCACCTGCGTGTAGTGGAGGCACGAGTCCGACGACCCCAGGCAGCTGTTGCTGTCGTAGTCGTACAGATCCTTCTCGCCCACCCACATGTTGACGGCATCCGCTGCCGTCCAGTCGCCGCCGGAGCCACCGAAGAGGTTCTCGCCGTAGCCGGCCGCCTCGAAGCTGCCAGAGTGGATGAGGGCGCAGTCGGCACGGCGGACCGCCGCGTAGTTCTCCGCGTACGCCGCCACGGCGTCGTCCCAGACCACCTCGCCGACGCCCTCCACGCTGCGGGCCGCGTTGTGGAGGTCCACGAAATCCTGCGGCGAGTTCTGCGCCATCGACGGCGTGGTCGCCATGGCCGCCACCACGACGACGGCGATGGCTGCCGCTACTATTCCTGATATCTTTGGTGTCTCCATATGCAAAAACTACACTAGCTAGTAGCTGTCTTGCTCGATTGTATGTGTGTTCTTCGATCCTTGAATGCTGATGCAATATTACTCGAGATCAAGGTATATATTTATAGGCAGATGAGCTCCCAAGATGTCAGTACAATAAATCGATTATTAATCTACTATTTGCAAGGCAACTTAGCAAGTAGCCATGATGTTTTATTATACACTAGGGCTGTATTCTTCTCCCTCCTTTCCAACTCATCTCTTTCGTTTTTCGCACGCACGTTTTTCAAACTACTAAACGGTATATTTTTTATAAAAATTTTCTATAGAAAAGTTAATTTAAAAAAAATCATATTAATCTATTTTTAAAGTTGTTTTAGACTAATATTTAATCAATCACATGTTAATAAGCCGCACCGTTTTTCGTGCGGGGAGGTGTAGCTTCATCTCCAAAACACAGCCTACGGACTCTTTGAACGAATAGATTGCTTACAATGTGCTTCCTCCGTTTCATATTATAAATTGTTTGACTTTTTTTGTCGAACCTTTTTAGGTTTGATTAAGATTATAGCAAAATATAATAATATTTTTAATGTAAAACAAACATTGTATCAATATATATTTAATGTTAAATTTAGTAAAACTAGTTTGATGTCGTAAATGTTGCTAATTTTTTTATAAATTTAATTAAACCTAAAAAACTTTGACTTAAAAAATATCAAACGACTTATAATATAAAATTAAGGGAGTACTTTTTTATAGAAGCGTCTACTAATTAATGATTTTGTGTTTGGTGGAGCACATGCATGAATGTATGCGACGTGTTCTTCTTTTTCTCCTTTCTTTTTTGAGTTGCCCCGTTGAATGGTAGTCATTGGAGGGCGCAGCACGTTGCTCATGTGCTCGCGATGGCTAAGGCGATGATCCGACGAGGCATGTCTTATCTTTGATTGGTGGACAACTTGATTTTAAATATTTAATCAGTTGTAAATTATAATTCTTATGCCTTCAGAAAACCCTAAATAATATAGTATATGTTAGAGAAATAAAGGTAAAAAAATATATATATTCCCAACCTTAATTTAGTTTATGGAACAAATAATTAGCCACAATGGTTACTGGATAACATTTCTACATCAAGAAACAAAGTCCACCAACCATATATAAACTAACCATTCCTGATCGGATCAAGGATCGATCCAAATCATGAGGGGTACGTATGGGTCAATATTTGGTGGGAAAATTCTCCATCTCCATTTCGCCATGCTGTCTGAAAGAATGATCTATAAGGCCAAGTGGCCAACTTCAATTCATGCATGCCAGCAGGTGCAGAGCTTTTCAATCCCTAGTGGGTCACCCTAGGAAAGAAAAACGAGAGTTCAATCAAGAACAGAAGAGATAAAAAATTTTCATTCATACATTTATGTCAGCAAAGCACATCCTCATCACGTATTTGCTAAGCCTTCATTATTCCAAACAACCACTAGGATCAATATAATGATGATAGTACATAGAGTCACTTACCTTCCTCAGTATATTTTTTAGATAATGATATTAAACCCTGCCTTTGTTTTAATTACAACTACAACCATTTATTACATATTACATAGTTCTTTCACATAAAGCCCAATACAATAAAATAAAATAAAGGTAGTAGATCGATGAAAAGACGACACAATGACACCAACCAAATGAAATAAAGCAACTTATTCAAAGCTTAAGTCTATAGCTAAATCTTCATCAAAATTTGACGAAAATCTATATGACAATTGATTTCAAATCCCAGCATACAGCATTTATAACTTTTATGTCCTTTTTACATCTTTGTAGTTGGCCCTAAAACCGAAGTCATTATATATGTTGCTCTGAATAGTGTACAAAATTTAGTTAAAGTTTTTTTTTAAAACCATATCATTTTTACTAAGTTATAAAGCCTAAAATAATATAGATGTTCCTGTTTTTGAGTTGATCCATACCAACTAGCCAATTTCTAAACATATGGACAAAACTATGCAGTAAGACCAGCAAGAGAGAATCGATCTGACGCCTTAATTAGGTTCAGTAATTAATAAGTTGATCAAAGTACTTGAAAAAACACAATCCATATAATGATATGTTTTCTAAAGAAACAGGTACTGCGTTATTCTGCCCATTAAAGGCTATGTTCGGGAGACGGAGCGACGTATTTTCTTATGATTAATTAAGTGTTTGCTATTTTTTTAAAAAAAATAAATTAATATAATTTTTTAAAACAATTTTCGTATAGAAACTTTTTAAAAAAACACACCGTTTAGCAGTTTGAAAAGCGTGCACATGAAAAAAGAGAGAGATGAGTTAGGAAAGTAGGCTACCGAACATAGCCTTAGTCGTTAACTATATATCTAAACTCTAGTTTCAGTTTTAGTTGTCAAAATGTTTTTCTAATACCTTTACTGTCTAATCCCTTGTCCTAAAACCAGATGAGACATATCGTAATAATATAAATCAGATACGGCACTATCTAGATTTGTATTACTGATATGTATCTTATCTGTTATTTCTTCTGTTTCATATTATAAGTCGTTTGTCCTTTTTCTTAAATCAAATTTCTTTAAATTTAACCAAGTTTATAAAAAAATATACTAACATTTTCAATACAAAACAAACATATTATCAAAATATATTTAGTGTTAGATTTAATTAAACTTGGTGTTGTAGATATTGTTATTTTTTTCTATAAACTTGGTTAAACCTAAAGAACTTTAATTAAAAAAAAGTCAAACGACTTATAATATGAAAGGAAAGAAGTATAAGGTTAGGATGGAGATATATTTTAGGATGGAGATAGTATTTACTACTTACTCCATGAGAGGCTTGAGTATAGTAGGAGGTGGTTTTGACAGACTTGGCATACTACATCAGCTTCCTTGAAAATCTGGCCCAAGAAAGCCCATATATAATGGGCTATTTTTCGGCCCATGAACTTGTGTGTAGGCTGGAAATCTCGGCTCGGCCGGATTTAGGCCTTAAGAATGGTCCAGGATTAAGGCCCATATAAATGAGGCCCAGATTATTCTCCGCTGGAAATCCTCGTGCTGCAGGTGTTCCACGGTTCCACCACTGAGTCACTGACAGTGGGACCCTTGAATGCGGTCCTCGGGCCCACTTGCAGCCACACACGCTCCGAAACGAGCACACGCGAGTGGGCGACCGATCGATCCCCAATTCGCCGCGCGCGCACACGCGGCGGCGGCGGCGGCGAGCCGGCGACCTCCCCTCCGCCGCCATGGACGACCGCCGCAACGGCGACCAGCCGAGCCGGTGGCCGCCGGGCACGGGGGTGGAGGAGAGGGAGTCCGCCTCCTTCCCCGCCTCCATCCTCCTCTTCGCCCTCGTCGGCGCCACCGCCACCACCGCCGCGGTACGTGCCGCGCCCTCGCCCTCGAGCCCCAGCCCGGTCTGACTTGGATATGCGCGTCGGTCCATCCGATGCGCGATGCTTCACCCTAGCTGTGCTCGCTGGGAGTCTAAAACGATTGGGCTGTTTATGCTTTCTGTGTTGGCTATTAGTGCGTCTGGATTTGTGATTTTGTGCATTCGTCTTGTGGATTTGTAGTTTGGTCAGCTGCGCAGGACGATGAGCTGGTTCTACACGCAGGTACACCGAAATGCATCTCATTTGGCTTTTGCCATGGGTTCGTAAGCTGCATGGCTCTATGGAAAATTTGGGAGAGAGGTGTTAAATTCGGTGTACTTTGAATGAAGCTTAGTAGGTCGGAGCCTTATGTGTACTGGGAAGACATACCACGTCGATCGAATCGGCGTGGCGAAGCCTGGGGCCAGTATTACCAGAGGATGAGAGAGAAGAATGAGGATCAGAGGGAGAGAGTGGTCAGTTCCCTGCTCTCTCATAAGACATCAGAAATGTGTTTTTTTGGCATTTGCATTTCAATACTTATGTTTATCATTTCAGTACGCCTGCAAAAAAAAATGCATGTTGGATTAGGATTATACCTCAATGATTACCCGTGGTCTTTACAGATAAACTCATAAAAAACAGACGTTGCTTTAGAGATTTATGAGCTGCCGTTATTGACGATCACCTCAAGTTGTTCCTAAGTAAACTATATATCTTATTAGTAATATCTGGTAAATATACATGGTCAAGAAAATATTTGGTAAATATATCTAAAATATGCCTGAGAAAGAAAACAGCCTTGTTACTATTTGGTGTTGCTTTGTATTCATTTGCCGGTATGTTTCAACTAATCCTCAAGCAGCATTAGTGCTTTATGTAGGAACGCATAAGGCACATGCAAGATATGTTCAAGAAGGAGAGAAGTAAATGTCAGGATTACCGAACTCGGGATGGCCATAATCCAAGCTACTATCAGAGCAGTCGAAGAGATGAGTGGTACTGGGATGCAGAGTCATTTTATGCTAACCAAAGAACAAATTTCAGATCTATGCCCAGGGAAGCCATGGGTTACACTATGTCACAGCACTACTCTGTCTTGGGTCTTGACAGGTATGAGTACACTCACTTTTGCAGCAATACTTAGTATACCTGTCAGTTTGATGTACTGCTCCCCTCAAAAAGAAATTGCATGCCATGATATGCTAGTTTGTTATTTATCATTTCGTTGGCTCTTATACACTCCTGTACTCCTGTTTCTGATCTCGTGATCAGTAATCAACCATGAAACTACGATGGGCATGTAAGTTTTTTCGAGAATACGCATAAGCTGTGGATATCTATGTATTAATTCTTGAGGGGATCACCGCAAGTTTACATTGAATGGAACCACGATGGGCATGTAATGTACTAATTGACCAGCTATTCTGAGTTTTCTCCTATGGTGATTACTCACTACCCTCAAATCATTACATGAACACAATGCATGGTCATTTGGTATCTTAGGTATTGCCCTTAACAAAGTTTACTGCATTTTATTTGACAGGTCAAGATTGGAGCCATTCTCGGATGCTGAGATTAAGGTGTGTGCCTTATTTTACCAAGTCTTTTTATTTCTTGCAAAAATCACAGCAGGAAGATTGCCATCGTGCTCTAGTAGATTCTATAGCGTTAAATTCATATGTTTAGACAAGTCAAGACAAGAAAAAAAGGTAACTAAAAAACATCCTTTCAGGCACATAGAGGATCACTAATTTACTAGAACATTCATCCATTCTTTATACAGGATAGCTAAGTTAGGTAATGAGGCATGCCTGCAGAAGAAGGCATTTTCGTGTTCAATTTATCACTTATCCCCTGTTAACTGTTATGTGCAACTCTGAAAATTCAATGATCATTGGTAACTTGGCTAATATGCTGTTTACATAGTTCTCTTTACTACTATGATCAGCAAATCTTTTGGGAATCTGGATATGTCTTGCTTATTTTCTTTATGGCGTGCATTGCAGAATGCATTTAGGAGAAAAGCGATGGAGTATCATCCAGATCAAAACCAACATAACAAAGGTGAATGCAGCTCCTTTTTCTTCTCCTGTATGTAAAGCTAACATGTGTCCAATACATATATCGTCATATTTGTCCATTTTATTTCTGTCAGAGGTTGCTGAGGCAAAATTCAAAGAGGTCATGGATTCCTATGAAGCAATAAAATTAGAAAGGCAAAATGGAAGTTTATGAATACACTCACAATGGAGGTCTGTTGTATATAAGGCGTTTGACACAAGACAAAACATGTCTCAGCTCGGTTGCTCTTTTGCTTCTTTTTTCACTATTATTATGTAAGCAACAACAAATAGTGCATCTCTTGTGGGTGCTGAACAGCAGATTGATGCCAAGATATCTAGCTGTCAGACCAGCTGTTGTAGGACATGTTGTCCTTGATAAAAATCCTCATGTAGAAGTTTTGCTCTCACAAACAGTTTGACTTTTCACAATGAGCAGATTTGCTGTCTTTTTTCAGCATGCCTGAGAATGTTAAGTGTTACAGTGACAGTGCATAGTTCCTAGTTAAAAATTGACTGTGGGTTTCAGTGAGTTCAGAGGAATGGGTAGTGCAATTGTTGTGAGTTCAGCTCTTGGAGCTGAGAGCATATGTCTACTTGTCTGTACACTACTCATACGAGATCATGTGGAGAAGATCATACCATCACAACTCATAGCAGTATTCAGGTGGACATAGGTTCCAAATTCTCCAGGAAACATGAGTTGAAGCATAACAGAACAAGGTAGCAGGAAACCGTTGGGATCTCTGAAACGCATGTTCTTGTGTTTGTCACTGATGCTATTATCTATCAATTTCTGCAGTCTGTCCTGTTACTGCTTTTGTACTACCATGGTAATAAGAACCGAACTTGTGATGTCTCTCGCATCAGTTTTTTGCAGCAAGGTTGTCCTTGTTCTCCTCAAACCTTTGCAACAAGGTCTCAAAGTCGAAGCCACCCCCAAGTTTTGAAATCGAACTCAAAGTCGCAAATAGACTCACCAAAATCTGACGCATCGGTAGGGCAACCTTAACAAGATTATAAGCTTTGGATCTATGATTAGGCATGGTTTTTCACAGTTTGCAGATCCGACATGAATCCTGCAGCCCAGGTACAATTCTCACGAGATGCTGTCTGTCCCAAAACAAGCGTGATGTTGCAGAGAGAAGGGAACAAAGGAGACTGGTGATCTGATATGATATGGGACAGAGACGATGGGTCACACAATACAGATGTGGGTCACTGGATGATCAATCAGTCTGCAGCCATATGGATGTCTAGTGTGTCCTGTCCAGGTACAGCTACTGTTTCTTACTTCCTCTCTAGCATCAAGATGCTATGCATCTCTATACATGGAGGCCTGGCTCTAGAATGGGTTTTCTAGCTTGTGACATGCAAACTGCAACAACAAAAACTACAAAGGGCCACAGGATTCTTTTGTCTCGTATTTTCGTTCCATTGCACTCTTCTAAGGTTGATTATAATCTACAGATTAATCGTGGACACGTTTTTCGAGCTTCTAAATGGTACGTCTTTTATAAAAACTTTTTTCGTAAGTATTTCTTATACTACTTTTTGGATTAGCTTATCAACTTTCTAATATTTCTCTCTCTTGTACGGAAACGTATTCTATACATATAAATTTTCTCGTGTATACACCGTGCATATCAACTAACAAATTTCACCAAAAATTTTAGAAAAAATTATACATATACTTTTAGTAGTGTTATATCTATGTGTAAAATCTCATCTTGACATTCATAATATATAGAAAGAAAAAAGACAAAATTCTGACAATTTCACTCTTAAAACTATCAGAATTTTTATTTTTTTTTACGGCTAAAATATAATGAATTTTAGATTAAGATTTTTAAAATAAATATAATACTATTGAAAGGTTTCATACATGTGTAATTTTTTAAAAAAAATTAGTGAAATTTGTTACTTGGTGTGCACGATATGTATATGAAAAGCTTTTGTGTATAAAATATGTTCTTCATTTATACTACTAATAACTATAAACTCAGTTTCATCCGTAATCTGTCGGAATGCACTCTTACCTTCCCTTCGAAACTTTAGGTGAAGCTTGGGTGTACATAAACATAATAAATCTGCCTGGGCATATTACTGGTAACTACTAATGGTTCTGTACTGAATTACGTGAGCATAATGTCATCAGCGAACAAAGGCAGTAACATGATTTCTGTTAAGTAGTACGGTTTCTTCTCAAAATACTACTAACTAAATTAGCCACTACGCGTATACTGTACATTTCTATGTTGTACAATGTGCAGTGCACCGACACGCATATCCTGTGTACATTTCTATGACTATGTGTACAATGTTCTCGAAGAAAATACGATTAGACGACTAGTATATGTGTTAATGTGCACGTGCTGGCACGCATGCAGCCGGTAGCAGCAGTAGCCGTAATCCACTTGTTGATTGCGGCAGTAGTACATCGAAGATGAATCGGATTGACTCATGCCACGTGGCATGTGTGACCTGAGTTCCAAGACACGTGTCTGAGCCATATGACACCAAATAACCAGGTGACACAAGAAGCTGATATAGCCATGTTTAGCCAAAATTCAGTCTCAACTGTTAACTAACTGAAACTATTTGGTCAATTTGATCATCACCTACGGTTAACCGAATTGACAAAAAAAAGACCGAAAATTGCCCAAATAGAATCATTAGTCCTACTAGCAATGTTAATCAAGTAAAAACCTCAGAATCCCCACATCGCTTACGTCTCCACCCCACACATCCTTCGGCGCCGCATGCGAGGAATTCAGATTCGGTGCGGTGGCTGCTATGACTGCACAATAACAACGGCACGTAATCTGAATCCTCTATTTATTGATTCAATGGTTCAAATCGTTTGTTATGAGTCATTCGTTTTTGAATCCAGTGATGCTTTTGTGACTGTTTAACTTGCACGAAGACATCTGGGTCATTCGTTTTGAATCCAATGATACTCTTGTGACTGCTTAACTTGCAGTCACACTGGCCACTGCACTAGAACCGAATCCGCAAGTCTCCTCGCAATCACGACGCACGTCATCTTCCCCTCCTCTCTGTCCCATGTGTACAGAGATGAAGAGACAAACCAACCTGAAGCTTAAAGGAAATTTGTGTCTTATAGACCATTTGTCATGAGGTGACATGGCAAGTTACGATATTAAATCGTCACATGAGTTGGAAGAGTTGCCTCGCGAGGATGCATATACCATAACGAACGCACTACAGCCTCAACTTGAAAAGTAGCCTAGCATGCATAGTCTGTCCCAAAATAATAAAAAAAAAGTTAATAGGATCTGTATCATTATAAATTTACTCGTTTTTTTTAAAAAAATTACTATTTTATTTAACTGTTTGGATACATGCCATTATAACTTCATATCAATTTAGAATATGTCACTAAATGTCTCTTTCATGTGTTTCTCAACTTTTTTAATCAAATTGTTCTCGTCTTTTTCCTCCTTTCCCTTCTCTCTCCGTCTTCTCCATTAAACACAAGAGAAGATTGACTAAATATGCCGGAGGTCAGCGGGACGAGCTGCGCCACGATCAAGGACGGCCAGAACTGCATGGCGCACGACCGGCCGGACACCGGCTACCTCCACTGGCGGTGGCAGCCGCGGCGGTGCGACCTCCCGGCCTTCTCGCCGGAGGCGTTCCTCGGCTGGCTCCGCAACAAGCACCTCGCCTTCGTCGGCGACTCGCTGGCGTGCAACCAGGCGGAGTCGCTGATGTGCCTCCTGGCGTCCCGCTCCCCGCCGGAGCTCGTGTACCGGGACGGCGAGGAGAACAAGTTCCGACGATGGGCGTTCCGGGAGCACAACGCCACCGTGTCCATCTTCTGGTCGCCGTTCCTGGTCAAGGTCGCGGAGAAGGCGGAGCACGCCGGCGTGCGGCACAACAACGTGTTCCTGGACGCGTTCGACGAGCGGTGGATGTCCAGGCTGAGGGACCTCGACGCCGTCGTGCTCTCCATCGGGCACTGGTTCCTGATCCCGGGCATCTATCACGACGCCGGCGAGGTCGTCGGCTGCCACGACTGCGCCGAGTTCAACCACACCGAACCCCCTTCTTCGCCGTGTTCAAGCAGGCGGTCCACCGGACGCTCGCCGAGATCACCCGGCGCCACGTTCTCGCCGGCGGCTGGGGCGTTGCTCCGGATCTGCTCCCTCCGTGCTGCTTGTTGCCATCGACGACCACACCCTCGGCCTGACCTCGCTGCTGCTGGTCTATCTGACAAGCTGGTCTCCTAGATGGATAAGAGTACGGATAGAGCTATACAAGTACTACCTCCTTTTCAAAATATATAACAATTTTACGTATAATGTTTAAATATTTATTTTATTCAAAAATTTAATATAAATATGTAAAAATATAAATTAAGATTATATTTTATTTGATGATAACAAGTCACAATAAAATAAATAATATTTATATAAATTTTTGAATAAAACGAATGGTTAAACGTTATATGAAAAATCAATGACGTTATATATTTTGAAAAAGAGGTAGTACATTGAGACTGGATAAAGCAACACGTCTGCAATGCGGGTCCCACCGCCAGCTGTGCAATCCCGTGAATTTATCTTGCTTGCAGGCAGCAATATGCAACGCTGATTGTTGCAATATGCAATATCCCACATTGTTGAAAGAAAATAGAAAATAAACAATCGTAATGTGTGTACACCGCATTTTCTTTTCAATAGGAGACTCCTTTGGCAATATGATTGTTTACATCCACAAATGTACACACAGCTCAAGGAAGAAAAAAAAATCCAGCAAGAGAATTAGTATAAAAAAGAGAAAAACACTATGAGTGTGAAAAAATTGCAATGGTCATGTTTTGATTCTTTTTCCTCTTTTTTGATAATGCAATTCAATAACTATGGTTTGATATTCCAAACAAAAGGTAAGAAGGTTGAGTTCTAAACTCCTACTCGAAATTGTTATTTTTTTCTTGGGTTATTAAATGATATGTTTCGTGTAAAAGTTATATATATAAGTTTTGTAAAAAAATAAAATAAATATATATTTTAAATTTATAGTGATTAAAACTGGATTGATCACGTGCTAATGACCGTTTTGTGTGATGCCAAAAATCTCAGATGAGCTCTATTCCGAACTCAACCTTTAAGAGAGGTAGAGTGAATATATAGATGCCTTACTGCAGAGGCCAAAGACATAAACTATTCATATTATCTTAAAAAAAGTTAAGAAGGGTAGGGTGAATAGTTTTAGATCGTCGAGTTGAACAGCGTCCAAATTTAAGATGTAGGATTGATTTTCGGACTGGTGGAATTTCATGATGAGTACATTTTTTTTCCCTATGTAATGCAAGCTATAAAAATATATATTAGTTCCGTACGCTCTCTGTAAAAAGAAACAATTTTTGACTATGAACATTGACCTGTATATGTTCTCTGTTCGGCTACGCTGCACATACCGGCTACGCTGTATAGTCGATGTATATATATTTTTTATCATGTACTGTAGCGGTTGCTGCTATACAGCTGCAATTTAGCTACACCGAATAGACCGTATAAGTTGAGCTTTTTTTTCTTTTTTCAGTGTGAGCGCTGATGCATGCTGAGTCTAAACCGAGTACTACGTAATTACACTTTTGGATCAGCATGCATCAGCACCTCCCGCGCCATTAAATCATTCAATTAAATTACATCATTATCATTATTATTATTATTATTATTATTATTATTATTATTATTATTATTATTATTATTATTATTATTATTATTATTATTATTATTATTATTATTATTATTATTATTATTATTATTATCTCTCTCTTCCTCCTCCTTGCTTCTTCTTCTTAAGCTTTTCTATTTTTCTGCCATTGCTACGGCGGTAGTGGAGCTCGCATCGCATTTCGCATTGCGGAGAGGAGAGTGGTGAGGTGTGAGGAGTGGTGGGTGGAGGCGGCTCCGGTTGATCGGCATTGGCAGCTCGAAAGAAGGGGAGCCCCAGGAATAGTGTGCGTTTGTGTGTCAGTGAAGCTTGCTATTTTGGGAGCTCAGCGAGTGGCGGGAGTGTCGTGTCGTCGAGTGTTCGTCCCGCCGCGTGCATGGCGCCGTGGAGCGGCTTCTGGGCCGGCAGCAGGCCCGCCCTCGCCGCCGCCGGCGGCACGCCGGTCGTCGTCAAGATGGAGAATCCCAACTGGTCCATCTCCGAGATCGACGCCGACGACGACGACGGCGGCGGCGGCGGGGAGTTCTTGGCCGGCGACCGGCGGCGGCGCAGGGGCAAGAACGCGAAGCAGATCACCTGGGTGCTGCTGCTCAAGGCGCACCGCGCCGCGGGGTGCCTCGCGTGGCTCGCCTCCGCCGCCGTCGCGCTCGGCGGCGCAGCGCGCCGCCGCGTCGCCGCCGGGCGGACGGACGACGCCGACGCCGAGACGCCGGCGCCGCGGTCCCGGCTCTACGCGTTCATCAGGGCGTCGCTCCTGCTGTCCGCTTTCCTCCTAGCCGTCGAACTCGCCGCCTACGCCAACGGCCGCGGCCGCGTGCTCGTCGCCTCCGTTGACTCGTTCCACTCCTCCTGGGTGCGCTTCCGCGCCGCCTACGTCGCCCCGCCGCTCCAGCTCCTCGCCGACGCCTGCGTCGTGCTCTTCCTCGTCCAGAGCGCCGACCGCCTCGTCCAGTGCCTCGGCTGCCTGTACATCCACCTCAACCGAATCAAGCCCAACCTCACCTCCTCGCCGGCGGAGACGGCGGCGGCGGCGGCATTGCCCGACCCGGAGGACCCCGACGCCGGCGGCTACTACCCCATGGTGCTCGTCCAGATACCAATGTGCAACGAGAAGGAGGTATACAACCATACAAGCACAGACACCTCTCAAAATTGCCCCTAAACATCCAATTTCTCAACAGAACATTCCAATTTTACTCAATTTCAGGTGTATCAGCAATCGATTGCGGCGGTCTGCAATCTTGATTGGCCGAGGTCCAACATCTTGGTGCAGGTGCTTGATGACTCTGATGACCCAACAACACAAGCATTGATCAAGGATGAGGTGGAGAAATGGCGGCAGAACGGTGCGCGCATTGTGTACCGCCACCGCGTGCTCCGGGAGGGGTACAAGGCCGGCAACCTCAAGTCGGCAATGAGCTGCTGCTATGTCAAGGACTATGAGTATGTGGCCATCTTCGATGCCGACTTCCAGCCATACCCTGACTTCCTCAAGTGCACCGTGCCGCATTTTAAGGTGAAATTCAGTGACTGAATCATGTAGAATTGTGTGCATTGTTGGTAAGATTCTGAATGTGATCAATTGCATTTGGTGGTTGCAATGCAGGACAATGAGGAGTTGGGGCTGGTTCAAGCTAGATGGTCATTTGTGAACAAGGATGAGAACCTCTTGACGCGGTTGCAGAACATAAACCTGTGCTTCCACTTTGAGGTGGAGCAGCAGGTCAATGGCATATTCATCAACTTCTTTGGGTTCAATGGCACGGCTGGCGTGTGGAGGATCAAGGCGCTGGAGGACTCAGGAGGCTGGATGGAGCGTACTACGGTGGAGGACATGGACATTGCGGTCCGTGCACATCTCAATGGCTGGAAGTTTGTGTTCCTGAATGATGTGGAGGTGAGGTACACAATGAATTGTGTATAGAAACTGCATTGTTGCATCATCAGGATCATTGAGCAAGGTCGCAAGCTTACATATTTTGCACTAAAGTGTTCCATTTCATCTTTGGACAGTGCCAGTGTGAACTACCAGAGTCTTATGAGGCTTACAGGAAGCAACAGCACCGCTGGCATTCAGGGCCAATGCAGCTGTTCAGGCTATGTTTACCGGACATCATTAGATGCAAGGTATTTCCATGTGCTGTATTCGTATTGCATAATTGGTTGCATTGTCAATGTTTCTTTTAGATAATAATAACAGTGTTAGTACTTGTCTGTGATCATACATACGACCAAGCTCACAAATTTGTACTGGTACATTTAAGTGTTGCAGATATTAGGATTGTACATTTGAGGTACATACTTACGAGAATAGGTTGCCTTGCGTATGATATGCCGTTTCATGATGGATTCCTTAGTTCATCCATAAAATTTTGTCAGCTAGATCTAACTGTAATTTTAGAAGATACTACTGCCAGTTGATAGTATAGTCCAATTTCAGATATCCCAAAGTACCACTACCTGTATGTACTTCATTATAATTGTGTTAGTTTTGTTGTTTCAGATTGCATTCTGGAAGAAGGCCAATTTGATATTTCTCTTCTTCCTGCTTCGCAAGCTCATCCTGCCCTTCTACTCCTTCACCCTTTTCTGCATCATCCTACCAATGACAATGTTTGTGCCTGAAGCTGAGCTACCTGACTGGGTTGTCTGCTACATCCCTGCCCTGATGTCCTTCCTTAACATCCTCCCCACGCCAAAATCATTCCCGTTCATCATCCCGTACCTGCTCTTCGAGAACACCATGTCTGTCACCAAGTTCAATGCAATGATCTCCGGGCTGTTCCAGCTCGGAAGCGCGTATGAATGGGTGGTGACCAAGAAATCGGGCCGATCATCGGAGGGTGATCTTATCGCATTGGCGCCCAAGGAGCTGGAACAACAGAAGATCCTTGATCTCGCAGCAATCAAGGAGCAGTCCATGCTGAAGCAATCCTCTCCAAGAAATGAGGCCAAGAAGTACAACCGGATATACAAGAAGGAGCTTGCCCTCTCATTGCTTCTCCTGACCGCTGCGGCTCGCAGCTTGCTGTCGAAACAAGGGATACACTTCTACTTCCTGCTATTTCAGGGACTGTCATTCTTGTTGGTCGGCCTGGACCTCATAGGTGAGGATGTGAAATAATTAAGCTGTAGTGTAGACAAAATCAGAAGGTGTTGAAACAGCTATCCATCATGAAAATGTGGTTGTACTTTTGTTAATGTGTAGGAATTAGAAACCAGATGCGAATGCCTCGTTTCGGAGGATTAGTATGTGACTGTAAGTCATGTGTAGATAGTTAATTAGTCCTTGGCATGTAAATCAGTTAGTTGTTTCAGGCCACTTGATTCTTTTGTAACTATTTTGGTGCTCAGGTTTTAGGTCACATTACAATCCAAGATATGTTCTTCTCCTATCTGAATCTGATCGATGCATGGGGCCGAAAACATCCCAGATCTCAAGAGTGATGTGCAGAGCTTATACTTCTCTTCATCTGTTCTGCGTTGTTTCAGTCATGCTGATCAATTCAATGTATTTGTTCAGAATCCAGAGTGATGCTGATCAATACTAAACCACAATGCACATGTCCTGAACCTGAAAGAACACATCTGATCTCATGCACAGCTCGAGAGTTGAAATGCAACTATACACAGGTCTCACTGTGTTTTGGCATCAAATATTTGGTACTGTGTTTTGCCTGGATGAGCTGTGATGAGCAGTAGTAGTTGCTGTGAATCTGTGATCGTTTGCACTGTACTTTTTCTTGGCTTACCTTATCTGCAGATCACACTGCTACTGTTTCTGCTTGTGCAGTACAGCTAGAACATCCGTCCTGTGATCCGGTGAGATCATCTCACATGACTGCAGTCATATTGGTTTGTTGGTTGGTTCATGGTTGGTTGGTTTTCAGCTGCATCTGGTAGAAGTAGAGCTAGAAGAAAAAAAATTCTCACCTGTTCGTCATCATGTTGAACTATTGCAGCTACATTCTCAGAGTTTGGGCTGGCCCATTCAGGCCCATCCCAATCACTGACGAAGTTCAGAAACATTCAGAGAAAACCAGAGTGCACTGACATGTGGGTCCTCCTACGGTGAGACTGGAATTTCAGATTCTTGCAAGAACAAGGGGATTGATTAAATAATTTGGTGAGGCTTTTAATTAATTAATATAGAACATATAGTTTTGGATTTTGGAGGAGATGCACCGCCTCGATAGATCTCCGGCCTCCGTGTTACAAAAACCCTTCTTCTCCGGCGCCGATCGAGCTCTCTGATACATGGCGACCGTCGCCGGAGAAGAAGGAAAGGGGGGAGAGGCCGCGGCCATGGCGTGCGTCGGTTTCCTCGCCTTGAGTGATAATTAATACTTGTTCTACTACTACATCGCTAGCTAATTAATCACGTCGCCGACCAACCAAGAACCCTAAATTAACCAACCAAACACGAGCTAATTAAGCTAGTGTTGTCGTCGTCGTTGCCTCCTAGCTTGCTAGCTAGCTTACTACTCCGTTGAGTGGATGGCGGCGAGGTGATCGATCAGGCGTCGGTCCACGCGGCGAAGAGGGGCATGTGGGCGATGGAGACGGCGGCCGGCCTGGCGGACGGCGGCGGCGAGGAGACCCAGGAGCCGAGCGGCAGCGGCGCCATAAGCTTGGACGCCTGCTGCGTCGACGCCGCCACGGCGGCGGACGAAGGCTTGGCGAAGAGCATGGAGAGGCCGCCGCCGCGGTCGGGGCTCCCCTCGCGCGAGTTGCTCAGGCTCGTCACCAGCGACGACGCGGCCGACATGGACATGTGCTGCTGCTGCGCCGCCGCCGCGGCAGCGTCGACGGCGACGAGGTCGTGCAGGACGGAGAAGGCGGCCTGATCGGCGCCGGACAGCACGACGTCGTCGTGCTGCTGCCTCGGGGCAGCGGCGGTGGTGGCCTTCCAGAGGGTGTCGGCGCCGGCGGCGATGTCGGGCTGGTGCACCGGGACGATGGCGGCGGCGGCGGAGTGATCGTCCTTGGAGGAGGAGGTGGTGGTGGTGTTGCGGCGGGCGAGGTCGGCGGGGAGGAGGGTGTTGCTGGCCATGATCTTGTCGACGTCGTAGCGGGTGATGTCGAAGTTGGTGACGGCGTTGAGTCCCCGGAACTTGATCGCCGCCACGTCGTACGCCTCCGCCGCCTCCTCCTGCGTACCTGCAACCAACCATCCACCATTCAAATCGAGCTCGCTGCCACGCAAGCAATGCAATGCAATGCAAGAAATATGCAATGAATCTACGTAAAAATTAATGGTCAAAGAAAGCAAGGAAGAAAGCGAGCCGTGCCGTGCAGTGCAGGCGCGTGCGAGGTCGGACAGTGTAAAAACTAGAAAGGATGCAGATACAGATGCAGGCCCAGGCAATGCAAACTAGGTCAGCCTTATGCAAAAGTGAGAGAATCGCAGCTGCACGCACAGGCCCATACACATTATTCATCCATCTCTCTCTCTCTCTCTCACACAGATTAGTGTAGAGAGAGAGAAACATTCTTTGGCAGGGAGGCATGATGCATATGTGTAAGCTTTAGATCTAGAGAGAGAGAAGAGAAGAGAAGAGAAGAGATAGCCAGCTTTGCGTTGCATGGCATGCGATGGTCGATGGATGGAAATATGAAATGGAGTAGTATATAGTATATGCAAAATGCGACATGTTAATGATCATTGTGACAGGACGGGGCTGTGCCCCGGGAGCATGACAGCCTCCGCATGCAAACGCAATGCCCACGCCACCTCTCTCATCTCTTCTCTCACATTGCTTAGTGCACGCTACTTCTTCCGTCTCAAAAAAAATCAACCTAGATAAAGATTTAATTTCATCTAGAACAATAAATCTGGACAACCTTATATCCAGATTTGTTTGTTTTAGGTGATGTCAAATTGGTTTTTTTTGACGAAAGGAGTACATCCATCCATACATAATTACACATCTATCTATCTATCTTCATGTACTACTCATCGTTTCAAAAAAAATCAATTTCTAATTATAAATCTAAACATAGTTTACGTTTAAATTTATAGCAAGAAATTGGTTTTTGAGATGGAGGGAGTATGTATGTAGGGATCTAATTAAGCTATAAATCTGCATCATGATCGATTGGTACTAGCTAGTACTCATCATGCATGCATGGAGGCAGGGCATGCATGCAAAAGACGATGAATCGATGGATCCACCATGCATGCATGCATTGCAGACGTCGTCGTCGTCGTCGTCTATATGTAGGTACGTGTATGCAGAATTATTACTCAGAGCTAGAAAAAATAATTACGCGGCTAATTTAATTAGGATCGATGATTATTAATTCGTACTGAAAGTGCCGAGGTAGAGGTCCTTGTTGCCGGAGACTCGGCCGATGCGTGCCTGCCACCGCCCGTGCTGATGATGCCTGCATATATGCAAACCAAAACACATGTACAAATTTTATTCTGAAATTTTTCTTCTTCTTCTGAATTTACGTACGTACTCTTTCTCACCAGTGCATATACAATGTACGTTTCTGCAGTACATAAACAAATGTACCGATCGATAGATCGATCGATGTGTGTGTACTGCATGCATGTGCAATTAGTGTGTGTGTATCTATTAATTGTTACCTTGTGACTCCCCGGTACATGGAAGCTCCCCGTGAGAAACCGCTGCTTTTCCTGCATCCACACACCAAAACAACACACAAGTTCAGACTTCTTCAGACACTGGCCGGTCGGAAACGTTAACTATAGTAGTACTATATACTACCATTCTCTGCACATTCACATGCATATATTTATAGGAACTTGCATGTTACCACAAGTAACAAACACTTCTAAAGTTTGCATCATTATATTGTTGTTATTGATTATTATCTATCACAAATTAGAGGAACTCCTTAATGAACTACTACAAGAATAATATATAGTTCGACAATGTAGTACACATTGAGGAGTCAAATGTGTTTCTATACCTAATAACACAATGCATAGTATTCATAGTCAAATTTGTATTTTCCTGATTGTGTATAGTTTTATGCGTGCTCAAACAATTACATATTCATTGTACTCACTCTCTATCTAAAGTATAGCACTAGCTAGTTTGTCCTAGAATCCACGTATTATTCGTCCTTTTGATAAATTGCTTACTATAATTTTAGTTCTATATACATACTTTCACAAGTTATATATACATACATCATTTCTTATTGCATATCAATATTAAAACTTAAATCAAGATATTCCATGAGTGGCTTTGAAAGTGTCTAAAATGTCCTAGGCGTTTTGGTGCGGATGACACTATGTCTATGCTGTGATGTTACCCTTTTAGTTGACTTTGTGCAAGAATGACATGTATACTATAGGTGTTTATACATCCATTTGTCTAGTCATTTTTCTCAAGAGTACAGGTTAAATGATTAATTTATTCGTCATTTTGGCAACAAGAACCATATGTTTTTATAAATTACCTCCTTAAGTGAGCCACATACTCCTGCCTTGTCATGTTCTTCATCTCCTCCAGCTCCTCCTGGTAGTCCTCCAGCTGCATACATACATATGCATGCACATTATTCAATTAACCAACTAATTAATTAATTACAGTGCCTACAGAATTAAAATCATAATTTGAATCAATTAATTACCGGGAAGTTGATGTGTGTGGAAGGGCCCCAATACTTGAGCGCCGCCAGGTCATACGCTCTCGCCGCTTTCTCCTCCATGTCATATCCACCTAATCACCCCCAACCAAAGTAAAAAGAACATATTTTTTACTTTTTACCACAAGAACATTTTTACCATGTCAGGATGCTCAAAAGTTACCACATGATGCACTGTTACTTACCGAGATAAACTGAGGGAGGCGCAGCAATATTAGCAGTAGCACACAAAACCAGCAGCTTGTTAGTGATTAGTTAGGCAGTAATTCACGATTAAGATGATGGTAATGATAGTGATTAAGTTACTAACTAATAGTCTAATACTAGTTAATTACCTTGCCTCCCTTTCCTGGTCTGGCCTTCCTTCTTGCAGCTGTTGTCCCACAGGTGCGCCTCATATCGCCCAGTCCACCTATGCCTGCTTAATTAAAAACACCTCCACTAATTAACACGCTAATCACCCTGCTTAACAATACGAGGTTAATTAATCAGCTAGCTAATTACTGTGTTACTAGTAGTAATTGAGTTGATTTGTACCTGGTGACGCCTCTGTACTGCGACGTCCTCTGCCCGAACGTGTCGATGGACTTGCGGTGGTGCACCGGCTGCTTCTGCCCGCCGCCCGCGCCGCCGCGCTTGCGCCCGCCGTCGGCGGCCGCCACGGCCGCCATGCCGTACTCGCCGGCGGTGATGCAGCTGGAGAGGGAGCCGGAGCTCATGGACAGGGCGAGCGGGTGCAGGTGCTGCGCCGCCGTGGCGGCGGTGGAGGGGAGGACGTTCTCGGCGGCGGTCGCGTCGGCGCCGGCCGTGACGTAGGCGGTGGCGGCGCCGCGCGCGGCCACCCAGCTCGCCATGGCGGCCGCGGCCGCGGCGGCCTCCTCGTCGGCGGCGGTAACGAGCGACGGCGCGGCCGGCCCGCCGTACAGGTCGCACGCCTGCAGGTAGCCGTGGTGGCCGTGCCCGGTGGCGGCGGCGCCGCCGCCACCGCCGTAGTAGAAGCTGGAGGTGTTGTCCAGGCTCAGCGCCATCGCCGGCTGCGCCGCGCCGAGGAAGTCCTCCAGCTTGGGCCCTGAGCAATCAACCGATCGATCGATCACGCCATAAATCCAAGAAACCAAGAAATGGATGGATGGATCGAACAAGCAATCGAGCATACCGTGATGATCTTGATCGGTTCTCCGGAGAGCTTCCATGATGCAAAGCGAGCCATCGGACTTGAGCGGCATGGAGGCGAGCTGGGAGTAGTACCCATTGGTGGCGGCCACGACGTCGCCGCCGAGGCCATACGCGGTGGCGGCGGCGGTGGTCACCGAAGGGAAGAACAAACCATGTTGCTGCTGGTGGTGATGCTGCTGCTGGTGGTGCACGTGGTGGTGTTCGTCCATGGTGGAGGAGGCCATGTGAGGCGACAGCGAGAAGCCCAACCAGCCACTCGCCGCCGCGTTCGTGCCGGCATTGCCATTGTTGCTGTTCGTCATCGTGGAAACAAACTAAGCTAATCAAGCCAAGAAACAAACGAGCTGGAGATCGATCGTGTCAGTGTCAATGGCGGTGGCTGCGACAGATCGATCAACCAATCACTGCAGAGGCAACTCCCGCCATTGCCGCGATTGGATTGGAGCTATGGATGGATGGATCGATCAAGAAGAATGGTGGACTGATCCAAGGAGTGGGAGAGGAGGAGAAGAAGAAGTGAAGTGAAGTGAAGTGAAGTGGAGGAGTGGGGAGGTGAGGTTTGTGAGGTTTTGAGTTTGAGCTTGGCTTTAAAGTAAGCAAAAGGAATGAGCTGCAGCTTATTACTCTCTTGCCCTTGACCCACACACATTTACACTACACACACATACAACATATATGCAACCAAAATTTTTTTTAAAAAAAAGGATAGAAATGAAATGCTTGGATGGATAACATTCTCTTCTACATCCCTCAGCTTTGCTTGGGATCTGTGTAGCAACCAACAACAAAGAAAAAACCAACCTCCTCTTCTCTCTCTGAAACTCTCTCTCTCTATCTATCTTCTCTCTCTGTCTGTCTGTCTGCAAGAAAAGAAAAGAGATTGAAAGAAAGAAAGAAAGAAAGAAGGAAAGAAATGTGAATGAGCATGTATGGTGTTGTTGGTGTAGTGCACAGTAGAGCTAGTAGTATTGCTGTACAATTAGATGCATGTCTACATATGTGTATGTATGGGTGTAGGTATGTGGTAGAGCAACCTTTTTGTTGTACTAGGTCCAGCATTCAGAGGCATATCTATATGCAACTATACTAATACTACTAGCTGGTATAGTACTGCACAACTAGTCACCTCACAACAGTTGAGAGCTGAGCATGCATCCTCCTTCACTCTGACCTCAGTACAATGCAATGCCATCCCAACTGTTTTGTGTGATCTTAAAAAAAGGTTGAGTTGAGCATGCTTCAATTGCTTTTTGAAAAAAAGAAGAAGCAGCAGATAAATTACAAGTAATTCAATATGTTAGTATTCTGAAGTTCTTTATGCTATATTTTACTGTATATATACTTATACTGAAGTGATATATGTCTTGTAGTATATATTAATCATGAGGTATAGACAAATGTACATATACCTGGCAACACCTCCCAAAGGACTACTTCTGCACAGCACTACTACTCTACTGCACAAAGTTCAGAGTGAGAACAGAAATGAATAATTCAGGGAAGAGAAGAGGAAAGAGTGAGAATACGGTAGAGTATATCCAGCTAGCTAAACTGTTCCTTGGTTCTGAACTCTCATGGCCAAAGTACAAAAGGCCATTTACTTGTATTGGATTAAATACGTATGTACAGAGGCCACTTGAATACAGTGATATACGTACACCATTCCACTTGTGTATCTCTGCTGCATTGACAACACATGGGATCTTGTGTCTACTCAGTACTCCTATTTGCTTGCATATGCAATAACATGTGTACACACACAGACAGACAGTTGCAGTAAAAATACACACACATAGTCACATATAGATCAAGATCTTCAATTCATTCCAGCAGTTATATTTCAGGCATAAATGTTGGCTGTGGATATTTGGCACATCCAAACCGTAATGTCTGATCTTTAAATAATTCTATATATTGGCAATGCCAACTAGCCCCTTGACTTCCATACATGCAACCCAATTATTGCTCATCTATATACTCCACTTCACTATCCTTTATTATTTACTACAGTTGAAAACTGCAGACAGCTACTAGTAACTAGCAATATATATAGAGAGGAGTACTGCCTTGAAATTACACAATAATGTTGCAACTATTCATTCTGATCAGAATTGATTAATTAAGCAAGTAAATGCGTGTAGCTAGCTATAGGTGTTGCAACCAATGGATCATATCAAAGTGCTAGCTAGAATGATCATGCATGGCCATGGCCAATTGTGATCGACATGATATTGCTTCATGACATGAAACAGAAAGAAGGTTCTTGGCGTATCTACAAGCCCATACATATATACACAAAACCTGAAGATTCAGGCTACAGTATGATCATACAGTATTATTACAGAGGCAAGTTCTGTAAATAGAGGAGGGTCAGAGGGTTTGATACATACATATACTACATGTCAATGTGAGATATGATAGTGGAGTGAGCTTGCAGCTTGCTACAATGTAACATGTATCTCTGCATGCATGTATGCTGCAGAGAACACTGATCCTTGCTTGATAGATTAGCTAGCTTGCAGATTGTTTTCTTTTGAATTTGGGGGTAGTCAACACCTGCAGACAAAAAAGAGAGATGTCGGTCAATAGGATGTTCTCATGAATGATGTAGGGAAGAAGGGGCCATGGAGATAGATAGATAGATAGAGATGGAGAGAGAGAGAGAGAGAGAGAGAGAGAGAGATGAAAGGCTGTTGCTAATTGGGAGGTATCAGTACTATTCACCATCTCCTTTCAGCATGCTTGGCTACTTGTTGGCAGCCACACTCTCTCTATCTGGGCCCTTCTTTGGACTTTTGCACAAGATGAATGAGAGTGTAGCTAGAGCTAGCTCCAAATCAAGAGAAACAATGGCCTGGAATCTTTTTTTGATCAAACATTGGTTGCACCATATGAGTGCAATGCATCTTCATATATATAGTATGGAATACTTCTTCTTTTACTTAACTTTTTTTTATTAAAAAAGTGTACTTTGAGGTGTTATATATGGTAAAAGTGGCTGTTTTGTTTCCAAGTTTTGTCAAAAGGAAAAGTTTAGCATGGCCTAACAAATTGTGCTTTTACACCCTCTTTTATAAGTTTGAACTCAACATCTATACTAGGAGGACTTCTTCTCAATGGCTTTGCATCTGCAGAGGGAAACATCCTAAGACAGATATTCTCTGGTACATGATTACGTAGGGAGGTCTAAGAGGAATAATGAGTGTGCTTCACAAGGTTAGGGAGCTCAGCCTAATTTCTTAAAGATTCTCCATGGGATCCTCTCCACTATCATGGTTTGTGGCACGCCATATGCATGCATGTGATTTTGTTGGCATGGCCTCCTGATTGACACATATATATGCTTCTTTAAAAGACTCTAATGGGTGGTGATGAACAGTGAGTCTGCAATCACCTACCAAATAGTGAGTAGGTGGACTCCTTACAAACACGGACATGTACAAATACATATTACCTGTAAAAACAACACGTAGCTTGAAGCTTGACATATACTACCTCCTTTTTTAAATGTAGGATATCGTTGACTTTTTGCACAATGTTTGACCATTTGTTTTATTCAAAAATTTAGTGTAAGTATGTAAAGGTATAAGTTAAGATTATATTTGATGATAAAACAAGTCATCACAAAATAAATGATGTTTATATAATTTTTTGAATAAGACGAATGGTCAAATGTTGTGCAAAAAATCAACGACGTCGTATATTTTGAAATGGAGGGAGTATATGTAAAACATAAATGATGAAATATTGATTGCAATGGAATATTTTTATTGTGATTTTTTGGGCTTTAGAGTATATATATGGTGGTTCTCTTCTTTTAATTCTAATACAAAGCACGGGCATTCAACGAGCACAAGTAAATTTAAATATTAGCCTATGCATTGAAATGTGGATTTATATCTGAAATGAATGTTCAATGAATTGGCCATCTTTTTTCACAGCTTAAGCTTTCTAGTAAACTAGTTGGTGCACAGAACTCTATATAAAGTGAAAAAAAAGAAACTGCAATTCGGTCGGTTCCCTATATAAAACTCACACGACTAGATTTTATCCATTTTGATGGTCCATTTCTGTTGAGATTGCAAGTGTTGAAGCATGCATATTCTAAAATTATATAATAGTATACACGCATATTCTGCATTTCTGTTTAGCAGAATTCCAGCTAAATTAAAGCAGTATGCGCTATATATATATATATGTGTGTATGTGGATTGACAAAGATTATATTTGAGCTTTTGACACTGTGAAAGTGTGAAAAAAAACATGGCATATTGGCATATATGTATGTCACAGAGGATCCAAGATTGAAGGAATAATGAATGGAATGGAACTAGGGATCCATGCACCCACTCCCCTCACTCAGGTGGCGTTTGTATCTAGGGACTAATTTTTAGACGATGTCACATCGGATGTTTGAGTGTTAATTAAAAGTATTAAACATAGACCAATAATAAAACTAATTGCATAAATGAGTGCTAATTCGCAAGGCAAATTTTTTAAGCCTAATTAATCCATAATTAGCACATGTTTACTGTAGCATCACATCGGCTAATCATGGATTAATTAGGCTCATTAGATTCGTCTCACAAATTAGTCTAAGGTTATGAATGGGTTTTATTTTTAGTCTACGTTTAATACTTTTAATTAGTATATAAACATTCGATGTGACAGGGACTAAACTTTAGCCGCTGTATCCAAACTCTGCCTCAGCTTTGATTAAGGTAATGATGGCAAATGGGCAGCTTGCTGCTGCCTCTGCTGCTACAGCCCATGCAAGCCCTTTTGCTTGGAGCTAGCTACCAGCACAGTGTGGAGTACTGCATACAGTTCACATCACATTCAGGCCACCCTCAGTTAAGTCTCAACTTGAAGAAGCCAACCCATGCATACATATATACATCTAGCTAGCTGGACAATATTGCAAATGCAATGCAATGGTAGTAGCAGCGCTGGGCTTAATGGGGTAGAAAAGGAAAGCAACCAAGATAAATGGAGATCCTCCTTTTGCTCCATGCTCCAGTCCCTTTCATGCAGGGGGGGTTGGGACAGCTTCTTCAGGGTCTTAAAGAGGCTTTGCAGTGTTGATCTGGAGTGGACTACTAGCTTGCTACTCCTATATTACTCATCCCTTGCATCTATGCATTGCATATATACTCCTATCCCTGTCTCTATGCATGGGCAATGGACAGTTTAGAATATTTTCCTTGTGCCTTTTCTTTTTCAATGCCAGAAGTTAGTACTCCATCACTGGCCCCTTTGGATGAAATGTCATTGTTGCATTTATCTCCAGAACATAGCTGGGTCCATTTGGGAAGCATGCATATACAGTATTAACATTAGATTAATTGGGGGCTAGATAGCTCCACCACTTGGTTAATATATACCCCCTTTAAATTGTTCTAAATTATAAGTTTGTTTTGGACATTATCACAGTCTCTTAAGACAGCATTTTGTTTGTAATTTCTGTAAAAACATGTTATTTGAATGTAAAAATATTTTACATATAAATCTAGTATATCAACCTTGTGTTTCCAATCTATGTAGTTTCTGTGTAGTAGTTCTTTGTGCAAATATATAGTCAAAGCTAAAAACTTTGGCCAATACAAAACCTAAAATGACTTGCATTTAAGGGTATAATGAGTATATAATTGGCTTATTCTTTTTTTAAAAAAACTTGGTTAAACGTTTGAGAAATTTTACTGTCGTAGAGAGGTATTAGGGGTATCAAAATTTTTAAAGCTGATTTCACTGCCTCCTGATAGCTAGCTGAGATGCTAGGAGGTACTAAATTTAATTTGCACTAAAAAAGTGATAAAATCTATATAAATATCTACTAAATTTTCTAATTAGATCAACAGAGATGGCCGGTTTTGTTTCCCTCTTTTATTCTTTTCTTTTTCTTTCTTTAATTTGACCATGTACCGGCCAAAAGAATCAAACTAGACCATTCGATCTAAAAAGCAACTAATCAATCGGTCCACATGGACAACAGTGAACTACAAAAGCAACTTCAGGTACGTAGACCAAATCCTATAGTACTCCCCATGTATCGTCCTCCATACAATAAAAAACCTATCGATCGATCAGAGATCGAGGACAATATATATATATATATATATATATATATATATATATATATATATATATATATATATGTGTGTGTGTGTGTGTGTGTGTGTGTGTGTGTGTGTGTGTGTGTGTGTGTGTGTGTGTGTGTGTGTGTGTGTCTGGCTTTCTTAGGACTTTGGCACGATGGTGTGAGGTGCCTTTGTGTCACGTAGTAGATTGCCATGCAGGGCCCCACATGGCATTACCTGTGATGAGACAATTCATGTATGGAGGCATCTGTGTCCATCATGCAAACCCTAAAGGCACATCTACATTCCATCATATGGATGGAGCTAAAAGAGGCCAAAGCGTGTAGGAAAACCATTATAATAGAAAACCATCAATCAAGGTCACACATTGCATGCAAAAGAAAATAATGATTATGCATGGGGATTTTAGCATGGGTTAACAGCTACTTGGAAGACATTAAAGTACAATTTAGAAGGGCTGTTTGGGAGAAAGACGGCGCATCACAAAGTTTCGTGGTTTGAAAATCTTCTCGAATGTACCACTTACGTGTCTTTGGTTGTGTATATCTACTCGTGGATATAAAGTCTTGATGTCTATCCATTATTAAAATAAATCTCTTACATGTCAAGGCAGAGCAACTAAGTGGCATCCTACACATTCAAAGATCGATACAAATCATTTTCATTATTAAAAACCCTACACAATAATTATGGTCAAAGTTAACTGTTAGTATCCTTTTTTAAGAAGGCTAATCATGCATTATTGTTGTATGTGTTGTAAATTATTTTTTTTATGATTGGGAGATACTTCATCCGTTCTAAAATATAAGAATTTTAGGTTAAAAATATTTGTCTCATAATACGAGGACTAATACATATATGCATGTTACTCATGAATCATGAATGAAACTCAATGCGTATATTACCTTGTTGTTATTGTTTGAAGGTCAGTGACTAATTTCGTCACAACAACATTATAGAGAAAAAAAACTCTTCAAAAGAAAAGGAGAGGCCAAGCTATACCGTACCAGACATGCATGCAAGTACGTTCATATATATACAGTTAGAAATGTCATGATTGATCCATGTTGGAATCAAGTGCTGGCTACCTAGTTAGGCAGGCATATGCATGTGTAATTTAATCAGTTCATGGAATGTAATTAATCCAATCAGCACATGCATATACACTTAATTAATTACATTAAGAAGAACCAAGTAGTACTATAAACATATAGAGAGAGCGATCGATTTTCTTCTATGATTTTTCTAGGCGATTCTTTCAGACTTATGCCTTATCCTGTCTCACTTTTGGAACGCATTTTGCAGCATTCCCTCTTCAGACAGTATAGTGTGAAGCAAACCATGCATATTATTCTTTCTTTTCAACTCGATCTTTTTTCTCTTCACGCCGACCGGCAGCAGCATGCGTCACCATTCACATTATCAGCTGCAGCTATAAAGTTCTTGCTCAAGCCTGCTGCACCTTGTTGTGTGTCAATTCCAACTTTCACTATAGCTAGCAGCCTGACCATGTTTGAAACAGATTTTTGCACTGATTATTGAGACGGATTGTTTACTTGATTAACGTGATAAATTATTTTTCTAGGGTGACAAATTAATATATTTTAAGAAATAAACTTCATAAATAGTTTAAATAAGTGGTCTAAACAATGTAATAGAAGATATTTTTTTGAAAAATCATTTTTTTAGAAGCGTGAATCAAATAGTCTGTGGCATAGAGCTGAAAGGAACAACGCTATGTATCGTTAATCTTAACCAGTATTGGTGGTAAAAACTCTGCAAAAATCAGGTTAATAAAAGTTATACAGAAAAAAGTATTAATGGTAAAAAACAATCTTAACCAACACACAAGGTTAACATACAAATTAAGGATAAAATGCATGCCATATATATTTCTAACTGAAGACATTGAAATGCAGAGAAAAGAACTAGTAAACATCAGTTAATTAACCAAGAGCAGAAATCACGAGGGTGAGCAGTAGCAGGGGGTCAGAACTGCGAGATGAACACTAATGAACAGTCCAGCACCTGCAAAGGAGATGAAAAAATAGTGATAAAAACGAAGCAAATTAAATGAGAACAAAATTAAACTGATCGATGATCAGTATCAGGCCTCTTGCATCTGTTGCCCAACAGTCGCAGCTCTGATCTCATGCATGCATTCCCATATATGGCCTGACACGGGCAAAAGAGCAAAAGCTACACAAGTTAGTACTACTGGAACACTAAAATTCAGTAGATCATATACAAATTGTCAGTAAAAAAAAGAAACAGAAAAAACTACACTGTCCCTAGCTAATGTCTGAAAGATTCCAAATGTACTGTGATATTGTTCAGTAATTTTGTTTGTGTTTGCTTGTTAACTTTACAGATATATATATCTAACAGAGCCTAGTGCATGTATATTTTTTAAGATAATAGATAAAAATCCGGCCAATATCCACAGGTGGATATATACAACCAAGTTTGTTTGTATATAGATGTCTTGCATGAATTGTGGGAATAATACAGCATGAGTATTTTAGGTTTTTGACATGTTGTTGATAGATTGAAAGAAAGATACCAGGAATCCAGGATCAACTGTACCTTGCTAATAGCTATGACAAGCTCTACTAGATCAACATTTACCTCAGAGACAGTACTAGATTTTTTTTTTTGACTTTAAGGAAAAAGAGAGACAAACATACTGGTAGCTTCTACTGATAGTATTTGTGTATATATGCATGTTTGTTTGGTCGGCTTTTGGGATGAACCCTAGCAATAGGCTACAAATGAAAGCAAATAGAGAGCTGCTTCTGTAAGCATGCACATACAGTACTGCATCCTCTCTCTGCTTGCATTTAAAGATGGCCTGCATCTGCATGAGCATGAGAGAGAGAGAGAGTTCAGAGAACCCTGTGGTTTTTCATTGTCCCTTCACGAGTGGATTCAGGCAGAGGCCGCACAAGATCCAAACAAAATCTAAGCTAGATACATTTTACTACATCTCACAACCTCTCTCTCTCTCTCTCTCTCTCTGCTTGTCTGTCTCTGTGTGAGTGTGCAGTGAAGAGAGAGAGAGAGAGTAGCAGCTAGCTAGAGAAAAGAAAGAAAGAGGAAAGAAAGAAAATTAAGCAGTAGTAGTACATGCTGCCCAAGTGCCCAACCAAAGAGAAGTGTACTGAAAGGGGGCCTTGGATAGTAACTATACATGACTGCACTGCACAACAGCTAGCTGTTGGAAATGTTGCCTTGCTCCTCCCTTAGCTTCTCTTCCTCTCTGTTTTCTTTATGTCTCTTGTCAGGTAACCAAACACAAACACTAGTAGCTACCATGCCCCCAAAATAACACTGAATAATAGTAATAATGAGCTAATAATTTGTTTGTTGAGGGCCTTGGATCCATATATGTATATATGCATCAAAGATGGACAACATGTCTGAATATTCTGAACTTCTCTTTTTGGGAAGTAACTGAACCGATGAACTGGTTAATTAAGTTTATTTATTTCCATAATTTGCTAGCTATGGATGTTCTTTCTCAAGTATAATCAAGATGATAGTATATATGAATCTTGGATCCATCTCTGAAGGGTGTGTGGTGTCCAACGGTGTCCTTTCTATGAGCTAGGACACTTAAATTCAGAGTTCAGAATTCAGATCTCTCTCTCTCTCACACACACATGCATGGCTATAGCTGTAATCCTAGCTATACATGATGTTGTTAGTGTTAGCTAGCTACCTCTCTGATCATCAGCTGGGCTACCACTCACTGGCCACTGCATGCACCTGCAATCCTGAAATTGCACAGAAGCTGAGAGAGCTCTCACCAGATAGATGCTCATTCATACACACATAATGTCTTAATTATATACATGTGCATGCAAAACCACATTCTTGGGGCTTTGCCTGCCTGCCTGCCCTGGCCCTGAATCTGAATTCATCCCAGCCTTCACCAGACCACCATTTGTTGCATTTGCACAAAATGTGGTCCAGTTTGAAGAGAAGAATTGAAGCAGAGACAGACAGGCTATAAGGGGGAGGAAGAATGCGTTTTGCATTCAATTTCTTGTGTATGTTTGTGCCTCCTCCTCTTTTGTTTTGTAGGAGGAGCATGCAAACGTTTAGCAGTAGTGCCATGATCAGTACTATCAGCCAGGACAGCGAATATCTTGTAATAACAACCAATGGGGATGTGCATATATGGCAGAAGATCATAGCATGCATTTGTGTGTGTATGTATGCATGTAAAAGCCCTGCAAGAAAATGGTCCCTCTAACTTTGGAGCCAAATCCATTTTCAATCCTACACTGAACTTTTGGACCATGTTTTACATAGATTCTGAACTTTCAGCATACATACACTTTAATCTTCAGTTTATAATTAGCATGCAGCAGCAACAACAACATTAGCCATTAAGTTGACAACTCATGACTCATGATGATTGCATTAATTAAGCTTTATATATGTTTGGTACTATTAGTCAACTAGTACTAAAATTAATTCATGGCAACATCATGCTAGTCACTAACACAAACTACTTAGCAAACTATCTATCAAATGTCCAATGCATGATGATGCATTGATACATGACAAGAGAAGAGAGGAGGTAGTTGCAGATGGCAGGATGCTAGTGGCTGATGGAACTGGGCAACAAAGGAGGGGTTGGTTAGGGTTAAGCAGAAATGGGCATGCCTAAGAGCACTAATTCTGGCAAAAAAAGAAGTCTGCAATATTGCATGCGGAGGAGTAGTAGTGGTAGTAGTAGAGAGAAGAGAGGAGGATCAAACAAAGAAGAGGAGAGCAAAATGGCATGTGGTGAGTGGGGTTCACCCTGCTTGCAAAGGATGGACACACAGAAACATACTAGCCAGTACTGTGCAATGCATGCCTCCACATTCCCCACTCTGATAAAAGATGGCAGGCAACAAGGCAGCAGCAGCAGAATTCAGAGAGAGAGATGAAGAGAGATGAATGCAAAAGTAGCAGAGTACCCTTTAGGTTTAGGGACCCCATTTGCATTGCATTGCAGCTGAGCTGCTGCAGCTGCATGCAATGCAAGGCTGATGAGAATTATTAACTCACTTTGGTTCCTTATGCAATGCAATGCAATGCCTTTCTCTTTTCTTCTTTTTTTTCTTCTTCTTCATCTTGTAATTTGCTTTTCCCCTGAATGCATGGCCTATCTAAGTATCTAGCTCTAGTATCTAATCCATATTGTTCAAGCCAAAGATCAGAGAAAGATACATACAGAGAGAGATAGCAGAAAAGAAAGATGCATGGCAATGGCCTACAAGGAGAGAGGGCTAGTCCCCATGCCACTAGATTTTGTTCTCCTGCCAAGCACACTCAACCAAGATATCCCCCACATTTTACATGACTTTTTTCCTGAGGGCTCTGAATTTCTGCATCAATATACTCCACAATTAGGCAAAAGCTGATTTGAGCAGTTCAGTTTTGTCCACTATATATATTGTTCATGCATGAATAATATAGTTCTTTAATTCCACTATATTAAGGACTGGTTCGTGCATGAACAATATAGTGGACACTATATTAATGACTGGTTCACGATCAACCAGCTATCTTCAAGTTCTTTAATTTGATGCCTAACTAATTAACAAATTATACTTGGATTAGCTGGTACACTAATCAAAGAGGTTCTTGTGAATGAACACAACTAGAGACCAACTCTACTGTAGTTATATGTGGTCAAAAAGAAACAAACAATGGAGAAAGAAGAGCTCAAAGCTGTTCAAAATTTTGTTCTGAACATTGAAAAGAGAAAGGAAAAGAAAAGAAAAACGTGGCTGAAGCTGCCAAGGAGAAACAGTAGGTTGCCTTGTACATTTGTCAATTAATTCCCAGCAGGCTGTATCAGAGTTTCTGGTTGAGGACAAAAACTGTGTATATATACTGCTCAAAAGATGCTGCTGCATGCTGATGGAGATAAGAGTGGCAGAGAGGCCACTGCATGGACACATGATATTTCACTGGAAAATGTAACATGCCTGGGGCTCCTTTGATGGCCATGCATCCCTATTCCTAGCTTGTTTTATCAATTCATTTTTATCTGAAACCAGAAGAGACCTGGTCTCCAGCAATGTTGTTGATGCAGTATGCACTTATATATGCAGTGTACCTTCTACATTGACGTGTCGCTGTCTCAAACAGTGGAGGATTTATTAGCAGCTAATTTTCCATTCAAAAAGCAAGCATAAGAATGCATGATCCTTTTGCATTTGTCAACTAGTTGCAGGTTTAGTGTAGCTGAAAGCTAAAGTGGAATGTTAAGCCGAAGCTAAGGAAAGTGACAGTAGTATCATGATTTCCATCAATAATAACATGTTCCTGAATACTGGCCATATTGCCGGTATCTTTAATTCTGCAAATAAGAGCTTTATAGGAAAGCAGATTTATGATCCAAGCTTGCTAACTAAAGCTTCTGTCTGCATGCGGTAAGTCTTTCATTTCTGATTCTGACAAGGTGATTATGCTTGCTCATGTCCTTCAGGAGCTTCAGAATATCATAGAGGCCTTCTGATGATGAAAAGGTTCTTTGACCATAGGATTATTCAGAGTGTAAATACACCTTCATATGCTGTTTTGTGTGTACTTGATTGAGGGTGAGTGTTAACAGTCAAAACCACTTTCTCACATTCTCAAAATGTACAAAAGGGCTTACTGCATGTAATACTCATAGTCATAGTTAATATGTGCACTTTTTTCTCTCAAGAAAGTAAAGGCAAGCACATTTGCTATTGATGATGTTTAACCCTACAACTTCTGAAAAGATTGATGCAGTTGCCCTGCATGGAGAGCAAAACAAAACATTTGCTCCCCACATCTTTTTTTTTTTTTTGCATCTTCTCTTCAAACTTACCCTACCAAACTGGCATCAAAAGAAGAGGGAATATTAACCTTTGGAGTGGTGACATAAGAGAGGTGAGTGGGCTTGTGGCCATCCCCTGTTTGCAGCTTGTGTCCAAGCTTGCCATCTCCAAAGAAGCTTCACCTCTGCAAGAATGAGACTTGTCCTAAAGGAAAGGAAGAAAAAAAAATATGGAAAGGCAGGTGTAGTGTAACTATTAACCAAAAGGGACTCCAAAGTTCCAATCAATCAAGTTGCTTGGCACACCTAAGATGCACTAAATATTATGGTGTCATTTCAAACAAGGCAATACTCCTACACAAACACACCCCCTTGAATATGGACATTACAGTGTCAAACATCTATCAAGCATCCCTCACATCTTTCTATCTCAAAGCATCCATCCATCCATCCAATCCCATACCTATCCCTACCTATATCTATCTAGTAGGGTACCATGGGTATGAAAGGAGCTTGTGATGAATGAAGGGGAAAAAAGCTTCAATTCAATTCCTCCATGTATGCATGCACACATCAGGACGACGCCAAAGGGACAGAGAATGACAAGGGGTCATTCCTTCCTCCCCTGGTTGGGTCTTTTGTTTGTGAGAGAGCATGAGCAGCTGTGGCCTTCTTCTGTGGGCCTTCACATGCCTACAAGCAAACCCCTACTACAACTTTGTAGTACTAGTGATGGACCTGGAACTGCTGCTGTTACTACAAATGCCTGCAGCAGCAAGTATCCTCCATTGCACATCAAACAAAACCAAACCAAGAGAGCTTGACAGAAACATCTCCCTTTTGAACAATAGGAACATCAATGTATCCACTGGATGTGTGGAGATTGCAATGGACCACCACATGGATTCTTCACTTTGCTTGCCAACAACCAACAAGATACTGCACCAGCTCTCACCAATTATGCATACATACACATGCAGACAGACAATACAGGTAAAACAGGATAATATAGTGACACAAAAACGAGATAGCACAAGCAATTAGGATTGGATGTTCTGATCCTGGTACATTAAATCAACAAAGAATTTAAACCATCGGTACAAGAAGCAGTGAGGTCAACTTGCACGTTTTCAGTGTACAGGCAGATGAAGCAAGGAATGAGGGTGGGTAAGTTGAAGAATTCCAATGATGTACTTGTCAACCAAAGAATCTCAGCTCAAGTCTTCACAGTTGAGGGTTCCCAAAATGTCGAACTCTGGTGTCATCAATTTAGAAGTAAATTGTCCTGTCTCAAATAGAAAACAAGCAAAAAGTTCATAAGAGCATCAACACCAATTAAAGATAATAACTATGAAGGACACCAATTCAGTACACTATTCACAAGTTGATAAGAATAAATGGATTGCCACCCTCTTTAATGAACAGAGATTGGAGAATATGTAAATATTAAAGGATAACAACTGGATTCAGTACAGTAGACATTCACAAATTGAGAAGAATAAACAGATTGCCCTCTTTAACGAATATAGATTGGACTATATGTAAATCATAAAAAGGATAACAACTGGATTTTCACAATGAAGAGAATACAGGTTCAGTAGATTATGGACGAATAAGGACATGATAACTGCAAGTGTAAAGGAAATGAGGACAAGCAAACAAGCCAAATACTGTTAATATGGCTGAACAAACTTGTTCAAACTCAGTTTGCCAAACCACCATGTATGCAGTGGAAATTCACATAGGCAGGCAGCCAGGCAGCCAGGCCAGGCCAGAACATAACACTGATCTGGGTAAACCCATGGAACTAGGTTTCTACAGCCTTAACTATTAACCCTGTGTTAAGAACTGCTACAAAGTACTATCTAATATGCAAGTGGTGTAGAGGCATAATAGATGGAAAATAGAAAAATGCTAAGCAACACAAACTAATACTAGGAAATTAATAACTGTGATGAAAGTGGTACTTAAACAGCCTTAAAAACTGTAAAACAACAAACTTGCCCAAAACCTTGGCAGTTGGGATAATATATTCAGTCGATAACATGAGCTTACATCTTTGTTTAGTTATAAATTTCAAGTAACAAGGATTAATTCGTTTAAGCACGAAAGAGATCAATGCTGATCAGCATAGATGCACAAAAATAACTCCCATGTTCCATATTTTATTTTGTGAGGTATCATGATGTATACACTAAAGATACATAATTAATAGCATAGACCATACTTGTAATATCGGAAAAAAACTGATTTTGGAATATACCGAATTTAAGCATGAACTACACTCACAAGTGGCAATGGATTTCAAGGAACAAAATCCTAGCACAAGCTTTCAAGCTATACATTTCACTCAACTCATTGTAGGACATAATTACTCAATTGACATGTGATGAATCAACATAAATCTTCAGTTTTTCAATGCATTTCATAAACACAGGTTCAATCGGATATAATAATCGCAGTTTAGTTCAGCTATTATTGTACTGGACTTCGGTGCCTAGCTAGTGCTGTCCCTGTAAAAATACATAGCTGCTGTAGTCTAATCAAATAAACTAGACGCCAGCACAGCCACATCCATGACAATCTGGCATGGTATGCAACAAATAAAATCCATCTGTTTTGTTTCAAGGGGTACAATGCCTTAGCATAATTAGCTGGCATTAAACTTATTCCATGCACTTTGCATAAGTATACAGTGTCTAGAATATGTTATAGGTTCCCAACGTTTAGCTAATAGGGCATATACTGCATAATTAGCTATCAACAAAGAACAATCAAGGGATCAAATCAAGCTACATAGATTGGAGGCGAGGCATCATATAACACAAAATCACCAGCTAGTGACTAAAACTCACAACTAAATAATTTATGATTGAAGCGTGGTCAGAATAATTTAAGTACCTAGCAGCCATCATTTAACAATTATTAGAATAGTCATAGTTCTTCATGAATAATTGAATAAGATTAGTTTTCATGCGTAACTATAGGAGAAAAGGTTAAATCTGAGGGTTATTAGAACTCACCAGAAAGTCATTGTGAACCTAGCTTCATAAACTCCAGTTTTGTTGCAACAGAAGCAGCACTGTCAACTTCTTGTACATCTACTGATGTTTGATCCTTTTTGTTATCACTCCCACCATTACTACCATGCTGAACAGAGGTTGCAGCACCCGCATAACCTCTGTATAGAAAGCCGTACCCTGGATACATTGGAGGATATGCACCATAGACTGGACGCCTTGTAATCATGCCTGGAGGAATATTAGTGGGGACTCCCATGTTTGAATATGCATTTGCATAGGGATAACCTCCTCCCATACCATAATATACACCAGGATAGTAGGGATGTGGTGGAACAGGTTGAGGCATATTATAGCTGTTGTAGAAGCCATATCTGTCATTGTATGGTTGGTACGAGGGACCATCAAAACCAGCATGACCCCTTCCACCAAAGTTTCTTGAGCCACGACCTCGGCCATTACGGTAATACGAAGCATCCTTGGGGATGGCAATCTTGGCTTCTACCCTTGTTCCTTTCAAGTCATGAAAACTGTGTTCTATCACCTTTCTCACTGCTTCCTCCGAGTCAAAGGTGACGAAACCAAACCCCCTAGACCTGTTTGTCATACTGTCATATATGACTACCACATCTGTTACAGTGCCAAAACTCTCAAAGTAAGTCTTGAACTCCTCCTCAGTGATATTGTCCCTCAGACCACCAATAAAAACCTTCTTGGAAGCATAGTTCATGCCGTCACCGCCATCCTCTGTACCACTCCCAGGTGCTGGCTGGTGGCCCTGATCCTGACCCTGTTCCAAGTGCTGATGCTGCGAAGATTGCTCATCTTGGTTTCGTTGAGGCCTTGCCCTAGCCCTCTTGACATCAACCTGTGCAAAAGGACCAAGAATTAATAACGCAATCAACATCAAAGCCACAAACTTTCCCCATCGAACAAGTCAAACTACACTGAAAAATAAAGCAACTAACAGAGTCAGGGTAACGTTGCTTTCCTCAAGTACTTTTTTTTTTGAGAAACAACCCACAAACTACAATTTAGCCAGGAATACAAAGAAATCCAAGTAATTGCTCCCATGCATATCCCCGTACCATAAATTACCAGATTAAGCAAAAATAATTGACCACGCAATAGGCTACCACCCAACTTCGCCAATATTAGTAGATCTTCACAAACTACCACCAAGTTCCAAGCTTCCGACGGCAAATCACACACTAATCATTCACGAACGAGGGGGGCAAGCAAGCAAGTAAGCAAAAGCAAGAGTAGATCGAATCAGTCCAAACTCACGACGCGGCCACAGATGAGGTGCCTGGGGTGCTCCCCGTCGCCAAGCGCCCTGGCGGCGTCCTCCTCCTCCTCGAACTCCACGAACCCGAACCCTCGGCCATGGCCTGTCTCCTTGTCCCGCATCACGATGACCGACCGCACCGCCCCGTACTGCCCGAAGTGGCCCCGCAGCTCCGCCTCCTGCGCCGACGTCGGGATCCCTCCCACGAACAGCTTCCTCCTCTCCCCCACGAACCCCTCCTCCTCCGCCGCCGCCGCCGCCATCGCCGACGAAACTAGGGTTTTGGGGTCTCGCGAGAGAAGGAGAGAAGGGTGGTGGAGCGGCGGACGTGTGGGGTTCCGACTTAAATTCGATTTATTTATTTTTTGGGTGGTTTAGTTTCCGGGGGTTAAGAGGTGGATGGACGGCTCGGATTGAGGGGAGGAGGGATGTGGGCCGTCGGATCTGGAGATTAAGGGGGCGAGGCGAGGCGGAGTTGGACTCGAGACGACGCGTCCGTTGACCGCGCCGGGGCTCCGTGTTGACCAGGGAGAGTGCGTGTGCGTTGGTCTCCTCGTCCTCGCACGCTATGCGGAGTCGATGACAGGTGGGTCCCACGTGAGCTTGGAGTATGCGTTTGGCACGGGTTTGGGGAGGTGACATAACTGGATCTTTGGTTGATACTACGTATCTTCTACGGTTTCAATTTGTTTGTAGCTCTAACTCCGAGCGATACGTCATAGATCAGAGATTATGTAGTATCATATTATAATAAATCGTTTAACTTTTTTCTAGTCAAATTTTGTTAAGTTTAATTAAATTTATAAAAAATTTAACAAAATCTAAAATATCAAATTAGTTTTATTAAATTTAACATTGAATATATTTACTACTAATATGTTTGCTTTGTGTCAAAAATACTAATATATTTTTTTATAAACTTAATTAAACTTAAAAAAAAGTTTGATTAGAAAAAATCAAACGACTTATAATATGAAATGAAAGGAGTATTAAATTACGGAGAACTCCTTCAGCCTATGGTATAAAACAGCATTGGTGACTTTGAATTAATCTTTCACGGTTGAACCACAGGGGTTTCTCGCTTTCGTGCTCATGTATGTATTGTTGTCGAAGCGACGTACAGTGGATTGGAACAACCATTAATTGCACATAATTATACGCTTACGGCGCTTTACGATCATGTGTTTGATGCGGGGAGTCATTCAATTCGTACCGTGACGCACGAGTTGACGTTTTTCGCATTAACTATCTTCATATCATGTACTCTGCATGTTATACTCACTGTATGTGACATTGTAGCCTACTCCCAGTCAAATAGTAGAATGTGTTCAAAACCGTCGGTAGATGAGGTTTTCTAATGTGTTAGATTTTCATAAGAAACTATTACAAGAGTGAGTTAGGGAAATCTTGACTCAAAATAAAAAAAATTGTGAGGCCAATTCTAACCCAAATATTATGGGGTAGTTTTCATACTTAACATGTCATATAGACATTAGGTATAAAAATTATATGTTCAATGAGTAGGGTCTTCAAAATAAATTATCATCCAATCATCTCTCTTCTCTCTCCTTTTATCCACTTATCTCTTTATTTTCATTCTTGGTTCTGGTGTAAAACTGATTTCTTGTATAAGAAATAGTTTTTTCATCTTTTTTTTCTCTCTCCTCGTTAACTCTCTTGTCATTTCAATTTTTTTTGTTTATGTGATAATATATTTAATGCTATGGACACTAACTAAGATGAAGGGTTAAGACTGCCCTGAGAGGGCCTCACAACATTGAAGCCATCCAAAAATATTGGGATATGCTTACAATTATCAACCTTCTACTTAAATTTACATGTTATGTTTTCAATGTGAGCTTCTTTCTTTTTTTTTTGGAAACATACATTTATTAGATGCATTTAGGCTGAGTTCGTTTCTTGGTGTTGGGATTTAATCTTCTCGGCACGTAAAACGGAACGACTCATTAGCATATAATTAATTAAGTATTTGCTAAAATTTTTTTCAAAAATAGATCAATATGATTTTTTAAAACAACTTTCGTATAGAAACTTTTTGCAAAAAATACACCGTTTAACAGTTTGAAAAGCGTGCGCGTGAAAAACGAGGTTTACGAGTTGGGAACGGTAGGAAACAAAGTCAGCCTTATTCCTCCATTGATTGGCATTAGGAGTACAATATTCCACCGCCCCTATTGTTTATTTAGCTTGGCTGTATGTAATTGTACATATTGATGGTAACCCTACGTTTTATTTATTGAATAGTTTTGTATTGTGATAGAGGATTTTTTTTTTTTGCAAGGAAAGAGGATTTGCCATTTTACCACTCCATATAGGTGTATTTGAAGACCAGCCAGCAGCCAACAATGTTACTCTATTGACTCTATATGTCACTGGGGTGTGGAAAGATTAAAATGATTGTAAAAAAAAACAAAATATAGCCATAGACAGATAACAATGTGCACGGTGAAAAGAAGTTAGTGCATGACTGCGTGTTTGCCTAATTCCGCTCAACTTTATTACTTTTTCAAAGCCCGTGAGTACCAATTTGCGTTGAATCAAATGTAAGTTTTGACCGACTCGTTAGATATTTTGAGGTCGGGTTCGATCAATTCAAAGTTGAAAGTGAAGATTACGCGAAAAGATGTAGTATCACTTTGGCTAGACGTGACAGTAACCCTTTCTTCTTCTTCTTTTTTTTTTTTTGTTAAATCGTAATGTTTATCACGGATGTTAATTAGACGATATTTATGTGAGAATTTGTCCAGTAAAGTTTAGAAGCTGGGCCTGTAATATAGCATTGAGCCCATCTGAATGGGCTAAATTCGGCCCATAAAAATGGAGACTTATTGGGCTGGATGGCGTAAGAGTTCGGTGACATCGTTTCATCTGCATGGGCCGAGATAATGGATTCTCCGCAATAAACAACGAGACAAACGATTGCAAATTCCACTGCATTTCATTCAATTCTCTCTTCATACAGTGACAGTAACAGATTAATTTTACACGATTTGTCTCATCTGCCGAATGAGCTGGCATAATTCGTCAGTCTGGCTCCTTGATAATGCATGCAGCATGCTCATAAATTCATAATTCACATTTTACAGTAGGATCCGAGGCTTAACTCAAATGCCCTGAAGCTGATAAATGACGAAAGCAACATCTTGAGCACATAGACGTTGATCAACAGCATTCTTCTCGTCGATCACCAGAAAGTGAAATTTCTGTCAGAAAATGTATGCAATCACAGTCAACTAAACAGCAACGCAGCAGCAGCATCTCAGATTCCGAGTACAATGCAACGGCCAAAGACTGATATACCTGCTGTATTTTTGCAAGAGATTAAAATAAACATCGATGCATCAAGTGATGTAATTCTCAGGCAAAAACAACCACACGTGCTTACACAAAATCATCGGGCGATGAACCATCAGCAGGTAGATGCAGAGCGCCAGAGAATGAGACAGACAAAAGGCAAGAGTGCTACACAGTTTCAGCTGGAAAACTAGAATCTTCCAATCTATTCACAGATGCACAAGATACTAGTAGATCTACTGAATCACAACATCGGTGCAGCTGCCACTGCCAAATGCAAAATCACTATATTAATAATCCCTAAGAAAACCATAATATGGATTGAGGCGTTCAGCCATGGACCGTCTTCTTGTAATCTTCAACAGAAGAACTCAATACCAAAAGGATCCATGGCTCATTGCACCGTAATAAACGTAATCACAAATTTACATTACCCCCCGGCTCCGATCAAAATTTCCAACCGATTCAATCACATGGACAGGACACACGAGAAGGCAAATTTAGAATAAAGCAGTACAATGAGAGTAGAAAATAGTGCCAGCATTATATCAAATATAGGAGTAATACTGTCCTCACTCCCATGGTACAAACCAGAGAGCTCTTTGTCAAGTGTCCGACAAATTTAAACTGTAAGCTGTAACGAAATTAAGAGAACAAGAATAGCTTCAGAACAGATGTGACTTCCAAAACACGAGAAACTTGATCAGTGCTTCAGAACTTGCAAAACTATGCGCTGAGAACTATCCTGGAGAACTAGAACTCTAACCTCTACCAGCCCTGTTCAGGCTCACCATGCGTGCGCCGCCATCACCTCCTCTTGCCATAGAACCAGACTGGTTGCGAGACCTTCCACCATCTTGGAAGCGCGAACCACCACCATAGCCTCCACGGGAACCCTGACTACCCCTGTCCTTCTGATAGCCACCACCACCTCTTCCAGGGCCTCCAACTCTGCCTGAGTATCCAGACCTCCCGCCGCCTTGCCACCCTTGTGATGATACGAAGTTCTCCTGCCACTTGCCCAAGTTGGATGAGTCCTGACCATCACCCCTACGCCTGGGTGGTGCTCCCTCAAGGGTACCACCAGTTTTGGCCTCATATGCCCTCTCATTGCTCTCCACAAGGACAGAGAGCTTATCAGACATCTGGAAGAGTAGTCCCTGAAGCCTAGTTTGATCAACGTTGTGGAAAATAACGCACTTGGTTGGTTGATCCCAGCTGGCATGAAGCTCTTCATGCATCATCATCTTGCTAACAATGCTATGAGCTTGTTGCTCACTAAGGTCAAACATTGTAGTGAGCTGCTCAAGGCTCAGGGACTCGTAGCAAGAAGAGTATGACAAGAGATAGGTTCTAAGGGCCTCTTCTTTGATCTTAAGTTTCAGCATCTCAAGAACATGCTCCTTGTTCCTCAAAAGCTTCCAGATCTCCAGCGAATTAATGACATCGAAAGCCTTCTGGTAGTCACCCTTGCGGAGGGCTCTTGTCGCAGCCATTACATGGTCCCTCACATTTTCTGGTGGCCCAACAAAAGTCTGCCTCTCACTGATCTCAAGAAGCCTGCGGAATGTTCTGTTCATAGACTTCCTCCTATCATAAGTACTGGCAGCCATATTGGGGACCTCAATCAGCATGGCACAAATCAAGTGAGTGGCTTCCAAAAGTTCAAGGTTTATATGCATATGGTAAGGCATTTGCCTTCTCCTCTCAAGCCTTTCCTGCAGGAATTAGAGCAATTATAACATTAGCCTCATGATCAAAAGTACAAAGATGTATAATGCTTCTTTAGGCTATCATGCAGGAATAACTAAATCTAACCAGAATGAACTAAGATTTGTGATAAACTACATCCTCAGAAAATATCTTGAAATTCCTGTTGCACGTGTTAATCTTGTCGCAGGCGTGTGTGGCATGCTTTGCTTCATGTAATAAGTATAGTAGCGTATTGTGTCAAACAGATCAAGCAGCAACATGTGTGAGACGACGGGTGCTCAGGTTATTGCAAGGCATGAGGCAACGTGCCATGTGTGGAGGTATTTACATGAGAATAAAAGAAATGCATATTGCAGAGAGTTCAGAAGTAAACCTGTTCAGGAGTTTTTTCATGGTATCGGCTTTGTTGCACACCTTGTGCAAGCAACTCCTTCACTCTCCCAGTTGAATATAACTCGGACAAGCAACCATGAGCTTCAATTATCAAACCAGCCCTAAAAGCACACAGCCCCAACTGGGCCATGACTCTGTTGAACAGAATCTGTGATGATATGTCCATGAGTTGAACCCCGTCTTGTAAATGGCTCATTAAAAGCAAGTCACGAGCCACAGAAAATTTATCAGAGATAGCATGGTGATAAATGTCACACAGCATTGCCCGGGCTTTGGTCCTTTCATCCCCATACTTGTAAATCACAGACATCAATGCGTCCATCAAAGCTCTGCCACTCTCTGGGAAAGTAGGCTTCCTAGGCACGACCTCAGGGATCACAACAAATGGTGGAGGCCCCCTATTGTCATCAACTACTTGACGCTCCTCGTCAGCTTCTGCATCTTCATCCTCCCTACTCTCTTCATCCTGCTCTGCCAGCTTTCTCATTGCATCATATACCTCCTGAGGTTTGTAGTAGACCAATTCAACATGACGCAGTGCAACCTTAGCTTCAGCCTTAAAGTTACCAATACGTTCCAGGTAATCTTGGACATTCTGTGCAACAACCAAAAACAAAGGTTCATCCCTGAGCCTCTGAACATAATCTTTCGTGTATGGATCAGTGCACTGCAAACTTTTAAAAAACTCAGAATCCAATCTCTCCAGGAATGCAACCAGGTCACCCGTCACATGGATTTTTCCATCATAGTCGGCACCCTTCTGAGTTTCCTTCTCATCAGGCTCTACAGAGGTGTCTACTACAATATTAGGATACTGTTGCAGTATATCAAGCACAAGAAGCATGTTATTAACACACTTCTTCCACATATTGACTGGCATGTGACCAAGTAAGCTAGGGTTGACATCAAATTGCGCAGAAATCACATGAAATAGAATTTCAAGCTTCTGAGCAGGTGTTTTAGCAACACGGGTCAAAAAGGTTAGCTGCTCAACACGCTCAATCCTCCCTGTGCCTTTTTTACCCCTTGACGCAGCAATCTCCTTGAGCTTTTTATCAACAATATCCCATGTAATCTCACTTGGATCTTTCAAAAACTGCTTGTCCATAAGCTTATCTTTCTTGCTTATCTTCTTTTCCCAGGCTCCACCATCCTGGTCACCCTCCTCCTCATCATCTCCTTCCTCCTCTGATTCAGACATAGCCATCTTTTCAGGATCCTCAATGTCTGCATCACTAGCATCATCCTCTGTCTCATCATCGTCATCCTTGTCTTCCACATCATCATCTTCAAAGCGCTCTGGATGCTCTCTGCACTCTTGGATCAAGTTCTCAAACTGCTTGTTGTTCTTCTTTAGTTTCTGTTTCATTGCATTGAGCGCCTTTGCATTGCTGCTGCTCATCTTCTTCTTGGCCTCTTTGTTTGCTAGTGCCTCAGCAAGGAAGTCCTCCAGTAATAAAAGAGCCTTGATGTACATATTTGGAACTGTGGTGGATTCATTGACACGAACCACCTTCTCAAGCTGCTTGTTGAGCTTCTCGAAACTCTCTTGTAAATTCACCCAGTCATTGATCTTCATTGCATTGCGCATCTGATCAACAGTCATTTTCAACTCTTCGTTGCGCTTATCCTTCAAGGAGCGGACCACACGCTGACCAGAATCAGACTCGTCACTGTCACTCGCATTAGTGTTCCTCAAATAGCGGTTCTGGTTTGAACGCCCCCCGGCATCACCGCCTTCATCTTCGCTTTCACTCCCTGCTTCCGACTCAATCTCCTGCTCCTCCTCCTCGGAGTCGCTGTCTCCCTGAATTTGGGTAGATCAATTGCAAGTGGTTAAATTAGCACAACCAACAAGAACAGGGTTTATAACAATTAGTACTGCGATACTAATGCAAAGAAGAACTAGTGCAGGCACAAACAAAAAGGTGAGAGCACCTGTCCCCAAAAACGGGATGCCATGGCTGCTGCTTGGTCTTTTCCTTCTGCTGGCTTCAAGTTCTGCTGATTGTAGAAGTTGGGGAAGAGTTATAATCAAGATAATTGTAGAAAATATAATTAAGCATGACTCGAAAGTTTTTTTTTAAAAAAAAGGCGTGTCAGTGTATGATCTTCTACCAAACCTACAAGCTAGAAGATGAAACAAACAAATTAGATAGCACAGATTTCCCCTAAAACGTGAAGCTTTCGCGTATGGAAACGCAAAGGGCAAAGCACCACCAAAAGTTGTTGCTGCATGGATTATCAGTGAAAAGATCTAAATCAAGTGAAACTCGCATCAACCTGCCATGCCAGGAAGGACGTGCGTCATCAGGGGGCACGAAGAACCGAGCGCGAGAAACCTACCGGCGGCGAAATCAGCAAATCAAAACCTAGATCCGATCTCAACATCCCTAGGGCAGAAAACATCCACACAAATCGCGCTAGATGAGAAGCGCTACATCATGCCGATCCGGGGAGAGAGAGAGGGAGAGGGGGGGGGGAGGAAGGGAGGCCACCTGAACGCGGGAGGGAACGCCTGTCTGTCGTGAGGAGCGTCCTTCCGGGAGGCGGCGGCTCGGGAGAAGAGGGCGATGTCGACGGCGGCGGCGGAGATGGTTTAGGGTTTGCGAGGTCTCTACTACTCGCCTTCTTCCTGGGAGGAAGTGGAACGACCGGATTTTGGGATTGGGTTCACCTCATGTATGGGGGTTAACTTGGGCCTCCCGATGTTGGGCCGATGGCGGCGGATCGCAATAACGTTGGGGCCGTGGACGCGTTCCAAAATCTGATTTTGGGCCTGTTTGCTAGGGCCCACTCCAAGAGAGTCTTGGGGCGACTCGAACCCCATTCCACTTAATTGGTCATTAGCTCTGCTTAGGCCAGTCTCAATACAATGTTTCACCTCTCGATTTCCAAGATACGAAACTTAAAATGAAATTGACTTCTATTCTCAGTGCATAGTTTCATTGCACGGTTTCACTTGTTATTTTAGCCCCACCATTAACTCTCTCCTCCCTCTTCCACCCAATCAGAGAAGTGCATGTACGCCATGAAACGAAAAACACTCTCAATGAGGGTTTCATCCAGTTTCCAATGTCTTGGAAACAACGCCCAAAGGTTTCATGGGGATGAAACTTTTCCCTTCTCTCTCCTACTAGTTTCATGCAAAAAAGCTGATGTGGCACTCTATTTAATGTGCATGAAACCCCTCATGAAACTCCATTGAGACTGGCCTTAGGGCTGGACGAAAAACTTGTGGCTCATTAAGTCGCTCGGCTCGTGTCTAACTCGACTCGACTTAACTCGGCTCATTTGGATTTGTTAACAAGCTGAGCTACGATTTTAGCTCGTTTTCTATAACGAGCCAGCTCTACTCGTGAGCCAAATGAGTCCAGCACACAGCATCTGATAGGCAAATGACAAAAGCTACTATGAGATACTACTATGAAGTTAGAGTTGGAGCCTCCCAAATAGACACTTTTAAGTGGGAAGAAATCGTCATGTGTTCTTGAGTGTTTCATAAAGCTTACATGTTAAGTTTGACTTTGTTTTCAGCTCTGGTTAACCCAAATAAGGTTACTGGCATGGAATCATTTCTTCCTATATAGTTGATACCCACTAGAGCAATTATTACTATAAAGCTTACACTGCGTTCAACCACGTCATCTTTTTTTTGAGCCGTTAGATTTTCCTACAGGTCTCTGGATCGACGGTGTCGCTGTAATGGGCCAGCCTGCTCATTGGCCTCTGCATTGAACTCCACCTCTTTTTCCATTGGCCCAAGCCCATATCCTCTCAAACCCTATCCGCTCCTCTCAGACAAAAAAAAAGAAGAAAAAAAGATCGCTCACTCCACAACCCAGGACGACATCGGCGCGTCAGTTGAGAGCCCCACGCACTCCTGTTGTGCACTTGATGCTGAAGCAGGCGGAGCGCCACACTCAGTCGTGACCAACGCAAGACGCTGTCGCGCCACTTCTCGTTGTCCTCTCTTTCCGTATCAGCGTGTGTTAGCACAACAGTCTCCTCTCCTACAGTGGGAGAAAATGCGAGGAAGACAATGAGACGCGCCTAGCCGGTTTCCCACTTCCGTATGTTCATCTTCTAATAAATGTTTCCTGCAATATTTTGTTCGTCACTTCCCCTTCTTTTATCTTGAGTGAATTTCACAAAACCCTAGCTTTTAAGGCACTTGTAACACAAAACCCCAAGTTCTACTATTTGTTTTGAGAAACCTCAGGTTTTAGGGCAAAATGTTTCAAGAAACCCCATATTTACTCAAATACTCATAGTTTAAATATTATATATGATTTTTTAGTATATGTTTGCATTAGTAGGTTCCAAATACACATCCCTTCTATGTAATTTTTCTTCTTCCTCACTCTTAAGTTGCACACTTGATAAAAAAACACAACAAAACCTCATTAATAATGACACATTAACCTATTATTTGTACAAATAAACAATCATACTACCAATAACCTATGCTCGTTAAAATGAGGCTAACACTTATATATACTCATAAATATCTCATATTATGTTTTTGCAATTATTATGGATAAATATATTAGCGAAAAACGATAATATAAGTTTAAACATGGGATTTCTTAAAACATTTTACCCCAAAACCTAAGGTTCTTTGAAACAAATTGTAATACCTAAGGCTTTGTGTTATAGGTGCCCCAAAACCTCAGGGTTTCTGAAATTCACTATTTTATCTTCTTTACATAGATGCCTGCTCCTGCTCCTGCTCCTTGAAATACACATGTTCTTGGATCCATTACTCAGCTAATGAGGACGATGCCCCAATTCATGCCGTTCTCAGATTCACCCTTAATCTAGCTAAACCTCTCTTGCTAATCAATATCGATTGATGTGGACTGATTATAGCATTCAAACTAATTTGTTTGTAATCCTATTTTTAACAGGTTAGTCCCTTCAATTTCTTTGTAATATCTATGACAGTAGATTAGTATTCTTTGTTACAGAGAACTCTATGCGGTGAACTTGACTCTCTGCACATAAGAATATCAGTAATTATTATTCCATATGCAACTCATGTTGTAAACGTGTTGTGACGTGAGGTAAACAATGAGGCAAAAATTAACTGCAGGTTAATTGATACAATTTTTTTTACATTTGTTGAGAAAGGTGATCTATACAGAATTTTGTGCTCGCTCCATCCGGCTTCACCAGTTCTTCTTATAATGACCTATCAGGTAAACAATTGTATCAATTACTTATAGGTTTTTGCTATCTTTTTTCTCGTTTCCTTATTGCACATTTGTAACCTGCCTTTTGATCAACAAAGTGTGCTCAGTTAGGTAATAGCTAATCTACAATAGTTCCATGAAAATATACTACATGATTTGTTGCCTCTCTAGTAACAAGCATTGCTCTTCATCTTATTGGTTCATTCTACCCGAATAAGCTCCTTATTTTGTAAGACAGTGTTTTATATGTAACAACCTTATCTCCATGCTTTCAAAGTGCCCATCATTTGTGTTCGGTCCTTTCAAAAGTAGCTGTACTATCATCCTAAAGAGCAGAACCTCATTACATCTTTTTATTTGTCATTGCTTACATTCATTTTTTTTTGCGATTCTCTCATAAGTATAAAAATAGATCTTCAAAATATATGTCACTACAAATCCCACCGCAACGTGCGATGTATCATCTAATAGATAAATCGTGATTCACACACAAAAAAAAAGAGAAGTGTTTCATTCTTCGTATAAGAGCAAATTGCTAAAAAAAGATGATGATGAGCTGATGGCTATGGCTCCAACAAAAGACGCAGTACAAAGTGAAATTGGGCGATAGATAGAAATGTTTACTGTCCAAAGTGAAACAGTATTAATTGAGCGTTTTTGCCTAATTATGCTCAACTGTATTTTTTTTGGGACCATGAGTACCACTTGCGCTGAATCAAAAATACTTGAGCGACTAGTTAGAAGTCAGTTCACGTTAAGAAAAAGGGTTGATCAGTTCAAAGCTGGCCTGAAGGTGATTCGGAAAGATAGTTCACTTTAGCTAAATGGGACAGTAACAAAATTCCTTTTTGGTAAAATAGTCGAGTTTATCACCGAATTGCTCTAATAAATCAAAGTTAAAGCTAAAATTTAAAATTTAAAACTTAATTAAGAAGTTGATATATTTATAAAATAATTTATTTTTCAGCATTGCCTTTTAAATCGTTAAGAAATAAGAACACATACATATAAAAATTTTATCTATAAATTAATTTTTATTTTCTAAAAAAATCAGGTTTTGTTAGGGAATGTGGGAAGGTTGTTGGACGAAATCTCTGTGCAGAACTGCTTGGAAAAGTTACGACAGGTTCAGTTTGGGCCAGTATCGAAATGGGCCTATTTTATCAAGTGTAATCTGGACGGGCTAAAACTGAGCCCATTCAAAACAGTCAACTAACAAAAGCAATTGAGTAGGACAAGCCAAAAATCAAAATCGGTCCGTGCAAAATTGAGTGGGCTAGATAAAATCCACCGTGTTCTTCTGGATGGGCCAGAAACGATTGCAAATACCACCGCATTTCATCCAGTTCTCTTAGTACGGTGTTTTAACAAAGTTATACAAAATTCACCGTTTTGCATAATCGCTATGTGATTTAACATTGCAAGCCGTCCATACAAACGTTTTTACTAATGGACGTGTTTGTAATGCCATACTTGTGAGATTCAGATTTCCATAAGGGCGGTCTGTAGATTTGAGTTCGAATACAGAGTTTAAACCCCGTAAGGATCGGAGATTAAGATTTTCATAAAAATCATATTTGAGATAGAATACACCAATGGAGTTTAAACAGCGTACGGGTGGGATAATTAGATAAACACAGAAAACTGGACTCGAAAAAAGAAAGCAGATGATCAACTGATAAAAAGGAATGGTTTTTGGTGCTCAGATTCTATGGGTGTATAGGAGTCGATCACGCAGATCTCCCCATCAGGACGAGGAATGATTTTATAATCACTGCACCTCCACAACCAAACCTTCTCCCAAATCAATCGCACAAGAACCAGACAAATTACAAATGCAGCAAAAGCCCGAGAATTTGAAGATTTGAACAGAAAGAACCAAAATAAAACGATTTTTTTCTATACTGGAAATGAAATAGATTTGAATAGATTGAACAGAGTTTGGAGGCGAGCGTAACCCAATATCCAACTGGAAAACCCACGGATGAGGGCTCTAAGCGCCACCTGGTTTCATCTCGGGAGCTTTCAAATCGAAACGAGACCGAGATCCACCCTAGACGACGGTGGCCGGCCATTGGGACAGTGCTCCCATGAACAGGTGAACATCCAAATTCCAATCCACCACCAGATCAAACCAAACCAAAAAAAGAGGAGAAAAATCACATCTGATCTAAACGAAACAAGATCTAGAGAGAGCAACACCAAACAGGCCAAAATCTAAGATCGGAGCAAAGCAAACAAGAGGTGAGAAGGAGAGAGTGCCGCCACGAGCGCGAGGATGAGGAGGTGGAGAGGAGAGAGGCGTGGGGTTTATATAGTGGCGGATGGACGCGTGGAAACCCTAGGCGACGGGTTCGGCCCATGGGCCTTATTCTCAGTTCGTGGATGGAAATGGGCCGAATATATTGAGATTTTGGGCCTAAAGTGTTGTGCTGGGTGTCCAAATAGCCGGCCCACAAATTATTTGTATTTTTTTCCTTGTCAGAGACAAACACACCGACCGACAATTTTCTCCAAAAACAAATGGAGAGATATTACGAAATGGAGGGCATATCAGCCTCTCTCAATTTACATAATACCCTTCTAATAAAACCCATATTTATACTCCTCCTAATTTTCGAGAAATTAAAAAAAAAGAACTTGCAATTATACGCATCAACTTAACACATGTCGACGTGACGACGGAAACCTTCAAGCTACTACCATTCCCATGGTGCTCTCTCTCTTCTCCTACGTCATCAACGACGCCACGCCGCCGTTCGGCAGCTGGGTTGGCACGGCCGCCGGCGCGGTGCCGCCGTTCGCCGTCGTCCGCATGAGACGGGACAGCCCGATCAGCACGGCAGCGTTCCGATGCGCCTCGCCGAGGCGGCGCCGGAACACGCCCGCCTCGGCGTGGAGCCGCGCGTTCTCACCGCGCACGGCGAGCGCCTGCCGCGCCGTGGCGTCCAGCCTCGAGGCCAGCGCGCGCCGCTCGGCGCGGAGCCCGTCCGCGGTGCGCTCCAGCTCCTCCACCCGCTGCCTCCTCCGCGCCCGCGACCGCCGCGCCGACTCCCGGTTCGAGATCTTCCTCCTCAGCCGACGCCGCCGCTCCTCCTCATCGTCCTCGCCGCCGCCGTCACAGTACAACAACATATCACCACGACCACTACTCCCATCGCCGGCGCCAGCAATGTTCTCCGCCGGAACACCTACCGGCGACAAGTCGCCGGCAGCATCAAAAGCTATCCCATCGTATCCGAACATCGCCGCCGCCGCCGCCGCGTCGACGCCGAACAAGCCGAAGCCGACGTCCATGTCCGGGAGGCCGAAGTCGAGCGGCATGGCCTCGTGGAGGGACAGCATTGCGGCGAGCAGGGACCTGTCTGTAATATCCGAAAACTTGTGGGTTCGAAGCGCGAGTAGTGGGGGAAAGGGGGGGGAGGGAAGAAGAAGGCGAGCGTTATTTATAGACACCAAAGGCCACTCCTACCCACGAGCTTCAGGTGGGCCCGTGTCAAGTGGGCCCCACAGAGACGCGGACGTTGTGGCGATTCTCCCGTCACTTTAGTTTCGGCGCGAAGCCGACCTCCTCCTCGTACGTATAGTGTACGTACGTACGCCTCCGTGGAGGGAGAGCACGTATTGTACGTATTGGTTCCCGCGTGGAATCGACGGCTGAGGAGGGAGGTCAGTGTGCGGATGGACGGCGGATGATGTGAGTGATCCGGTGATCTCTAGCTTAAGAGCGAAGTAATGGAGGGGATGGAACGGGGGGGACACGTGTAGGGCTCTCCTTTGTCGCTGCACCTCAGGTGTTTGCTTTCTCTTTTTTTTTCATCGTGCATATACATGGCAAGCTAGCTGTGAGCCCATGCAAGTATACTTAAAAACAATGGTATATTATTGCTATGTGCATTGTGTTAATCCTCTATGCATTGAATGTACGAATCACAGGGACTACTTCCTTAGGTTGCAAGAAATTTACAGGATTATCGTAGGAATTAGTTCAGCTCCTGTAAAAATTTCTTGAAAATCACCTTCCATTTCATTTCGAAGGAGACTGCTTGAGTACATCTTTTGGGTGACCAAAGAGGAATGCCACATTTCCTGGTCAGGATTCAGTTGGAGAAAAATGTAAACACACGAGCTGGTGTGTGCCTATGATGGGGCTATGCTAGTGGAGATTACAATAACTTAGAGCGTGTTCTAAAATACCGATGGATAGTGGATAAACCCGAACTTGTAACAATCATTCGAGGACACAAATGAATAAATTAAATATTAATTAGAAGGTTGAAAGGCCAATGTAAGATATAGTTTTGTAAGAAATGTTTAATGAATAAAGACTCCGTAAAAATTGTACTACCTTTTTTTTAAAATGTATGATATCATTGATCTTTTTATAATATTTGACCATTCGTCTTATTCAAAAATTTAAAACAAATATATAAAAGTATAGGTTAAAATTATAGTTTATTTGATGATAAAACAAGTTACACCAAATAAATGATCTTTATATAATTTTTTTTGGATAAGACGAATGATCAAACGTTACGTGAAAAGTCAACGGTGTTATATATTTTGAAATGGAGGGAAGTACTGTTTAGGAGCTTAAGATGTCCATGATAATGTCACTCGATCGTTAGCTAAAAAGACTAAGGCTTTAGAAGCATATTTTATTGGAGGAAGTAATAACGGGTGTAGCTAGGAGATGTTCATCTGAAGGGTGTTAGTTACATCTGTTATCGATGGCTAAATCATCTCTCACGGGTGATACTATCGACGAGTCACATATGTGTTATTAGGGATGGGTGATCAATCTACCAGTTGTGGGGGAGGTAACCACATCTTTGACAGGCGGTGGATACCACCAATCAGAGGTATTGTTATCACTGATTGGTGTTTACCGTCACAGATGAGATTTTCTCTTAAATGATCAGGTGTTTATCCGTTAAAGATATAGGTTATGTTCCGTCACAAATGAATCGTTTCCTTAGAGTTAAACATGTAGTGTTCTTAATTAATCGGATGTTGCATTTTAAGGTGATGTTTGAATTTCCTGAAGATGAAGATGAAGATAAAGATAAAAATTAAGTGTTTCACGTAAAACGATGTGATATTAACATATGATTAATTGAGTTTTAATTATTATAAACTTAAAAAATGAATTTATTTGAAATTTTAGAGCAACTTTCATATAGAAAGTTTTCACACGAAATTAACGTACCGTTTAACAGTTTGAAAAGCATGACACAAATATCTAAAACTTTATCCTCCGTTTTAAGTGGAAACGAACGCGGCCAGTCAGATAAGTTGCCTCTTTTTTGGGGGAAAAGATAAGAAAGCGAAGCGAGTCAAGGTGGCTGCTGGTTGAATACAGGCGGGCATGGGTGACAACGATGCAAAACGAATATCTTCAAACCAGTGAAAGCAAGGGAGCGATTCCCTCCGTTGATTATTCCGATAATATCTAATATCTCGATCAAAGTTACTGTCATATATTTTTTGTTTTTTGAGCTATCTACGATCGCTAATTCGCTATATGCATGTAGGCGCTTTGATCTAATGACCCATCAATCCATTTCTTTCATCTCTTTATGTGTTGCTTACCAGCTATAAATGGCTAAGAGGTTCAGTGTTTTGGGTTATAAACTTTTTCCCCTTTCTCAAAAAGAAAAAAAAACATGACAACGTTAGATTCTTTCTTTCTGTGATACTAACTGCAACTATGAACTTTACAGTATATATGATATAGCAATAGGTTTTATCTCTGTCGGCTGGAGTATTATATATATTCTAAGTAGTTTTTTTAATAAAGCCATGATTTTGTTGTTTGCGCTCGTTCAACTACAACCTCTATAATAACTAGGTGTATGAAACCCCACGCATTGCTACGGGAGTTTACTATGATAGCAATAAGTAGAAGTAATGTGTAAGATAGTTAGACGACATAAGCTTACATAAATTAATATGGTTTATGATAATTTAAATAGTATATAGAATGATGATAAGGTGTTGTGATTTTATGAGAGAAGAAAAGAAAAAAGGTAATTTGGATAATAGATTAACAATCTAAGGAGTTAATCTAAGGACAAAAACAATTGAGGTGATATGGTTTAATGAGAGAAGAAAATGAGAAAGATAATTTGGACCATAGATTAATTATCTAAAGGCTAAAAACAATTGATGTGATATGGCTTAATTGAGAGGATGAACTATATAGGTATATAAAATATTATAAACAATGATGAAGAGGTATATTTAAATATTATGTGAATTATGTGGGATGATGATTTAACATGCTTGCATTTTAAAGCTCTGAAATTTAATAAATTATAAAATTATAGATAATATAGCATGCTTACATGATGTTTAGGATGTTATAATTGTTAGTGGATGATGATATGACATCTTTTCATATTGGGTTTTAGGATTTAGTGGGTTGTAATTTTATAGTAAGATAGGATTGGTTATAATTTATTTTGAAGTAAAGAGCGGAATGAGTCTTATTAAAAAAATATATCATATTGTCGACGGGTTATATCGCGACTACGGTATTTGTATAGTATGAAGATCGTTGGTACCAGTGTATACGCGAAATTGAAGCAAAAGAGACGGGAGACAAGGATTTTTATACAGGTTCGGGTCCTTTAACTGACGGGTAATAATCCTACTCCTGTTAGTCGAAGCCGATGTTGCTCTTATATATCAAAATCACACAAGTACAATATTTTGGATAATCTATCTAGTTGTCGTTAACTTGACGGCATGGAACATCACACGTAGTTGACGACAGGATAGTATTCCTCCTCGAATACGAACTCGGTAAGATCAGAGATAGCGTTAGATCTCTCTTGTTGGCCTCCGTGGCACCAGATTGAGTATGTCTAGGCTTATCTCTAACATTGATGTCTGGCGACATGTATTGGCCTCTATTCTGACTGGGCGTGTCCCCTTTCCTTTTAAGAGGTCTTATATTTATACCCACAGATGTCCCCTTGTCCAATTAGAACTAGGAAGACAAATATGGATACGATCCGAGTAGTCCTTGTAGTTTCCAACTTGAACTTTACTTCTCTTTTCTTATCCGGAACACCTTCCGTATATGAGGCATGATTTCGTATAATATTTGGTATATGGTGGGTCCCGTCGAGCCCAATCCAAAATAATTGAATATGCCTTATCCATAACGCTGATACTGTTATGATACATATAGGCATATGTATAAATACTTGTCAATAATATAATGTACGTTGTTAATTAACACCAAGCACATGCATTTCGTTAATGAACAATCATTAGCCAATAATAATACGCTTTCTACTTGCTAATCTTCCCACCAAACGTATCTCAGGTAGGCCATCCTGAAACCCCCTGAACTACACTTGGCTTAATTCTATTCAGAGATAGCTAAAGTGTGTTTAGTTCCATCAGATAGCGTGTTAATTCCCTGATGGATGAGCAGCGATATGATGGTTCATCGATCAAGCAGAAGCTTGCCACGTGGACGAATGAACCTGACATGCATATTGGCTTAATTAATTGATTATAGTTGTTTGGTTAAGTGTTGCATGCTGACGTGATATACTGCAAAAGTGGTTTCAGAAAAAGAAAATGATAGTACTCAAAGAAGGAGACAGGAAACAACCGGATGGAAAGTGCCCTTTAATTAATTAATTATTATTTGCGTTCGTCAACTAAAACTAGTTAAGCTAGCCATAAGTAGTATATGAGAATATATACAAAAAGCTACAGCAAAGTTGAGAATTATTTGAGCATTGGGTGCACTTGGTACTGTATACATTATGGAGCAGCTTCCTCTTTTGGGATTTTCTTTGCTTTTTTATTTTCTCTGAAATCATCCATGGATCGATCCGATGCATGCATGAAGCTTCACCGCCTCAAAATTATACTATCCAATAACGAAACTAATTAAAAGAACTAGCTAGCTGCTAGCGCCGAAAGATCGATCCAATTGCATGTATTCATCTTCAATTCATCCCGAATCATATCTGTCAATGAATCCAAAGGAAATAACTGTTCTACTATGTTAGAAACTTAGAAACTTAATCAGAACAAACTGTTTTACATCCATCGACCTATTCATATATATATTGTTTACAGAACATGGAACTAGCTAGGCCGGCTTCAAAGTTCAGATTCTTCAGATATCTCATCTGAAAAAAGGATTCTTCAGAAATGTAGTGTTCCTGGTCAGGTGAAGGACACGCAGGGCTGCTTTGCATGCATATGTTCGTCAAGAAAAGCTGTATTAGTACTTGTAATATACACGTGTCCTGCTCATAGATTTGTAGACTTCTCACCTGTCATCTCTGTAGATGGACACACTACTACTGCTACTGTGATCCATCCTGTTTCTTCTTTACTGGAACTTGCAGCTACTAGCTAACACTAGCTAGTACTCCATTTCATGGTGTCATCGACAAAATCAGTTCAGATTGATTATGAGCATGAGCATGCATGGAAGGTTCTTATAAAATAATTAAAAGGCATTTGCTTTCTAAGCTAGCTTTTGTTATTATGGATCATCATCCTTTGTGATATCCTCTCTCCTTCCTTTAGTCTTTAGATAACAATAGATAGGGGTATGCTTAGATAGATATGTCTATGTAAATTCAGATATGCAGCTGCAGAAGGAAGGAGACAGGAGGCTGGTAGCTGCTGTGCGAAAGCCAATCACAAGGGGCCCTAGCTACCATACCATATCATACCACTGCATGCAATGCAAAGTTCTGCTCCAGGTCGGCGTCAGAGTATCACTTGAAAACTGATACGTGGCAATGCAAGAACACGGATTCAGTACTTGCCGTGCAGTGTTGTGTGACAATTTGTGGTGCAGGGTTCCTTGGTGATCTCGATCGGTTTTGGTCCCTGAATGAGTAGGTGCTAGGTCTTTTTCTCGAGGCTTTTGGTATCTGCATCTCCATGTTGACACATGTCTTCTTGAGTGTCTTCTCTTTACTGAATCCGAGCAGCATGCATGGGTGTGATGTTGAGGAATGAGAACGATGGTTCAGAGGGTTCAGATATGCAGATGGAAATGGAACAGTGCATGTTGGAAGAATGGACAGTGCACCAGCTGCTGCAGCAAACAGAACAGTGCATGAAATTATATACAGATTCAGATATGCAGACGAAGCAGATGGAGAGGTGACAGTAGTATGCTTTGTAGGCTGGAATTTCTTGAGCAATAATTGGAGGCCCATTAGATTTGCAGAAATTGTTGCATGCTCGTTCAGTCACCTCTTGGCAGCTGAGGTAGATGGATAAGGGCAGGGTATGCATGATGTTTAAAGCATTTTTTTGTTAAGTGGTTTAGAATAGGTTAAAATTTAAAAGTTATTAATTTTTTTATTTGAAAGTTATTTTTGGATTTTGTTTTAAAAAATATTTTTTTGTCATTTTTAATACTTTCAGATTCAAGTAAAATTTTGCAGTAAACCTATTCAACTGAAAGTTTTATTTTAGATTTGTAACTCTTACAATCAAATTTAGGATACCATGTACAATATTGACAAGTATGACTCGGATATACAAGGCCTCAAAAGTACCAATTAACCTAGACGATCGAAGTTAATTAGTTGAATGAAGGCGCAACCGGGACTTGCAATGTGAAACGACTCAAGCGATGAACATGCACATATGTCAAAAGGGTCCAAATGTCGATATTAAGGTTTGTTCGTACCAACGACTTAATCTTCCGTACGACGTCGAAAGATTAATTTGAAGATTCAAAGCAGAAACTAAGCATTTTTCTAGATGGATCAAGGAGGACAGGGACAAATAAAGTAAATACTGTCGAATTAATAGTATATAAGTACTCGAATTAATAATTAATCTATCAAATTTATAGTCATGCGATCGATAGACACTTTATTCAACGGTGGCTGTGCCAAACCAGATTACCGTAAAACAGCCTGGATCAAAAGAGAGAAAAGCTAAAATTTCTTTAAAATGCAATCAATTGTGCTCAAGGACAACTAAATCGGCGGGCAAAAAGGTCCAGATTAATGCATTGCAGAGTGCTTCTTGTACTTGTTGCGTGTGATGTGATATATGTGCTCACCGCGAATATAAACGTTCGAAACGATATCGATAGTATTCACAGTTTGAAATTAATTCGTATACGCAAAGCATCTCATTCATTCGCCAAACTGTTTTTATCTTCTCCGTTTTGGATAGGCGATGAGGACTTATAGCGTACGAACATATTCTCTGATCTTGGCATGCATGCGCGTTCGTACAACCTTGGCTTTTACTACACGTATCATTGAGAATACAGGCACTCGCTCCGTTCTTAGATATAAACATTTTTAAATTATATAACAAAGATTAAAAAATAAAAAAAGAAATTTCTTTCGGTCGTCTCATTAGTCAAATTTTAAATTGCTTATATTCCCTTCTTAAGCACCTGATAGCTAGTCTGAAAGTGTTTGGATTTTCATGTATTAAAATCATTGTTCCAGAAATGCTTATATTGTGTACAAATATTTTTAAAGATATGAAATAAACCCGACCTCTATATTCAACTGGATGTACATGGTCAATATTATATACATTTTTTTAAAAAAATCTTTAAAATATTTATATTTGGTGGAGTAGCAAAATGGATTCATATACTACATGTTATACCAGTACGTGACAACATTGCCACGTCATATATGGCCGAGCGGCTGACCCTAAAACATGCAAATACATATACTAACTTCTTTTCAAAATGACGTTGTTAACTTTTTATACAACTGTTAATAGCAGATTTTCGTAATCTACTCGAAGAGAAAAGAGAAAACCGATGCAGAAAAGAAGGAGCAATGCAAGTCGAATTGGTTGTGTTATCGGACCAAACCGGAGTCGGATCCAATTCCGTATTAGACTCAGCGTCGCATTGGACTAGATGGAGCACCAACAGAAGGGCTGTATCGGCCGATACGGGTTTAGCGTGGCCATCGGCCGTTGGAAGTAAGAGGCTGATGGAGGCAGTGTGGGCTTGGTTTGGGCTTGAGATAAGCTTCAAGGAGATTGCCAAATAGAGATAAGGCTCGGTTTTAGGCAATCATATCTTGTAGTTAGGAAGTTAGAGTAGATTTGATCTAATCTATGGCAAGAGTCCACCATAAGGACTTGTTTGTTAGTTAGAGATAAAATCGTGTTCTATCTAAACAATGTTGTAATCACGGGTATAAATATCCCGGTAGTCTGTACATAGAAGGGCTCTCTCAATCAATTCAACAACAAACAATCTTGTTTAATCTACTTTCGGTGCATCGCCAACCCTCGCAAGAGGTTAGTTTCCGGTGAGTTCTTGCTTCCCCAGAGCAGAGGTAAGAACTCGTACCCGATGATCTACATCGTCGGGGCTAGTGTGTTGCTTTAGACACGTTAAGCCCTGATGATGTGATCGTCGTCTATCATGTTTTGGCTAATCTTGATATAGCTTTCTAATTCTGTCTCGCCAGCGATTAACTCGCTTTAGGGTTTATTGCCGATGGTGATCGAATTAGCTTGCTTATCTAGATTATCTAATGCATCTATCATCCCCAAAAGCGATCGACAACTTGATTTTTTTGTGTTAAGTCTCGATTCACATTTTGAGTTGCTATCGACCTTAGTCGTCTCTTGAGATCGAACTCAAAGCCTATTTTCGATCGTAATTAAGGATAGTGCCGGGATTTCAGCCGGTCTTACCTAATACATATGATCACTTTATGTTTTTATATGTAGTGCCACTTATATGAGTGGATTGGCAGATATAAGTGTACTTGTCATAGATCGATCTCAGGGTTTCTCTATGATCAGTGTATTTATATTGGCCGATCGGTTCATATAGGTTTACACTAGAGTATTAGCTAGTGTATTTATCTCCTTCATTGGCCAATGTCATTAAATTGACATTCATATCTTAATGAAGGCCGATGAGATTGGAGTTGTATCTTATTCTTATTATTACCTTAAGTAAGCCGATTAGCTTTGCCCTATCGGCTAGGCCCTCACGATGCGACATCGGCCTATCGGCCGATCGGTCATCGTTTACTAACATGGTTTACTTGTTTATTCTTGTTGATTGCAGATCAAATCAACTAACACGCCCTACACGCACCTAGGCAAGCCATTGGACCTGCACTGGAGCTAAGCAGATCTCCTAGGCCGCCGTGAAAACGTGAAACCTGTTTTGTTGGTGAGGCGGGTCAAAATTCTACGCCAACAACAACGTTTGACTATTTATCTTATTAAAAAATAGTATAAATATGTAAAAAATAAGTTAAGATTATATTTTATTTGATGATAAAACAAGTTACAACAAAATAAATGATATTTATTGTCAGTGTTATCAATAAGACATACCTCTTATACATGGGTTCGTGGTATACGAAAATACCATATATCTAATAGTATACGAGAATATATCCCTTGATTAAGAAAATACGGCTAATAAAAAAGAAAATTATTTTTCCAGAATAGAAGGTGTTTCGGACAAGGAAGGAGAAACGGAGTCTTACTCGGACACTACAAGGACTACTCGGATCGTATTCATACTTATCTCTCTAGTTCTAGTTGGACCAGAAAACATTCGAGGGTATAAATACAAGACCCCCTAGAAGAAAAGAGACAAACCAAGACCTCCTAGAAGAAGAGGGACAGGTCAAGACGGGCCAAGTTAGAATGCAAGCCTAGACAGACCAATTGAGAGCCACAAAGACCGACATGAGGAATCTAGAGCTATCTTCAATCTCACCGAGTTCATATTCGAGGAAGAAGACTACACTGGCCGTCGACTACATGTGATAACTTCATGCCGTCAAGCCGACGTCGACTAGATTAGATCATCCCATATATTGTATTCGTGTGATACTGATATATAAAAGCAACACCGATTTCGACCAACAGAAGTAGGGCTATGACGGAGCGTGAAACTCCTCAATATAAAAGCAACACCGATTTCGACCAACAGAAGTAGGGCTATGACGGAGCGTGAAACTCCTCACCGGGAGACCGTGCAGGTCCCCCTTTGCCGGTTCAGCCGGGGGCGCAAGGTGAGGTTCTTAGCCCCTGATCTGAGGGATCTCCGCGAGAAAGAACGCGTGGACACAGGCGATTTAGACATGTTCGGGCCGCTGAGAAGCGTAATACCCTACTCCTGTGTTCTGGTAGATCTATGAATGTAAAGGGATCAAGAGAGAGTTTAGCCTCTAGACCAAATCAGCCAGAGTCCGATCCCGTCTCTCCTAGGCCTGGGCCTCCTTTTATGTGGCAATGGGCTACCACATGGGCCACGAGCTACCTAAGAAAGAAAACATTCTTTTACAATTAGGGCTATCCTACTGCCGGAAGCAGCCTCTGACAGACGCCGCAGCACGCCTCTGCTCAGCCAGCTGACCCATCCGGGGGACGCCCGTTTCGATCTTCATTAAATGGCGGGCGACTTTCTCGTTTCGCCTGCGCCGGAATCTGGAATGCATCTGACCGGGACTGACGTACCAACTCCGGAAGTTGGCACGCCAGCTCCGGTTGAGAGATGAGAGACAGAGGGCTCTCATCATTCTGACGGGACGGGGCGAGGCGTGCTGCAGGCCGCCTGGCGCCACCTAACCCGCGATCTGACCAGTCTGTGATCGATCACTCGCTGTGACCGGTCACGGACCGGATAGGCATGCGCCACGCCGCATTAAATGCGGCGTAGTACGCTCGTCTGAACCGCCATAAATGCGGTTAGGTGAGCTCTGCCATGCTCACCTAACCTGCGCACGTGGCACCAAAACCACAGGGGGTCGGGGCGCCCCAGCCCTCGGGGCAGAATCGGGAGCGGCCCGACCCCGGGGGGAGACCGAGAGGGCAACCGCTACGTCGCCCTCGGGCCCGACCCCTCCGGGGAAACGGGCCACGTGGATCACCGCGGCCGCCCTTCCCTTTGATCTCGACACCCCCGGTCCCATGTCACCGACAGTAGCCCCTGGTGTTACGCCTGGGTGGCCACACACCGAGGGCGGGGAGGGGGGGGCACCCAGGCTTGACGCCACCCCTCGGGCCTGGTGACAGGTGGGACCGGCCCCAGAGGCGGGCAGGACTCCTACGGTCACGAGTCGCGCTCATCGGTGAGGAATGCCAATCGACATTAATGAGCGGTCTCTTTGTAACCGCAACATTACTCGAGGCAGCGCGCGGATCGGGACACGTCGGTCCGTTTCGCCTGGGGATGTGATGATGGCGCTTTTTGCGGTAACCGAGCGCAATTAATGCGCACACGATCTGCCCCTCCTCAACCGCCATGGCCGCATGACTGCCGCGTGCGCCGTAAGCAGGCGAGTGGTGTTAGTGGAGGCGTGGGCGCGAGAAACGAGGGGGCAAGGTAGTGGGCGCGGGAAACGAGGAGCCGGGCGCGGCATAGGCAAGGGTATAAAAGGTGCCGAGGAAGGGATTCGCTTCTTTCCTCTCGTCACTTTTTTCTTGCCTTTGCCATTGGTGCTCTAGCTCTTCGTTTCTCTCGCCTTACCCTCGCCACGCGCACTCGTTCTCAAGCTCCCCCTCCGCCGGCGCCATGACGCGGAGCTCCGCACCGCTTGACGGCAGCGTGCTGCTGCCTTCTCGCATCACCAGCGAGAGGCAGGCCGGGCTGCCGCGCCGGTTCATGCCGGAATCTGCCACCCGGGAGGTGGTCATGCTGGGCGAGGGACGCCCGGCGCCGCACTACCCGGGGCAGTCCGTCTTCTTTCTTTCCTTTGCCATGGTGGGCCTGATCCCGCCATTCTCCACATTCTTTATGGACGTTCTGGAGTTCTACGACCTCCAGATGACGCACCTCACCCCCAACGCGGTGATGACGCTGGCCATCTTCACACACCTGTGCGAGATGTTCATCGGGGTGCGCCCATCCCTTCGGCTGTTTCGATGGTTCTTCAGCGTGCAGCCGGTATCGTCGCCGACGGTGGTCGGTGGCTGCTATTTCCAACCGCGGGGGTAGGTGCTGAACCGCTACATCCCGTGCGTCCTTCGCAAGAAGTGGGACGACTGGAAGAGCGATTGGTTCTACACCCCCCTCCCCGACGAAGCGCGCCTCCGACTCCCGAGCCAGCCCCCAGCGCAGGCGCCTAGCTGGCGGGCGACGGTGGATCTGGGGGACGGCTACGACGCCGTCCTGGATCGCCTGGCGGGCCTGCGAACTCAGGGGCTCACGGGGGCCATGGTGTTCGGCGACTACCTTCGCCGCCGGATCGCGCCGCTTCGACGACGCGCCCGGCGCGCCTGAGAGTACACCGGGACCGAGGACCTCCTGAGAACCCACCAGGGGCGCAAGTGGGACTGGGACCTCGAGGACTTCAGGATGGTGGTCCAACGGGTGCTAAACCTTAGCTCCGTGGAATCATCCCTCATCCCTCAAGAGATCCTCCCCCTCTGCTGCGACCCAGAGCGCGCCAACATCCTGGCCATCATGCAGGTGGTCGGGGCGTCGGGGGACCGGGCCTCCCGAGGCCATGATGGCGCGGGCGGCAGCCGCAGAGGGGATCAATCTACCCCTGGAGGGGGCCATGCTTCTGGGCCCCACGGCGGGGGCCCGGGGGGGCAGCCGCCCTGTCGACGCCAAGGGGAAGAGGAAGCAGGAGGCGACCCCTCCTCCATCTCCTCCCCGAGGGGGCGGGGCGGTGCGCGCCAGCGGCAGGCGCCCGGAGGACGCCGCACCGACGTCCCAGCCCGAGGGGGAGCGGAAGAAGAAGCGGCTCCGCAAGATGGGAGAGACCGAGCCATGCAGGGGGAGCCTGATCACGCCCCCAAAGTGGTTGTTCAGCCGGCCACCCCGCAGGTTCGACCCCTCATCCACAGCGGCCACACTCTTATTCCCAAACTCCCAAGGCAAGTCTTTACTTACCTCCTTCTGTTTCTTGTTTTTCTTCTGCCTCAGCAAGATCCCGTCCCGCCCAACGCGCCACTCCAAGGCCGGCCGGCCCAATGCCGGGGAGACGACGACCGCGGAGGCCCGGAGGCGGGAGGCCGACCTGCAGGAAGCCGCAGGCCGTCTTCGGGAAGCCCAAGAGGCTGCTCGGGAGACGGCCCGAGTTCGCCAGGCCGAGGAGGCCGCTCGGGAGGCGGCCAGGGTCCGCCGGGCCGAGGAGGCTGCCCGGGAGGCAGAGGCGACGCGCGCGTGTGAGGCGCCGGCAACCGTGGCTGCCACCCAGGTCCCCGACCCGACTGCACCCGAGGCAGAGGCCGCCACCGAGGCCGCCTGCGACGATGCCGAGGGGACGCGCCCGGGGCCCGACGCCCCAGGCGGCGCTCCGGACGAGCCGGCCTCGGGAGAGGCCTCCGAGGCCAGCGCACCGATCGGCGAGCCAAGCCGCGCTACGCCACCACCGAGGTGGCCTTCCCCTCTTCCTTTCGCCGCCCCGCTGAGCGCGGAACCCCTCCTGCAGGCCTTGGCTGCGGCTAACGGCACGGTGCTGGATGGGCTAAGCGCCTAGATGGAGGCCCTGCAGGCGGAGCGGGCGGAGATTGACGCGGCGTGGGCGCGCGTCGAGGAGGGGCGGCGCTCTGTGGAGGCCATGGTGGAGGCCGGCCGTAAGGCGCACAACCTGCACACCTCGCAGCTCGAGGCTCGTCGCAGGAGCCTGGTGGAAATCGCCCGGGAGGTGGAGGAGGATCGGGAGGCTGCCCTCATCGCCACAGCCGTGCTCGACGGGACGCGGGACGACCTCCGCCTCCAATACGGGAGCCGGGTGGCGGAGCTGGAGGAGAAGCTCGACGCCGCCCGGGGAGTTCTCGACACCGCCGCTGCCCGGGAGCGGCGGGCGGCGGAGATTGAGGCGGCGACCCGCCAGTGCGAGGAGGCCCTAGAGGCTCGCGCCATGGCGTTGGAGGAGCGCCTTACCGCGTTCGGGGGGCGGGCCTCGCGCTTGCTGGCACAAGAGGCCGCCGTGCGCCGGCGGGCCGAAGCCCTTGACCTCCACGCCCAGGAGCAGGAGGCGTTGGAGGAGCGCGCCTGCGCCCTGGACGCGAAGGAGGGGACGCTGGCGGCCCGCGAGACCGCCGCCGCCGCACGGGAGGCGACGCTGGCGGCGCACAAGGCGAGCAGGAGTCCGCACTCCGCCTCCGCGAAGACGCGCTCGCCGAGCGGTGGCGAGCCCTCGAGGAGGCCGAGGCCGCGGCGCAGCGGCAGGCGGACAGCCTGCTCCTCCGTGAGGCGGTGCGGGAGGAGCAAGCGCGACGCAATCTGGAAAGCACCCACGCCGAGAGGGACGCGCTGAACCAGCGGGCCTCTGAACTCGAGGCGCGGGCGAAAGAGCTGGACGCGCAAGCGCGCAGCGGCGGGGCGGCCGCGGGCCACGACGATCTAGTCGCCCGCCTCACAGCCGCCGAGCACACCATCGCCGAGCTGCAAGGCGCCCTGGACTCGTCCGCTGGGGAGGTTGAGACCCTTCGGCTGACGAACGAGGTGGGCCCGGCATGCTTCGGGATGCCGTCTCCCGCCTCGACCGCGTTGGGCGTCAGGCGGGTATCTGGAGCGGGCGGTACGCGAAGTACGCCGCCAACCATGGGGGCCTCGCCCAGCGCCTCTCGGAGATGGCCGGAGACCTTGAGAGGCTCCCTGAGGAGATCGAGGAGACGATCAAGTCTTCCTCAAGGGACCTCGCCCGGGGGACGGTGGAGCTCGTGTTGGCGAGCTAGCAAGCCCGGGACCCCAACTTCTCCCCGTGGATGGCGCTGGAAGAGTTCCCTCCCGGGGCCGAGGACGACGCGCGCGCGCAAGTCCGGGACGCCGCCCGACCAAATCGTCCACGGCTTCGAAGGGACGGCCCCTCGGCTCGCTTTCGCCCTCGACTCCGACGAGGAGGAGGGCAGCGACGATGGCGCGGACGACGACAGCAACGGCGAGGCCGATGACTCGGGCGCGTCGGAGTGAGCCCCCGGGCCCCCGCGTATCTTAATAATTTTTCCTTCATCTTCTGAGGCCTTCGAGCCAATGCTTGTACAGACTAGCTTTATTTTACCTGCGATCAAATAAGATTTTAATCTCTATGTCAGTTATGATTGCTATATGCACGTGATAAGGATGGTCTGTGTCGCGATCCTTCTGCATCTTGGCTTGAGCGAGGGCTCGTGCTCGGGCCCCAGCCTCAAGCGACACGGGTCGGAGCTAGTGCCTGGGGAGATCTGCATGTCGAGATTGGCTAGGCCGGGAGCGCGGTGACCGAGGGTTATGGGGACCCGATTATGGGCCATTGACGATTCCCCCCCGGAGTTCACCGCGCCCTGGGGCACGGCTCGGTTCTGGGCCCCGTTTGGCGATTTTAGACGACCCGGGCTGCCGAGGGCAAGGTCGAGCATGAGCAGACTGACTCAAGTCAAGACTTTTCAAAAGGAAACGATAACACCGACGCGGTTCTTAGGAAATTGAAAATGCTTGTTATTGAAATGCTGGGAAATAAATTAAACAAGTATGTGCATGTGGGAGCCCCCGGCCAACCCTGCGTGCCCGAGGGGGGCGCGGGGTTGGCCTGAGCCCGAGGTACGACACCCGACCCCCTTATGGGTAGAAGCGGCGAAGATGCTCGATGTTCCACGGGTTAGGCAGCTCTGTGCCGTCGCCCGTGGCCAATTGAACCTAGCCCGGCCGGGGGACGCCGATCACTCGATATGGACCCTCCCACATTGGTGAGAGTTTGCTCAGTCCAGCACGCGTTTGGACGCGGCGTAGGACGAGATCGTCGACGCAGAGTGATGGTAGCGCCTCATGCTTTGCTGGTAGCGCGCGGCTCGGAGGGCCGCGCGCCGCCTTCGCTCTTCCAGGTAGTCGAGGTCGTCTCGGCGAAGCTGATCTTGATCAGCCTCGCAATACATGGTGGCCCGAGGGGACCTCAGGGTGAGCTCGGATGGGAGGACCGCCTCCGAGCTTAATGTCCATGTCTTCGCAGTAGTCGCTGAAGAGCTCACTAGTGAACTGGGTGCCGTTGTCCGTAATGATACGGTTAGGAACCCCGAATCGAGCAGTGATGCCCCTGATGAATTTTAGCGCCGAGTGCTTGTCCATCTTGATGACCGGATAAGCCTCGGGCCACTTAGTGAACTTGTCGATTGTGACATACAGATACTCGAACCCGCCCGGGGCCTTCCTGAAGGGACCCAGGATGTCCAGCCCCCAGACAGCAAACGGCCAAGAAAAAGGTATGGTCTGCAGGGCCTGAGCCGGCTGATGCGTTTGCTTGGCGTGAAACTGGCACGCCCTGCATCGTCGGACCAGGTCAACTGCATCGTGGAGCACCGTCGGCCAATAGAAACCCTGGCGAAAGGCCTTGCCAACCAAGGTGCGCGAGGCAGAGTGGGCCCTGCACTCGCCTTCATGGACATCAACAAGAAGCTCGACGCCCTGTTCCCGAGGAATGCACTTCAGGAGGACTCCGTTGGCCCCGCGCCGGTAGAGGGTCCCTTCCACCAGCACGTAGCGTTTGGAGATGCGATGGACGCGTTCACTCCCTTCGCGGTCCTCGGGTAGAGTCTGATCTGTAAGGAACGCTTGGATCTCAGCCATCCAAGCGATCAATCTTGGGGGGCCGGGGTCGGCCCCCCCGGGTCCCGAGGCCTGGACTCCGACGGGCCTCGGGGGCCGCTCAGGCGCGTCTGTCTCCCTAGGGGGTCGGGCCGCGCCGACGGCTGGGCCAGCCTTTCTTCAAAGGCGCCCGGTGGGGTCGGGGCTCGCGATGAAGCGAGCCTTTAGAGTTCGTCGGCGACCGCGTTATCCCGTCTGGGCACGTGCTGAAGTTCTATCCCGTCGAAATGGCGCTCCATACGTCGCACCTCGCGGACGTAGGCGTCCATCTGCGGGTCGGAGCACCGGTACTCCTTGGAGACCTGGTTAACGACCAACTGGGAGTCGCCTAGAACCAGGAGGCGGTGGATCCCCATTCCGGCCGCCACTCTGAGTCCCGCAAGGAGTCCCTCATACTCCGTCATATTGTTGGTTGCCAGGAACTCTAGGCGAACCAGATATCTGAGGATGTCTCCGCTCGGCGAGGTCAAGGTGACCCCCGCGCCGGCGCCTTGAAGGGTCAGGGAGCCGTCGAACTGCATCACCTAGTAGGCGGCGTGAGGCAGCTGCGAGGGGCTCGTGTTGGCCTCGGGGGCGGAGACGAGCTCGGGAGTCGGGGTCCATTCCACCACAAAGTCGGCGAGGGCCTGGCTCTTGATCACGTGGCGTGGCTCAAAGCGCAAGTCGAACTCGGAGAGTTCGATTGCCCATTTTACCACCCGTCCCGTACCCTCTCGGTTGCGCAAGATCTGGCCGAGTGGGTAGGACATGACCACCGTGACCCGATGCGCCTGGAAATAATGGCGCAGCTTCCTCGAGGCTATCAGAATCGCGTAGAGCATCTTCTGGGCCTGAGGGTACCGGGTCTTGGCATCCCACAGCGCCTCACTAACGAAGTATGCAGGCCGCTGCACCTTTCGGCGGGGCCTGTCCTCTTCATTGGGGGAACCGTTCCCGGGGCACTCATCGTCCGAGGGGCCTTGCCGGGCCCACTCGGCTTCTGTGCCGACGACCTCGGGGTTGGAGGGCGTCAGGCGCGGCCTTCCCGCAGTGGCCCGAGGGCCTTCCTGGGGGTCGGGGGCGTCCGGCGCCGTCGGACAAGCGGGCAGAGGGCCACATCCGGTCGTCAGGGCCCTTAGGTGGCCGTCCGGCTCGGGGGCCTCTCCTCCCTTCTCTCTCCCGGGTCGGGTCGACACAGGGTGGGGGCGCGCAGGCCGAGGACTGTCCTCATCGCGCTCCACAACCAACGCCGCGTTGACTACCTGCGGAGTTGCCGCCAAGTAGAGTAGCAATGGCTCATCTGGCTCCGGGGCGACCAGGATCGGGGGGGAGCTGAGGTACGCCTTCAACTGGGTGAGGGCCCGCTTAGCCTCCTCCGTCCAGGTAAACGGCCCGGAGTGCTTAAGGAGCTTAAATAGGGGCAGCGCTTTCTCTCCCAGCCTCGATATGAATCGGCTTAAGGTAGCCATGCATCCGGTGACGCATTGCACGTCCTTAAGCTTGCTGGGGGGGCGCATCCGCTCTATAGCTCGTATCTTCTCGGGGTTGGCCTCAATGCCTCGGGCAGAGATCAAGAACCCGAGAAGCTTGCCCGCAGGCACACCGAACACGCACTTTTCGGGGTTCAGCTTTATGCGGGCGGAGCGGAGACTTTCAAAAGTCTCCGCTAAATCTGAGAGCAAGGTCTCTTGGTTGCGCGTTTTCACAACCAAGTCATCGACATAGGCCTCAACATTGCGTCCTATTTGACTACCCAAAGAAATATGAGTAGTACGCTGAAAAGTAGGACCTGCATTCTTTAACCCGAAGGGCATGGTTGTATAACAATAAGTTCCTACAGGGGTAATGAATGCAGTTTTTTCCTCATCCTCCCTAGCCATGCGAATCTGATGATATCCTGAGTATGCATCTAGAAAGCACAAAAGGTCGCACCCTGCGGTGGAGTCGACGATTTGATCTATGCGTGGCAGGGGATAAGGGTCCTTAGGACATGCCTTGTTGAGGTCGGTGTAGTCGATGCACATCCGAAACTTGCCGTTCGCCTTGGGGGCGACGACCGGGTTCGCGAGCCACTCCGGATGGATGACCTCACGGATGAATCCGGCCTCCAGAAGCCGCGCCACCTCCTCGCGGATAAAGGCTTGGCGTTCCGGGGCCTGCCGCCGCACCTTCTGCCGGACGGGCCTTGCATCCGGCCGCACGGTGAGACGGTGCTCAATCACCTCCCTGGGGACCCTGGGCATGTCCGCCGGTCTCCAAGCGAAGACGTCGGCGTTTGCCCGTAGGAAGGAGACGAGCGCGTCTTCCTATTTGTCGTCCAAGAGACCACCGATCCGGGTGGTCTTGGACGGGTCGTCGCCCAGGGCGACCTCCTTCACCGGGACCTCGTCGCCTGAGGCCATCCGCTGCCTCGGGGCGGTCGAGGTGGAGGCGCCGAGCCTCTCGTCGCCGCCCGCGGGCTTGGATACCGCGGCGAGGCGGTCCGCGCGCTGCTCTATACAAGCGAGCACGACTTTGAGGTCGCCGTGGACGGTGATGGGGCCACTGGGGCTCAGCATCTTCATCTGGAGATAGGCGTAGTGGGTAGCCGCCATGAACTTCACCAACGCGGGCCTTCCCAGGACCGCGTTGTAGGGCAGACTGAGGTCTGCCACATCAAAGTCCACCCGCTCGGTGCAGAAGTTGGCGGGACCACCGAAGGTGACCGGGAGGTCGATGTGACCCAGCGGCCAGGTGTGCCCCGGCGTCACGCCGATGATCGGCTGGGACGGCCGGAGCTCCATCCCTGGGGCCTTAATAGCATCAAAGGCCGCGGGGGAAAGGATGTTGAGGGCCGCACCCCCGTCTATTAGGACGCGCCCCAACTTCACATTGCAGATGGTGGGGGAAACCACCATCGCGATCTGCCCTTCCCGGGCAACGCATGGCGGGTGGTCGGTCTGGTCAAAGGTGAGGGTGACCTCCGACCAACGCGCCCGCCGCGTCGCCTCATGGGTAGGGGCCGCGACCAGAAGCTCTCGCTTCATGGCCTTGAGGCTCCGGCGAGAAGCGTGAGCGCACGCTCCCCCATCAACGGTGGCGACGGTGGCCTCGGGCTCCTGAAAGCCCAGATCATCGTCGCCATCGTCGATGTCCTCGGCAGGGGCCTTCTGCCTGGCCTTACTTCGCTGGTTGCCGGTGGGAGTCGCCAGGGCCTTGCCCTCACGGCGCTCCTGCCTCGTCTCCTCCTCCCACTTTCTCGTCCGCTCGGCCAAGCTTTTGACCGCGCGGCAGTCTGTGAGGTCGTGGAGAGAGGTGTTGTGCACGGTGCACCATCTGCCGGTCGGGCGCTCCCTGCCAGGAGCGCCAGCCTCCTTCTTTTTGTCGCCCGCGGACCTCCCCTTTCGGGGGGCCCGCGAAGCGCCCTCGACGGCGAGGACGTGACCCTCGTCATCGGAACGGGCCGACCTCTTCTTCCTCCTTCTATCCCGCCACCCTGAACGAGCGGCGGACTTGGGGGCAGCCGGAGCCGCCGCTCCAGAGCCGGAGGAGTTCCAGGTCCAGGCCTCCTCCTTGCGAGCCACATGGTCCGCGAGCTCGAAAAGTTGCATGGTGGTCTGGGGCTCCTTGGAGGCGATCTTCTCGAGCATGCGGTTATGCCGCACGCCCCCTTGAATGCGTAGATCACTGCATGTGCAGGGATGCATGGTATGGTATTGCGGACTTGACAGAACCGCTGGATGTACGAGCGGAGAGACTCATCGTCCCTTCGCTGTACCGTGAGCAATTCCGCCTCTTCGCCTGGGCGCGGGTATGTGCCCTGGAAGTTCGTGGTGAACTGCTGGCACAAATTCTCCCAGGAGTGGACCGACGCGGGTGGCAGGTTCATTAGCCAACCCCGCGCCTGGCCTTTCAGGGCCATGGGAAAGAAGTTCGCCATGACCCTGTCGTCACCCCCCGCGGCTTCTATTCCAGTCATGTAGATCTGGAGAAACTCAGCGGGGTTGACGCTTCCATCATATTTTTCGGTGATGGTGGGCCGGAACCTCGGGAGCCAACAGACATTCCGAAGGCTCGCCACGAAGGCTCGACAGCCGGCACCGCCAACCGGGGACACGGGGGGCCGGCCCCCATGACCAGAACGAAGCGGCGCCCCAGAGAAGGAGGCGACTTCCGTTGCATGGGCGGCGCGACGAGCGTCGCGCCGGCGCTCGATATCGAGCCGGGCGTCTGGCCCCCCATGCATATCTTCTTGAGTCGGAGGCGTTGATGAGGGAACCGCGGACGAACGGCGTGAGTCGGCCGTCGTCCGCCGTGCCCTCCTCCTCGACGACATAGAGCCGGCGACGGCAGCGCCAGAGGTCCCGATGGCAGAAGACCGCCTGCCGGTGCCTAGGTGCTGCTGCGCCGTCATGACCAGGTTGGCCATGTCATCTAGCCAACGCTGGGCTGGGGTCTCTGGATCGGGGACGATGGGCGGGTGACGCAAGAGCGCGCCCGCAGCCTGGAGCGCGCCCTGGGACGTGCCGCCATCGCCGTAGGTGAGGCGATGACGCACTCCGCCTCGTCGTCCTCCTCCATCGCCTGCGAGCGGCGAGGTCGCGGATCCCTCGACCTCCTCAAGCGCCTTCCCCCGCCCAAGATTCCGGCGGGAGGGGGACGACGGGGTGCGAGCCCGATGGCGCGGGTTCTGCTCCCCGCCATCACCGCTGGCGCTCAAAGAAGGGCTGTACGCCACTGCCTCTTCGGCCATAGGGCTGACCTGGCGAAGCTTGGCGCACACGAAAGGAGATGGGGGCTCAGAAAAACACACGCGCGCGCCCCCTACCTGGCGCGCCAGATGACGGAGCGTGAGACTCCTCACCGGGAGACCGTGCAGGTCCTCCTTTGCCGGTTCGACCGGGGGCGCAAGGTGAGATTCTTAGCCCCTGATCTAAGGGATCTCCGCGAGAAAGAACGCGTGGACACAGGCGGTTTAGACAGGTTTGGCCGCTGAGAAGCGTAATACCCTACTCCTTTGTTCTGGTAGATCTGTGAATGTAAAGGGATCCAGAGAGAGTTCAGCCTCTAGACCAAATCAGCCAGAGTCCGATCCCGTCTCTCCTAGGCCTGGGTCTCCTTTTATATGGCAAGGGGCTACCACATGGGCCACGAGCTGCCTAAGAAAAAAAACATTCTTTTACAATTAGGGCTATCCTACTGCCGGAAGCAGCCTCTGACAGACGCCGCAGCACGCCTCTGCTCAGCCAGCTGACCCATCCGGGGGACGCCCGTTTCGACCTTCATTAAATGGCGGGCGACTTTCTCGTTTCGCCTGCGCCGGAATCTGGAATGCATCTGACCGGGACTGACGTACCAACTCCGGGAGTTGGCACGCCAGCTCGGGCTGAGAGACGAGAGACAGAGGGCTCTCATCATTCTGACAGGACGGGGCGAGACGTGCTGCAGGCCGCCTGGCACCACCTAACCCGCGATCTGACCGGTCTATGATCGGTCACTCGTTGTGACCGGTCACGGACCGGATAGGCATGCGCCACGCCGCATTAAATGCGGCGTAGTGCGCTCGTCTGAACCGCCATAAATGCGGTTAGGTGAGCTCTGCCATGCTCACCTAACCTGCGCACGTGGCACCAAAACCACAGGGGTCGGGGCGCCCCAGCCCTCGGGGCAGAATCGAGAGCGGCCTGACCGCGAGGGGAGACCGGGAGGGCAGCCGCCACGTCGCCCTTGAGCCCGACCCCTCCGGGGGAACGGGCCACGTGGATCACCGCGGCCGCCCTTCCCTTTGATCTCGACACCCCCGGTCCCATGTCACCGACAGGCTATTACCTGTCATTAAGAGGTCCGAACCTGTATAAAAATCCCTGTCTCCCGTCTCTTATATCTCAATTTCGCGTATACCTTGGTTCCGATAATCCCCATACTCTATAAATACCGTGATCGATGTATAGCCCATCAACATTTATATAATCTTTCTAAATAAAACAAATGATCAAACATTATACGAAAAAAGTTAACCCATTTTGAAATGGAGGGATTACATACATAAGTTAGTGGTGGCCACAAGCTGTACTGCGACGTGCACGTTGGTCCAGTAATGGTAATGCTGCATATGCATATGTGCCAAATTGTTGCCGGCCGTTGTACGTACGTGACTGACTTTGGGGCACCAGTAGTATGAACGTACGCAAACCGGCTGGATCCTATGCTCTAGCCTTTTCTTTTCTACCATAGCTGGCTTGGAATTAACTGGCCGGTCTTCAATTAAACCAACCAACGACTTGTGCGTGCAAGTATGCAACCCACTAATTGAAACATCGATAAAAAATATAGTCTACTGTAGCAGTTGTGCTCTGGAGTAGCTGGTCATATGATTCGTTCATGAAAGATGGATGGATCGATGGATGAGAAAGTGTGCAATTGTTAACTTGCTGTTGTATATAGGGACCGCAAATATATATAACCCTATAAGGTCTTTTTAGCTATGTAGTATATTCTTCTTGAATGTAGAGATTGGGTTTTAATTAATTAATTATCTGAAAAAAGTATATAACCATGTAACTTCAAAGTACTCACGACTATGTAAGTAACTACGTACACTAATAGAGTGGATAAAAATTGTATTGTTTATTGGTGTCACCGATATCAGGATACCTGGATTTCACTTGCTAAATAGTGTCACTTTCATTGCCTAAAAAAATTTAGTTATGGATTTCACTAGAGGTCATTGTCGAGGCTTGCTGACCCCGATAAATGTACCGTGGCTTCACCCCATGTGACCATCAGACCATGTCTAAGACGTAGTGCGAAGTTTTCGACTAATCGATTTGATCATCTCAATCGACATTAGTTGTCTTGGCACAAGTACATACTAGGTGAAGTCTCTATATGTCCTATGTGTACATATGCAGAGATGTACGTAATAATCTCGTATCGATGATTTAGTAAGCCATTCTAGAAATAAGATATATTCGCATTAAAGATTTAGATATATTTCAGATATGATCCATATCAAGTCGTAAATGCGAGACCTCACTCTCGCTTTGACCGATCATCCAATGAGATCATCACGAAACAAACACGCCCACAACAAAGAGTAACTTTAAATCACAAATGACACGACCCGTAGAGATATACCAAATGTGATCTATCACGCCTAGCCAAGTATTTACAACCATCAATATGTGTTTAAAGTCATACCTTAGATAGATCACATCTTTCTATAATTGTAATCACTAAAAAGGATCGCAATTTATTTTCCTCGTCCTCTAATTAAAAACAGATGTTCTCCAGATAATACCAGCAGATCGATGCCCTATATACTCTCGTCCTATCAGAAGGTAACGGGCAGCCACCGACAAGGCGGTCCCACACCACCCTCACGTTGGCCCCACGTGTCGGTTGCCCCATATCCAGCGGGGACACGTGGCACATCCAGGACCGTACGCGTGGCACCGCTCCCGCGCGTGGACTATGCAGATGATTTCGCGGCGCTCGCGTCAGAGAGTCAACAGGTCATCTCCTCCCGCCGTTTCGTCGTCGTCGTCGGCTTTAAATACCCCCGCGCCACCAACGCTTCCTCCACGCCATTACTGCTCCTCCTCCTCCATCTCCTCGATCCAAACGAGACCAGAAATCGTTCCAGCGAAGAAGAAGAAGAAGAAGAAGAAGGAATCCATGGCTGCCAGGCCGGCGACGGTGGCGCTGGTGGCAGCGCTGGCCGTGCTGCTGATGGTGGCCTCGTCGGCGACCGTGGCCATGGCCGGCCGGCCGACGCCCAGCAGCAAGATTAATATCTCTCTCGACGAGGTACGTACGTATACAATCTCCTCGGCCTCATCTCGTCGGCCATCATGGATGCATGCATGTTGTGATGGTTGAGAATTGATCAGGCAACGGTGAAGGCGGCGCAGGCGGAGATCGGCGGCGGATGCAAGGAAGGGGAAGGCGAGGAGGAGTGCCTCGCGAGGAGGACGCTGACGGCGCACACCGATTACATCTACACCCAGCAGCATCACAACTAATTATCCAATCTCAATCAAATAATCAGTCGCTTCCTCTTCTACCAATACTACTATTGGTATATAATTAAACTGCATATCCATCATGCATGGTATCCATCCATGATGATGATGATCTCTAGCTAGCAATAGTAGCAACTGCATGCGCGTGTTGTGCTCATCAGTGTTAATTTTGGCCCTGTTGATGAACAGTTCTTGATCGATGAGAGCTAGCGTTCGTTGTTTGATTTGTTGGTTGGTTGATTTGAGACACATCTCTGCTTGAATGGTACCTGTCCCAGTTTCAGACTTGGAAGTCTAATTACAACGCTTCTTCGAGATGATTTTGAAACGTAAACAGTAGCATGCTCGATAGATCGACGAGAAATATCCAACTGTACTGCATGGTTGAACGTGTCAGAATTGGACCATCGGTTTCGAGGAGTCATGGCAGAGCAGTACTACTACAGTAGTATAGGAATATAGGATCGTGGCATCTTTTTGCGATTGATTTTTACCATGATTGGACTAATTTCGATTCGCACAAGGCCAAAGTTGCTAATTACATCCCATTCCAATTTGGTTCTTGGCCATTTGCTATGTAATACTATCATGGTATTTATGGCTGCATGTACTTAATTTCTACCCCTTTATAGATCACGATGATCTGAAACACACATCCTCTAACTATATATATGGCTGTGGCCCCACAACTAGCAGGCCCATATGTCAGAGGGGTCGTACGTCAGGGATTCCCCATTCTAGCCCATTTTCACTAGTGCAAATAGATCGACTCACGAAACCACTTGTAGGCCAACAAATACCCAAAAATCTATCTCTAAAGTTTTGTTTTTGAAATTTCTAATTTGATTTTAATGTGAAGATAGATTTTTATGATTATATCTCCAAGAGATATCTTAAATTAAGTCCCAATAATGAAAAGAGGACCCACCCCTAACTACTCGAAAAACAAATCACTGCGTCCATCCCCTCCCCACGCGTGATCCTCTTTCTATGTGTCACCCTCTCCTCATGCAGTACGGAATTTGGAAGTGAGAACGTCTCTCGACTTGTGGAGAACAAGAAAGGAAGAAAAGGGGATTCCAATTTTTAAATACATATCTAGGGGAATTGCTGGAGCAATTTTTCACAAAAGTAAAATTGGGTTTCACTTAGAGATGCAGTTGGCCATGCTCTCATCTCCTTCGTTTTTCGCATGCACGCTTTTTAAACTACTAAACAATATGTTTTTTTACAAAAAAATTACTATAAAAAATTACTTTAAAAAATTATATTAATTCATTTTTTAAGTTTTTTAGACTAATACTTAATTAATCATAAGTTAATAAACCATATCGTTTTTCGTACGTCTAATTTCACCTCCCGAACACAGCCTAAGTAGGTTCACAGGTGGATCCACTAAACCACTACCTGAGAGTCTGAACTTACAGCGCCTACTGTTTCCCGGCCTGCAACAAAACAAAGCAGAAAACAAAACCATTTCAAAATACTAATAGACAGCTATTTTATAAAGCATGACATTAGATGCTTCAAGCACTCACAACTCACAAGTAAACAAATCTCTTGCAGTACTACTCTGCTGATGCAGGCCGGGTCACCGGCGCTACATATTCTGGATGGATGCCTGAAACAGTAGGGCCGGCAGCGGCGACCCCGCTGACAAGATCATCAAATTCAGACAACTCAAAAAGAGTTTTTGTACAATAGCTAACTCTGCCATTAGATTTTGGCCAAATGAACTCCATGACAAGAAGAGCCATTGACATTGCTCATACCCAGAAGAGGTCACACTGGTGTTGCAATATACTTCAGTATAAGTATTTCACGACGTTGACGACACACTGCCTGCTTAGATACGTAGTATACATTCATGCAGATAAGCATTGGATTGGATTGATTGCCTCCAGTGCTACACTTGCTTCTCTAATTTATTAATCCGATGCTTACATGTTCATGTCTCAATCAGACTTGTTCCTTTTTCCTGCTGCACCAAAAGGAATTATTGATATTATTATTATTAACCTGGGTGTTAGCTTCCGTACGTCGTCTAAATTGTAAGGGATTGTCAAGTCAGATTAGAAGCATCGTCTGTAAGCCAGATTGTTAGTTTATAATTGATTGCACGAGCCATCGGATTACCTGCATGACAGTGACAATGGAGATGACTAGACTACTTGACCATCCACCACTATGTGCGTGTGATGGCCGTATCCGGTCTCTAGAACGGCACATCCTTTTTTCCATAGCAACTCAAGAACTGCACCTTGGTGGATGAAAGATTGATCTCGACCTGCATCCATCTTCCCTTACCTCTGACCGATACTCCCAACACTTGTGTGGATCATGACAGCCTGCATGACACAGAACGGCACAGCTGATGGGTATGCAGGTAGGAACAGGCAACCTGGTTCATCCGAGGTTTGTGAATGCAAGGCAAATGTAAGTCAAACAATCTATTATTGTGAAAATGAGGTTGGTAATGTACAATTCTTGCAAACCGAAATGTAGGGTCTGAAGTACAGGATCATCATTACCTGTAGCTAGCCTGTTGATTCTGTACGGATTTGGTGTTCTAGAGAGCGGCGCAGACGTGAAATCAGAAAAGGCAGCATAGAAAACGACATGCAAAGCTGCGTTCACGGATTCAAACCTGACTTGAGAAAATTCAGAAGCTCTCCAAATTTGACATGGCAATCAGTTGTAGGATAGGTTCCAGCACCTCTGAAAGTTCTTTGCTAACCTGCAGCCACTGGAATTTTCAAAGCATCAGTTCACGTAGTTGGACAATACAATTTGAAAACATGACATGTTTGGCACCTTGCTGGCTGTTACTCCACAACTCAGCAGCAAACTGACAGATGCGATCTAGAAGACTGAGAAAAGCAATACGAATAAGATGCAGCTCAGAGAGGAGGGAAAGAAATGTAAGTGTGCAACTAATTTGGAATTGGAAAGCAGAGCTCTCTGTCAATCATGTGTCCACAGCAAACATTAACTCAAGCTTCTAAGGAAAGAAGTCCACTCTAACAATTTAAAAAAGAAATTATGCACTCCAAAAGGTTCTCTAGGTTCATTCCAGTGCAAGAAACCTGTTACCGCTACAAAATCAGGTTCGGCATGAACTTCCAGAAATCCAAACCAAAGGCCATGACTTAGGCTGTGTTCTTTAGTGAAGGTTTCCAACTTTACCTCATCGTTTTTCATGCGCACGCTTCCGAAACTGCTAAACGGTGCTTTTTTTTGCAAAAAAAATAATCTATAGTAAAGTTACTTTAAAAAATTATATCAATCCATTTTTAAAGTTTTTTAAGCTAATACTTAATTAATCATGTGCTAATCCACTACTCCGTTTCCGTGCGTGGATGATTAGCTATTTAGCTCCCAACCTACACTAAACACAGCCTTAGAGAAGCATAAACAGATGTAGTGAATTATCAGGTATGGAGCTGTACAACAATTACAAATTGCAACAGATAGAAAATGTTAAAAGGGGTCTCAACCAACTCACCTAGCCGAAAATACAGTAGTATATTCCTCAATACAAAGCAGAGATAAAACCAGGAAGTACTAACCCATATGACTAACTATCAAGCAAGCTGTAAGTTTTGGCCAAAAAGGGAAGAGTTACAATCTAGTGTAAAAAAAAGGAAGGATAATAAGTTACAAACTTCCATTACAGTACATTGTCTATGCAATCCACATCAGCTGAACAAGCAATCAAATGACAGATGATGTACTGAATTAGGTCTGACCAACTAAAACAATTCAACATCTCTTCACGTTCACTCAAATAGTTTGCTGATCTATGCAGATTATATGTAGCTAAATGAGAAGTGGAGACAGTTTACAATAATATGCTCAGAAGCAGTTGAGGGAAACATAAACTAGCCTATCTCAAGCATCATACACAATATAGTCAAACACAACTAAACAAGTTTGTGCAAAAGAAAATACATCTCACCAAAATATATCAGCAATAATATGAGCAAAGTTACTCTTTCAGAAATTTTATTAGCTGTATTAAGGTCAGAATTGTTACATAAAGTTATCAACCGAATCCTCTCTGCTCCCTGTCTTACATTTGCAGTTTCAGTATATCCTATACTCCATTTTTCTGTACACAATAATAGATGAAAATCTTACAGCCATAAACATCATAACTGATCAACAGAAGCAGGCTCAGGCCGGGCCATGAGCCATGTACCGTTCAACACATGCAAGCACAATGCTATGCAGATGGCAGCAATAACCATGGACCTTTCGCTCATGTGCCTCAAGGCACACAATCCAGCCCCAATCGCGGCATCACCCCCAGCCCTCGCGCCTTCATGAAGTCTCCACATCACAAAGTCAAGAAACGATCGCACTGCCTCAAATGTTGCCCTCCCAGTCAAGTCCAGCACGAGCCTCCGATTGCTCGGCACCGCAAGCGCTGTCGACATCGTCTCCACCCATCCTTCCCCATCCCCACCATTGCCACTACCATTACCACCACCACTACCATTGTCATTACCATTTTGATTGGAATTGGCACTGGGGTTGGGGTTAGATAGTACACTATGGGATGTTTTTACCAGTGTCTCCATGGAGGCATTGCAGAGCGCAACGAGAAGCTGCTGTAGCCTGGTGCCGTAGGAGGGGTTCGTGGCGGCGGCGAAGAGCTGGTCGTAGGTGTTGATGTGGATGGTCTTGTCTATGAAGACCCCCACGGCGGTGGCCGTGAAGACCTCGACCCAGCTGCGAATCGCCCTCCGGCAACTCCCGGTGGTGACCACGTCGACCCAGCTCGGCGACGAGGAGCCCGACGAAGGATCAGACGGGGCGGAGTAGTAGGCAACCACGAGCTGGCTCCCGAAGCTGCCGGCGACGGCCGACGCGAGGCGCTCGCCGGAAGGGGACAGGATCCTGTCGATCAGGCGGTCCGAGAAGGCCGCCTCGTCACTGGAGGAGGCGGCGGCGGCGTAGCCACGGAGCACGCCGGTGGTGAGGGCCCCGGAGAGCGCGGAGGCGGAGGCGGAGGCCTCGGGGGACGAGGCGAGCTTGGAGAGCTGCCTGACCGTGGGGGGGATGGCGTCGGAGTCGGAGCGGAGGAAGGCGGCGAGGTCGGAGGCCACGGCGGCGACGGCGTCGGCGAGGGACGCGAGGGCGGAGGCGACGCGGGCGATGCGGCGGCGCCGCGCGGCGATGGCCGGGTGGTGGTAGACCAGGTAGGCCCCCGCGGCGGCGGCGGCCCACGCGAGCCAGCGGCGGCGGCGGCGGGAGAAGGCGAGGAGGCGGTCCATGGCGCGGCGGCGGCGGCGGCGGCCGGAGTTGGGTTTCGGATGGGGAACTCTGCTCAAGTGTTCCATGAGTACGTGGCGTGTGGTGATGGGTAGCTCGCAATTTCTTCTTTTTTTTGGGGAAGGTATGTCGCAAATTGGATCGTGGATAATAAATTTGGATCCAATTTGGCCCAATACAAACTTGTACTACTATTCCAATTAGGCCCATCTTGATGGGCCCATTAGAGTTTTTAGCAAAGTGGTTAGGCCGAATTTTGACCGCGCACGAGATTTCCTACCTAATTTGGCCCGTGACAGATGAGAAGTGTATCTAATCCAATTCGGCCCGTCCATTGTTGGATTCTTAAAAAGTATTTTTAATTTATCGTCTTGATCCCTTCTTATACAACTTTTAATACTATAGTACTCATTCAAATAAAAAAAACTTTTGATAGTACTCCGTATGCAATCTTTGTCAAGCACTGTATAGGAGTATGAGATGGCAAGAGATCGAGTGAACACAGCATGCATTGAGATGTACACGTGGACGCAGGGGATTGGCTTGATGAACGCATCGAAAGAGATGGATAATGCAAGCGGGATCTGTGGGTGGATGGCAGCTGCAGCTTAGTAAAGTCCCCGTCACTATCTGCTTTGTCAACTTCTTTAGGCTTTGTTTGGCTGAATGTTTTCAGAACGCGCACAGTAAACACGGAAAACGGAGCGGTTATTAGCGCGTGATTAATTAAGTATTAGCTAAATTTTTTTTTAAAAATGGATTAATTTGATTTTTTTAAGCAACTTTTGTATAGAAACTTTTTGCAAAAAAGTTCACCGTGTAGTAGTTTGAAAAGCGTGCGCGGGAGAAAAAACACTGTGCGGCACTGTCCGAACCGACTCTGCCGAACAGACCCTTAATCTCTGTCTTTTTTCTGCATGGAACAACGCGTGGATTCATTCAGTATACTGCTTCGTACACTGAAGTTTGCAGTATTCAGTTAGCTGTAAACGATGCGGCACTGTGCGCGTTCCAAACCGACGCTGCCGAACAGACCCTTAATCTCTGTCTTTTTTCTGCATGGAACAACGCGTGGATTCATTCAGTATACTGCTTCGTACACTGAAGTTTGCAGTATTCAGTTAGCTGTAAACGATATTGTCAACGGAAGGTACACATCATCGTCATCCATGCGAGATATTTTCTTCTTTTTTTTTCAGAAATCTGTATATGCCAAAAGTCAGAAACAGCTTCGAGTTGTTCTGTTGTTTCCTAGGACTTCCTAATGGATATCTGTTGTTTCTTGGATTAGCTAGTTTAGCCGGTGCGCAGCAATCCACTTCTGAATCTGACAGATCTGTTCGTGGTTTCTGAATGAGTTTGAAAAGAAAAAAACAGAATGCTTAATGTTGAAGGGTCTGACATAAAGCCTGCAATTTTCTCCCCTCCGTAAATCCGTTACTGCAGTCAGGTTCAAGCTCTTTTGATGGAGTAATTTGTATGCGAAAAGGCAGTAGAATTGACGGTAATTAGTGCACAGTTAGTCAATTGAATCAGCAGTATTAACGGCAGTGGATCGATCACCACGTCCGAGGTGAGCGGCAGCGCGGCGCGCGGCGACGAAGCGCTTGTTTTGGAGTCCCGAGCCGGCCGGCTGGCGGCAGCGTAGGCAGATGGTCGGCCGGCCGGCGAGTCAAAAATCTCGCCACCACGATGGTTAACTTCGCATTATCTATCACTCGTAAACCTCGAAAACACAATGCCATCTGAACGAGCGAGCGAAATTTTTACGCAGCCCAGTCAGGCAGCTCCTCGATTAATTCTCCTCGTCCAGATTCCAGCAGCAATTAACGCCGCATCGATACGGACCAGCAAATTGAGCTCTAGTTTTATCATCTCTGACAGCGTCTTCCAACCCAAGAAAAATGCATGTTAAGGTCAGGCCAGGCCAGTTCAGCAGTTTATCATCTGCATCATCGGACGCACTCAACAGCTGATCAGAATCAAACAACGATGGAAACTCATGACCAAATTCTGAAGTCAACATCGGATCGCATGCATCTAGCTACTTTAGAGCAGTACTATGGTTTATAAACACTTGTTCCTAAATGTCATGTAAGTTTACGCGATGAGATGAATGAGAGAAATAAATTAATAGAGAGAGAGGATGAGTCATTTAGCAACCCCTACACAAACTCCAAGAGAGATGAGAACAAAAGACCAATAAATTAATAGAAAACAAATATGAGTGTGTTGGGACAAGTGTGCTAGAGATAATTTGTTGTATATATTACCTCTTAATTAATGAATTGATGATATGAACAAAATTGGAGGTGACTATCACATTCACTATAAAACTTGTTCTTATCTGCTAAAGTACTCGTCTTTTCGCTTGTATGTATACTCCGAATCACTTATTACTAATTAAGAAAAATAATTTATAGGTAAAATTGTTATATATGAGTCTTTTGTGATTCAAATACAAATACTACTGTCAAATAAACTACGATAAAAAATAATAAGATCAATTTTAAAATTAAACCTTAAAATTTAAAATTCAACTTATAAGAGTAGATCCATCCCTGTGATTTTTTCCTTCTCCTTTGCTTGCTTTCTTTTTTTTTCAGGGGCCGCGTCTTTACTTTAGTCGCTAGCTATCGCGTGTTCTCTCCCTCCCCTCCAGTGGCTGCTACTTAGCATGGCGCGGCTATAAATTGAATTTTCATAACTTTTAAGATGGTGTTTGAATTTTCTGAAGATGAAGATAAAAATGAAGATGAAATGTTTCACAAAATGAGGTGACATTAATGTGCGATCAATTAAGTTTTAATTATTACAAACTTGAAAATGAATTTATCTGATATTTTAGAACAACTTTCATATAATTTTTTTTTTACACAAAACGCACCGTTTAGCAGTTTGAAAAGCGTGTCACGATAATCTTTATCTTTATGCAGGAAGTTAATCACTTCCGAATGGGGCAGCACAAATAAATGACGCGTAAAGTTTAATTTTTACGTGTTCACCAAAGAAAAAATAATACAAATAACGCGCAAAGCTTTTGCGAATGAAGAAAAATATAAGCCACACGATGAGACTGATATGTTCACCAGGTGGCTAGTAGTATTCAGTTTAAGCTTGAACGCACTGACAGCCAGCTTAACCACATCGAATCGCCACGCAGCAACAACACCACTAACCACTTGCACTACTGCACTGCCACCGCCCCTCGTCTCACCTCACGGTTTGGCTTATACTTATGTCTATGTTTATTAGTCAAAATTTAAATTTTAAAATTTATTTTTTTAATTTTTAATCATAATTTATTTTACAGCATTTACTTTTTAAATCTTTATATATATATATATATATGTTTTATTTGTAAATAATTTTTTATTTATTAATAAATAATTTAAATAAACATGTAAATAAGCGAAACAATGCGCCGCTCGTCGTCAACTTGGCTTTCCCCAAAGTCTTTCTCTGCCGCCATAAGTAGCACCCGGAATCACTTCCTCCCAAATCCCCAAACCCAACACCACCCCATCAAGAAACCAGCCATGGCGACGCCGCCGCCGAAGGCCATGCTCCTGCTCGTCCTCGCGCTAGCCGTCATCTTCGCCTCGGCCGCCGCGTTCCACCACCACCACGACCACCACGGAGCTGAACCTGGAGGAGGGGGAGGCGGGTTCTTCGAGGTGCCGTGGTTCGGCCCGCCGGAGGGAGGCGGGTGGGGGGCGTGGGGAGCCGGCTACGGCGGCGGCGGCGGAGGAGGCGCCGGAGGAGGGTACGCGCGGCACGAGATGGCGCGGCCGTCGACGGTGTGCATGGAGAAGGGCGCCTGCTACAAGAAGCGGCTCACCTGCCCAGAAAAGTGCTTCAAGTCGTTCAGCTTCAAGGACAAGCACGGCGGCGGCGGCGGCGGCGGCGGCGGGTGCAGCTTCGATTGCAAGAAGTGCGAGGCCACCTGCTAATTGAACCGAATGATCCAATCTTCTTCCATGGATGGCGAAGAATCGATGGTCCTCTACTGAAACTGATCGATGTGTATCGTATGGCTGTTCAGTTAATCGTCAGTTATTAGAGCTATGGTTAATTAGCTACTTAGTGAATGGAATGGAATATATTTTGGTGAACTGCGAGTCTGTAAGTATTCAGGTGTGTGTGGTTCTTGATGATGATGATGATGATGAATAAAACGAGAGGAATTCATCGATTCTTTGACCATATGGATGCGATTTGAGCTGAGCTGAGCATAGTGGAACAGATGATCAGTACTTCTCTTCTTCTGGTCGTTCACATCGTCGATAGGAGTGTCATTAAGGCAGAAATTTTTTGTTAGATTCTTCATACAAAATAAGAAAAAAAATCCTACATTTGAAAGGGGCCTTAGAATTTCTCCAAACGTGAAGGAATTTTTCCTACTTACAGGATGGAATTCTTTTGCAGCCATCTTAAAATCCAAATCACTATTTCTTTTCCTTCGGATTGAACCCTTTCTTTTCCAAGGAACTTTCAATCCAAAGTTCCTCTTAATCAAAATCCACGAGAATGCTGATGCTGAGCCGACTGATAGACGTGTTTAGTCCGGTTTACCGAACTGATTACAGGCCGGCATGATTTTGATGTAGAGCTACCGGCTGCTTTCGTTGATTATTTCCCTGTCAGAATGCTCAAGACAGGATAAAAATGAAACCAGCTAGTTTGTCAAAAGAAAAAAAAGAGAACACGTTTCAAGAAGTTTCTCTTCCGTTGCCGAGTCAAATCAACGACGCAGGAACTCCCTCGCCAAAGTCACGAAGCAAACTGGGGAGGAATAAGTCTATTTTACCTCTCTCAATTCATGCCCATGCTTCAATCATATCTCTCAACCGTAAAATTGGGTATAACCCATCCCTCAACTTCCAAAGCCATTACAAATCGATTCCTCGGATGATTTTGGAGACGGTTTTTGTCCCATGTGACATCTTTGACCCCGTTGACTGGCTGAGTCAACTTATCGGTGACAAGAAAAACAATGAAAAATGGTGAGGTCCACTATCAGCCACACTTCTCTTCGCCACGCTAAGGTCGACATCATGGAGTTGCCGGCGGAGCTGACAGCCATCGAGTCCGGCAGGTTCACTTCGGAAATCAAGGATGACAACAAGAGCAGCTCCATCTCACTTGTCGTCCTCCATGGCTGCGCCGTGAGGAGCTTCATCGTCTACGTGAACAACGTTGGCAACGACGAGCTATTCAGCGAGCACACCATCCCCGTGGAGTACAACGACCGTTCAACGACGTCGCAGCACGGGGATGCGGAGGCAGAGAGAGCTAAGTGTAGAAGACGAAAATTCAAACCGCCAAGGCCGTCGTAGTCAAGGATGGGGACAACAATTCAAGGTTAGTGGCGGCGGAGATCGTCCGTGTCGAGGCAATCAAGATCATTGGTGAAATCATCAGCAAGTACAGCGACAACGGGAGGGCGCTCGCCGGCACCGCTAATGAGTTGCACGAGCAGTGGCGCTGCCTGAAGGAGTCAGGATTACGCCAAGGAGGCCGCCCCGACGTGCTTCGTCTCTGCGCTCAACGCAGAGATGGAGGAGATGGAAAACACCTTGCGTCGGAGCTCTGGCATGTCGTACATGCTATCGTGGCAGTCTTGACACTCCCTGCAGCACCTGCAGTACACACGTTCGTTGTCATCGTCGACGTCGATGGAGGCGAAGGGGAACGGTGGCTCATCGGCTGTGGCAGCAGCTAGGGCGGCGGCAGCGGCGACACGATAGAGCTTCACGACGGGAGGTGCGGCGATGGGTAAGTTCATGTGGTCTGAAGCTCATCACGGCGGTGGCGAGAGGAAGCGCAAGTACTACTATGAGGGTTTAGCGCCGCTTTCTTCGTCTCCGCTTTCTCGACCTTAAAGAGGAGGAAAAGTGTCGACGGTGTAGATCGCGACTATGGTATTTATAGAGTATGGGGTCGTTGGTACAAGGATCGACGAGAAACGAGTTCGAGCACATAGAAGACAAGGATTATACTAGTTTCGACCCCTCGAGAGATAATGGCTCTACTTTAGTTTATATGGGATTATGATGAAAACAACAGAGATTACAATAAGGAACAACTGAAACATCAATTACCAACGAGATCCTTATCGAGAATAGCTCGATGAGATTCAGGCGGCGAGTTGTCTTCAAGTCCTCCGGATTGCCTCTGCTACGGTGTTGGCTTGCACTATGGTTCGATGATCCCATGTCCCCTGGGGGGCTTTGTATTTATACCGCAGACTGCCTTGGCCTCCAAGTAGGACTCGGAGAGTACTTTTGGCCTGCGAGATCACAGAAATCGTATCTTCCCTGAATAGGACTCTAACACCTTCTATTCGGGATACAATTCCCCTGTTCATTAGTCGGATTCCATAACGTTAAGATAACCTTCTCTTATCTTAAGGGTATATCGTATCCATATACTTCACAACCCCAAGGATAGGAGGTATGCTTTATGTGTAACCCTGACAAGAAGTGTGACTGACAGTGGGCCTCACCATTTTTCATTTTTATCCTTGACATTAACATGTGGGGCCCACAAGTTGACTCAGCCAGTCAACGGGGTCAAAGATGTCAAAACCGCTTTCGAAATCGCCCAGGGAGTTGATTTGCAACAATTTTGAGAGTTGGGGAATGGGTTATACTCGGTTTTACGGTTGAGGGATGCGATTCAAGCATGGGCATGAGTTGAGGGAGAAAAAAAGATTTTTTTTTATTTTTAGATTTTTTTAATATTTATAGAAATATTATAGCGGCGAAAAAAATTGCGCAAATAGACCTTGCCGCCCAAGCGAAGGGCGGCAAGCCGACGTGGCACACACGCGCGGGACGACCGTCAAGTGTAGATGGCAATTTTGCGCGTGGCCTCCTTGCCGCCTTGGCAGAGGGCGGCAAGGGGCCGCCTGCAAAATGGCCAGCTCCTCGGCTGGGGCTGCCATTTTGCAGGCGGCCCCTTGCTGCCCTCTACCAGGGCGGCAGGCCCAGCCGCCTATAAAAGGCCTGTCGCCCTGCACTTTCCCCCACTCTTCCCCTCACCTCTCCACATTAAAAAAAAAGGAGAAGGAGAGGAGAAGAAGAGAAGAGGCGAAGCCCTGTCGGTTTCAAACTTCGATTTCAGGTAATATTCATAGATCATAAACGTGACTAAATATATGATGTTAACTAGGGTTTTACTTGTATTTTTGTAGAACTTTGGTTGAATAAATGCACTGTATGAACTACGGTTTTAGTTGTGGTACTGTAGAATTTTATATTACTAGATATAGGCAACTTAGTAGATTTGTAGTATTTATAGTTATTAGGTTTGTAGTTTTAAATGTTGTTGAGTAACATTACAATAGGATATATAAAAATTGAGGTACGTTGCAAAGAAGATATTACGCTGTAGTCGTTTATTACGTAAAATAATGACCTAGTAATTTACTTTACAGATATGTCCAGTAAACTTATATTTCAACTATACCATGGTCAAGAAAACGTCCGTTATGGGCCAACTGGGGTAGATTTGTCAGAATTTATTGTAACAGCAAGGAGAATTGATAGACCAGCTGAGAGGAGTGTACTTTCTATAAAAAGATGGTTGATATGAGGCTTGGGAGTTGATCCACAGACTAGTGACATTACAATCTATGTTGTAGTAAGTCGGACAACAGAGGGTTTTTATTGGGAACTAATGTCAGTTCAAAACTCTGGGATGTGGAGATGGTATGTGGAGAATGCATTGCAACGCGGGTGGCCTCTAGGTATGGTTCCGTATGTTCATCTGAAGGATCCAAGTGTGCAGATGAACATGGATGATGGCGAGGGGCCAAGTGCTGAAGTGAATGAGACTGGAGTGGATTAGGTCAACGCACCAGAGGAAGATGGCGTAGTAGCTCCAGTAGGCATGCAGCCCGGTGGAGTGGCTGACGAGGGGGAGACTGTCGGTGCCATTGTGGACGAAATGGAAAGAGATGATTGTGACAACGAGCGTGTAGAGGAAGATGATTCGTCAGATGATGACGAGAACAATATTAATCCAGCCGAATGGGCTAGTGATGATTTTTCTGGTTTGGTCATCTCTGAAGGAGAAAATGTGAGATAGGAGTACAAAGAAAATGAGATTATTGAGGGAGCGAGGTATGGTAATGGAGAAGACATGAAGAAGGCGGTGAAGCATTATGCAGTGTCACTTCATAGAGAGTTTTGGGTTGCCAAGTCTAACTGGATACAATATGAAGTTAGGTATGTTAAGGAAAAAGATGGGTGTCCCTGGAGAGTGCACGCCTATAAGGGGAAATGGAAGGATTACTGGACAGTGTCAGTCGTTACGAAACATACTTGTTATCTACCTGGTGTTCAAAAATACCACAGGAATATTACATGTGCATTTGTTGCATCTGAGATGTATGCGCAAGTCGTGGACAATCTGGCATATGAACCAAAGTCAATAATCTGACATATCGAACAGACATTCAAGTATACTATTAGCTATGCAAAGGCGTGGAGGGCCAAACAGAAAATAATAGAGATGAGATTTGGAACTTATGAAGCCTCATATGACAATTTGCCACGTCTGCTATCTGTTATCCAACAAAGAAACCCTGGGATCTCGTGTGCACTCAAGACATTCCCCACAATTGAACATCCTGGCAAGACTATGCTGCAAAGAGCGTTCTTAGCTCTACATGCATGCAAGATGGCATTCGTGCACTGTCGTCCAGTTCTTTGCATTGATGGGACATTCTTAACCGGGAAGTATCGGGGCCAGATACTAACAACAATTGGGGTAGATGGGAACAATCAGGTATTGCCCTTGGCATTTGCTTTTGTTGAGAGTGAGAACACCGACAGCTGGTACTGGTTCCTCCATCTGGTTAAAAAAGAAGTTGTTGGTATGAGGCCCAATGTGTGCCTAATACATGACAGGCACGCCGGTATGCTTCGAGCGATATAAGAGTTAAAATTTGGGAGTATGGAAAGAGGATACCCTGGCGAGTGGGAAGATGTACAGAGTAGGTGGTGCATGCATCATATGGGAGCTAATTTCTTTAAGCAATTCAAGAACAAGGAGCTGATGAACATGTTCAAGAGGCTATGCAATCATAACCAGGAGAAAAAATTCAATGAGCTTTGGAAGAGGTTAGATGAGTTGACAGGCAAATGCAGTGATCAGCGTGCAACAAGACCAGCGCCCGCTGTTCCTGACCCTCCTCAAGCACTCGGAGCTCTCCCAACAGATAGTGTAACATTGGTTAGAAGAACTGGAGAGCAAATTCGGAAATTTTCTTAGTGGATTGAGAATGAGCCAAAAGAGAAATGGGCAAAGACTTATGACACAGGTGGTGCTAGATATTGTATAATGACAACAAATTTCGCGGAAGTTTACAACTGGGTGATGCGCGGTGTCCGTGGACTTCCACTAGTTGGTATAGTGGAGTTCATTTTACATGGGACATGTAGGTATTTTAGGGAGCGGTTCCAAGCAGTTCTTCCCTCTATGCTGAACAACAACATTTTATTTGGAACTTTCATGGAGAAAAAGCTAGCGGAGTGGAGTACAAAGGCCATGAAACATCGAGCTCTAGTGCAAGGTGCCCAACAGCAAAGGTTTGAGGTACTCTGCCAAGATAAGGCAGGCAGGGGTATCTACCGCAAGAGAGTTAAGCAGGAGTGTGTTCTCAAAGCCGACGGCACATGTCATTGCTCCTGTAGAAAGCTGACGCTGCTCCACAGGCCATGCACCCATGTCATTGCCGCGGCATCGGAGTGTGGCATCCAAGATGGAGTATATGTGTCACAATACTTATCTAAGCAAGCAATATGTCACATATGGAGTGGCGAGATTTTTGGCTTCGGTGTAGCTGGGGAGTTCACAAAGATTAACAATCTGATAATCTATATTCCTGACCCATCGAAACTCTGAGACAAAGCGGGACGGAGGAAGACTCGGCGCATCCGCAACAATATGGACGAGTCGGAGGCAGGCAAGGTGAAGCGGTGCAGCAAATGCGATGAACGTGGCAACACCTATAAGTATTGTCCTAAAGACAAGAAAAAACCAAGTGCGGCTGAGGCAGGACTATCAGGATCAGCAGCAAATGGAGCTCGCCCTACGGGTGAAGGCACTACTTCAAGTTGACCCCGTCCTAGACGTCCTCGTGGAACGTCTGGCTACGTGGTGTAGTTCGTGTGTTGTATGTTGGCAAAAGGCTTTGCTTGTAATTTCGTTCGAACTTATCGAAGTGTTCGCATTGTGTTGTGTTACGAACCACTTGTTAGACTTCCGCATGTAATGTCTTTATGTTTCATGGCTTGTAATTTTGTTTTATGTTTTTTCGTTCTCGTTATATGCCTTTTTCTTATGAAAGTTATGTTATAAATAACCTGCACTCTTCGATGTCTCTATAAGTATTCTTCCGTTTTAGATAACTTGTTTTTATGATTATATTATTACCTTCTTACTTGCCCTAACATGTAACACATTATTTTCAGAGATGGCGCATCAGCACACACCTGAGTTGTTGGATCCGGCGATAGATCACCGCCACCGGTCTTACCTTACTGCGGTGGAGGGGGCTCAAGTTGGGATGTTCCGGCCATAGTCGTCACGCGAGCGACTTTTGGTTCACGACTTCTTCGTCGGGAGGTATGGATTGGCTGTGTTAATTTTTTAAATGACGTATTATTTTGCTTTTGCAGGTTGCGTGAGGCCGGCCTCCTACCGTTGTCTCGGCTGGTTGAGGCCGCCACCAGCGACGCCGACCCGACGAGACGTTGGGATTCGGACAGGTCCCTCCTAGCAGCGTTGGTCGACCGTGGAGGCCAGAGACGCACACTTTTCACCTGTCGTGCGGTGAGGTAGCCCCTACCCTGCAGGATGTCTCGTTGACACGGGTGCAGACTGGAAGGACGATCTGACGGCACGTTTTGCACCCGTACAGCGCGCACCAGCTCTATCGCTCGAGTCGTTGCAACAGCACCGCAACACCGAACCTACGAAGAGGTGGCTGCTTCAGTTCGCTTTGAGTTCTTTCTACCTGAAATGACTAGCCCACTATGTATGTAACTTGTAAGGTGCCTAACATTTCATCCAATGCTTGCAGGTGGACCAGCTACAGGATGAGGCCGACGAGTACTCCTTCAGCCGTTGTTTGGAGGCGTACTTGTTGTGGCTTTTTGGGTGGGTGATGTTCTGTGGCAGTCACGAGCACTCGGTCGACAAGGGTCTCGTGCACTACGCCAGGAACATCGCCGACGCCGCGGAGGGCGAGGTGCCTCAGTGGAGCTGGGGTTCCGCGTTGCTGGCGGCTCAATACCGTGGCCTCTGCGAGGCTTGCACCAGGACGGACCCTGGCGCGATCTTCGGTGGGTGCCCTCTCTTCATTTCTATTTGTGCGGCTGAGAGGTTTGCGATCGGCCGCCCCCTTGTGGAGCACTACTCGTACGACCCGTCACTGTACGAGAACAAATCGGCGGTCGACTACCCAACGATGGGTACTCTGTGGTGCCGGCGTCAGGTACGTCGCAAGTACTCGTTGATATTACCCATGTCATTGTTAAGTTCATCCTACGTCACATCAACCTTATTGTATTGCAACGCCGATGGGCTCACGTCCAGGTTAGGCGACCGTACGCGGAGTTTGTTATGGAGTTCGACCACCTTCTGCCTTGCATCGCACCATCGCCTCATAAGCCTTTCTGTTGGTCAAATGCTACGAATATTTACGTTCAAATTAACCGTGCAGGTCGTCGAGTGCAATAGGGTCGTCATTGATGCTTCAACGGCGATCCAACGGTTAGGCACGGGGATTGAGGTGGGGGCAGACGAGCACCTGTCGATGTACACGCGGATACGGGACTCGATGCGCTCGGTTCTTCGTGCGCTCACCTGTCGTGCCGCTGACGTTGCTCAGGCAGACGCAGCACCACAGGTGCGACCCCGACCGACTGCTCCTCGTCCAGCTGCGCACGTTCCTAGGCCAACACCCTCTCCCTTCGGAGGTACGTATATTCAAGGTTTATTTGTACATTGACAATCAATTGATACGCAATTTATGTGTTAGCTTACAAGGGTCTCGTCGTCGATGTGTAGGCTTCGCTCAGTTTGGGACGACACCGGGCGCCCACTCCTGGCAGGCTGCGGGGTCATCATCGCAGGCAGGTGCGTCGGACTCGCTGTCTACGCAGTTCCGGTAGGATGCCGGGACTTCGTCACAGGCAGGCGGCACATCTGGTGCGTCGGCCTCGCTGTCTACGCAATTCTGGCAGGACGCCGGGACTTCGTCACAGGCGGGCGGCACGTCTGGTGCGTCGGCCTCGCTGTCTACGCAGTTCTGGCAGGACGTCGGGACTTCATCACAGGCGGGCGGCACGTCTTGGCAGGGTCCTGCCAGGACATCGTCTGAGCACAGGTGGGCTTCCGCCACGCACTTCGACCTTAGTGACTTCGACTTCCCGGAGTCGACAGAGGACGTCCTCGGTCCCTCACAGCTGGGAGGCGCACCGCCGGTGCATACGCAGGAGCAATCGCCCTCTACTCCGCTCACAGACCCTCGCGCTACCCGTGCTATCCCACCGGATCACTTCACGTACTCCAGGACCACGTCCGAGCACAGGCCCGGAGGACCAAGCGGGGTCGCGGCGCGGGTCAGGGCCAGTAGAGCAGGCATCTCTTTTTTTTGTTGACATTCTTGTACTATATGGTTGTAGACTGAATATGTTGTTGATATTCGGGACTCGCATTCCTACACTTCGCTGTTACGTTTTACAAAAGCACGAGTCCCTTTCGACGCATGGACGAGTACTTTCGGTCGAACCGATGCAGCCTCCTTTATTCACATGTGATACGACTGCGGAATGGCTTTTCACGCCCTTACATGTCACATCGGCATACGTCCAATCTTACTTTCGGCTCCATCCCGCCCTCTAAAAGGGCGGAAGGCCTTATTCTGCCCATATATAGGGCGACAGGGTACACATCCGCACACATCCACTCTTACTTTCGGCAGCAATCAGGCGGACCCATCGTGCCCTATGATGTAGACATGTAAAGGTTATCACTGCGATTTTGGTGCCTATATAAGTCCCCATAACGAGCGATGCAGCACAAAATTTCTTCATCTGTGTAGGCAACAAGCGCTACCACAACCCTTCATCGCACCAGCTTTCGGCAATGGCTAGACGCCAGGGCGTTGAGGATCCCAACTAGTGTAGCGATCCTTGTGTATACCTATTCCCACCTTGGTGCCAGCGGCCTCTCTACCTTTGCGGTGACCGATGCCAACTAATGGCTTCGAGGAATCCACACATTCGAGGAAGGCATTCTTTTAGGCGTCCTAACTATGACCGTGAGGTATTTCATTCTCTGCATATGCTTATTCAGTTTGCATGAGCGATTGTTTATTCTTCTTCCAAATCTATTCGTCAGGCCCGCGCTACGGCTTGTGGATACATCGAGTGGGTCGATACAGAAAATCTCGTTCTCGACCTATCCACTTGTTTACAAGAAGGACGTTGGTATTTCGCATCAGAAAGTACTGAGCAATACTTGAAGAGAAAAGCAGCTTATGAACGACAACGTCGTGAAGAACAGTGCGACTGGCGGGTGCTAACGATGGCACTCCCTCCATGGGAAGCCCGTCCAAAATGCAGATGCGGTGATCGTTGTCAGGTTGTCCGTTCCATCAAGCCAAGTACTTTGGGTCAGAGGTTCTTTGTTTGCCCAAATATTCTAGACGACGATTTCATGGTGAAAATATTTTCATTATCATGAATCCTTATTTTATCACAACATTCAGTAACTTCGTTCGCTTCACGTCTATTCGTTTCTCCCAGGAACCGCTAAGAAGATGTCAATACAAACAATGGATAGACACCGAAAAGGTTCTAAGTGATCCAACTTCCCATGTGGTGCAGCTTGAATTGCCAGAGCAATACAGGTTTACTAAAGCGCAGTTTGAGAGGGGAGAGGGATCCTCACATAGGGGTTAGCTATTATCGGACAACTTTCCTTAGTCAAATATGTAATGTCATGTTTCATTGTCCCATTACTATATTGTCGTCGTGTTCAACTCTTGCACTACCTTCCTTCTAGTTCGAATCTAATCTTATCTATGTAACCGCAATGGAACCAGATGTATCATGTTTAAATTGTACTACTACTTCTCCTTGTTTCAGTGCATATATGTTTCTACGACCGAGACTACGATAGGACAATATCAATTTCGTACATTAATACCACAAATAAGTTACAATATCAACTCTTACTTAAAATATGAAATTGCAAAACTACCGACTCCAATAGAATTTGCAAAATATTATCAACAAAAAAATTTTTAAGTGTACTTTATCTTTCTATTGTATATTTTCATTCCTTTGGGTCATTAGAAAAACCGCTCTATTAAGAGGGATGATGCATTAACATACGAGGAGTGATGAATGTACTCAACATCAATTCTAAAAAAAAGTTTTTCCTCGATTTCTGTGTTCTGAAAATTTTCGGAGTTGTCTGAAAACTATTTTCAGAATTTTTGAAAATAAACAAAATTCCAAAAATAGACAGAACCAATTTTGGCTTCTGAAAATTTTCAGAGCTATCTGAAAGATTTTCGGAATTTTTGAAAAAAACCAAAAAGCAAAATAAGGTTTTGTAAATTTTTGGACTTGTCCGAAAATACTTTTCGGAACTTCCGAAAATGGCAGTGCAGCCACTAAGTTTCTGTAAATTTTCGGAGTTGTCCGAAATCGTCTTTCGGAATTTCCGAAAAATGTGTGCGAACAAACAGTTCTGGAAATTTTCGGTGGCTGTGAGGGTGGGACCTTGCAGAGGGCGGCAAGGGGCTAGATGCAAATTCGCCAGCTTGCCGCCCTTGCAGAGGGCGACAAGGGACCTACAAACAAATTTACCACCCGGCGGCGTGTGGGCGTCGTCAAGGCTCACACGGCGCCGTGTGCCACGTCGGCTTGCCACTCTTCGCTTGGGCGGCAGGTCTATTTGCGCAATTTTTTTTGCCGCTATAATATTTCTGTAAATATTAAAAAAAAATCTAAAAATAAAAAAATTCGAAAAAAAAGCCTTATTCCAACTGGGGATGAACTGAGTTGGATAGTTGGGTTGGGCCAACAGCCCATCCTATCCTAGGCCAGCCCAGAACTTTGCTCTGGATTTTGATACATATCTCAACAATGTCGCTGGCCGGGCCGTGTGAATTAGGAGCTGGTTCACTTTTCAGTTGGGCTAGGCCGTTCAGGAAAATCTCTGCTGGATAACTTTCAACTGGGTTATCAGATTATAGTAGTTGGGCCGCCTAGCCATTTTTGTCTCCCTCTGAATCTGAAACAAAGATACAGTCATGAATGAGCAACTCCTGAAGCTTGGTAGAGTCATACATCCGCCACTCATTATCTCATCGAGAAATGGTTCGGTTTATGTCTTTCATGATGAGATGAGTCAGGGATGTTTTTTCTCTTCTCAATAACTTGTTTGTGCAGTGTGTTCGTTCTACTAGCATCTTCAGGAAGAAGAAGAAGAGGAAGGAAAAGAGGGAAAAAGAACACCTTCCATCTATATATATATACTCACACATCTCTGTCTGTCATGTTATGAATCTCTGTCTTTGTTGTCCAGGTCGTATGCTGGAAAACAGGTTATTTATCGCACGTTGATCTCATGAGATTCTGCATCATATGATCACACGCCTTTTCACCTTTTGTCGAGACCTCTGAAGCCTCCGAACCAAGAACAACTTACTACAAACCAGGCAAAAACAACACACACCCACCAAACTCTCTCAACTCTGAAAGTCTCAACTTTTGAAGTCCAAAACCGAAAGTCTGACTGATACACGCACAAATTAATGATTCCGAGAAGAAAGAAAGGCTTACTAATCCAATGGATGGATGGCGATGCTAATTAAAAAGATGCCAGATTTTCTCCCCTCTACCGACGGCCAGTGCATGCAGAATTGCTGACCGGTGAAAATTCGGCGTAAAAATCCAAACCTTTCGCCCATCTCGCGTATGCTGAAAGCCAAGCAGCTGCTTTCTTTTTTTTATATTTTAATCTTAATCTAATCAGTTGCCGTCACTTGTCAGTCATTATGTGGCGTGTTCTGACTATCCATTTGGTGAGAGATGATCTTCTTTTCTTACCAATTTTGTTATGAGATATTAATTTATAGTTGATGATGCTCCATGGAAAGTCATCTTCTTCCTTGGTCCAAATCCTTGCGAAGTTTCAGCAGCCACTGATTGGTACCTACGTATTCTCAATTTTATTCTAGTTTAATCAGCTTATCAGCATGGGCAATTCATGAACCATATGCTTGCTTAATTACCAGCGTGACAGGTTACTAAAATCAATACTAGGACCAATGACCATTGAAGTTAACTGAAGAACAAAATCAACGCGTGCTTCTAGTTCGAAGACTTTCCTGAAGGTGCACGTGGGATTGTAGGAAGTATGTTGCTGCTGTTGTTCTCTGATCAGAATTTCAGAACGGGATGTCCTAAAAAAATTCAGAACCAGTACTGTGGTGTGGCCAGGAGATGATGGAGATATCTCATGTTCCAACCACCGAAGAACAGAACGATGATATTATACAACTGTTTCATGCTGCTACTGCTGTTGTTATCTGTAACTGTCTAACTGAATCAATATCATCATGGATGGTTTCTTTTTTATTCCAAGCTGACAGAAGTTGCAGAAAGGAAGAAAGAAGCATCAAGAAATTTAATTAGGAGCGATTAGTCCATACCGCTCGTAAAGACATCCACAATGTGTCATAAGAATGAGACATAAGGCTTTATGAGTAGCCATATATATCGTGGGCATTAATCATAAGACATTAAATGTTAAAAATATCTATAAGCTTATGGCTCAACCTTAAAAAATAAAATAATGAGATAAAACACACATGAACGCTAAGGTTGTGTTTTTTACCCTAAGTTTCCAACTCATATCCTCGTTTTTCACGCGCACGTTTTCCAAACTGCTAAACGATGTGTGTTTTTTAAAAAAAATCATAGATAAGTTATTTTAAAAAATCATATTAATTTATTTTTTAAGTTTTTATAGCTAATGCTTAATTAATCATGTGTTAATCTATTGCTCCGTTTTACGTGTGGTGGATGAAATGAGTTCCCAACATCTAAAAAAACGCAGCCTAGAGAGGATGAGAATAGCTTAGGATATGGTGGGACTGATCTTTAAAGTACAATTCTTTTATATAAACATGAGACGATCTATCTTAACATCTATTCTTACCTTAAGCATTATGGTCATGGGTATATATGATGAGACCTACCTTATTTTCACCAAGTCCTTAAGTATTGCTGTGGCCCTAGACCATTGGCCAAGAACAGTTTGATTGTGTGATCAATAAAGAGAACCAGCCAGGCCATACAGATGTCAATCATCTTTGTATGCAATAGTCAATACTGATCCCTTCGTCTCAAAAACATATCTATTTCTAACGGAAAGTATGATTAGAAATAGCTATATTCTAAAATAGAGAAAATACTTTTTTTAACGTAGAAAAACTAATAATAATATCATCTAGCACACTAAACTTTATGATTATAACCGTTACTCTATGTTTCTCCGACGCAATTAATTAAACCAACGACTTAGCGATATACTCCTCTTAAGCTTATCTATTGATTGTGTGCTCCTCTTAAAATAGTTTGCTAATGGAAAAAAAAACTGAACCATCACACCATATGCATGCATGCGAACAGCCAAAAATAGTGAAGAAATTAAACACGCACCATAGTCAATAGTTAATTTATGATACTATAACACTGACGGAGAAAACATTGTATACATGACACCGACGAATAAAGTCGAATTCCACAAACATGATCTCAACTAACAAATCAAATTTTCTTCCATAATGATATGTAATAGTATGCATGATTATGTCAAACATGATATCTCAACCAACAAATCATTTTTCTTCCATGATGATAGTAGTAGTATGATAATTAATTTTATCACCATTCAGTTTAGTTAATTAATTAAACTGTTAGTCAACCATGGCGCCACGTCATCCCATGGCGATTAGATTGAACGTTGATTAACACTGTCTCCTACTTACTCGGAGTTACGGTTATCGATCCGGAGATAATTGCGGCTCTGCCGTGGCCTTTGACGCATATTGATTAAGCTATGGATAAGATGAAAACCCATGCATTTTCTACCGTTCACCCCGGTCATCAATGGCTCTGTTCATCCATCTGTTTCCTGGTCAATCGGCAAGTGCCACATGAGCGTTTGCTTCTTGTTTTGTCAGCTGCAACCAAATTTAAATTTCGAGAGTTAATTTTAAGGTTTTTTTAATTGTTAGTCCATCCATTTCGTATTATAAAGCGTTTGATTTTTTCTTAATCAAACTTCTTTAGATTTAATTTTAATTTTTATACAAAACAAATATATTATTAAAATATATTCAATATTAAATTTAATGAAACTAATTTGGTATTGCAGTTGTTGTTAATTTTTTCTATAAATTTGATTAAACCTAAAGAATTTTGACTTGAAAAAAGTCAAACGACTTATAATATAAAATGGAGGAAGTATTTATTTTTAGCGGAATTTCACAGTCCTTGAGAGGTATCAAGAGTTATCAAAAATTTTCAGTGTAAATTTTCGTATCACTTAGTACCAGGGATACCGAAAAATACTAAATTTATGGTATCTTTCGGTACCTCCTCGAGTAGTATCAAATCATTTTTATTTTTAACATTAGCTTCTAAATAAATAGCTATGAACACTGTATAATTTTATCCACAATCTATTTAATTATGACCGTTCGCTAATCCGGCCAAGACGTTTCTCTCTTCTCTCCCTCTATAAAAAGCCTCTTCCTCATTTCCCCTTCCATTTCTTCTCCTACTTGTTGGCTTCTTGCTCTTGTTAATTACTCGAGATTATTAGTAAAGGGTAGGGTATTAGTGGTGTGATTAGAAGGAGGGAGAGGAGATTAATTAATTTGGCGGGAGCAGTGATGAGAAGTGGCGGGAGCGGCGGCGGGAAGCTGGTGAGCTGGCTATGGCGGGCGCCGCGGCGAGCGCTGGGCCGCGCTCGAGATTTCTACGTGCGGAGCATCACCGGATGCGCCGGCCACCTCCCGCCGGACACCGCCTTCAGCTACGGCTACCCGACCTTCGCCGCCCCGACGCCGGCCATGTCGAGGAACAGCAGCTTCGCCTCCTCCCGCTACTCCGGCGCCGGCGGCGACGACGACATGCGGGAGCTCATCCGCGCCGCGTCGCAGAGGCTGGCGGCGGAGCGGATCGCGGAGGCCGCGGCGCCGGCGACCGTGCCCCGGAGCCAGAGCGTTGCCATGGCGAGGATCGACGAGGACCGGCCGTGCGAGTTCGCTGGAGTTGGGTTGGTGTTCCCCAGGAGCCAGAGCTGCGCCGTGGGAGCTGGCCGCGTTGGTGGACGGAGGGGGAGGGTGGCTGCCGTGGCATGAACAGCCGCCGCCGCCGCCGCTTGCCGCCGGCGATTCCGGCGTGCGGTGAGCCGTACAACGAAAGCAAGGACACGAACACAATGTGCTTGTTCAAATTTCAATGTTTTCTTTTTCTGCTCCAAAATTTGCAGCTGCGTTCTATTCTTGTTGTTTTGCCACTATTGATCTTCATTTTTTATATTGTTCTTGTTCATCTGTAAACATCCCACTAAGAAGAACAAAATTAAATTACTCGTTTGGTTGGCTCGGTCGACCGAGGTAAAAAATTAAGGAGAAGGATTTTTCAGGTGATTTTCATCCTAGCTAGGAGATAGATTCAAAAGATATATCAGATATCTTTTGAATTTTCGGGTGAATTTCAAGCTAAGGAGGTAGATTCGAAGATATCTGCGTCAGAAATTAAATCTTGAGGTAGATTTCGTGGGCAGTCCATGCGATCCTATCCTTGTGTCGATTGCGTTGAATGATTCATCTGGAGTAGTATGCGGCGTCAAATCCCGTTTTAACCAGTCAACGGTACACCAACCATTCGGAAACCGAAATGGCGAAAGCTCTGTCACTATTTTTGGTTCTCTATTATCCAATTCAGGATTTTCTTTATTTTTTTTAGATGCAACGCTTGCTTGAAGGAACGTATCAAAATAAAGGATTGAAATACATGCCTTATAGAGTATTTTGAGATTATCAAATTCCTATGGATTAATTTCTTAATTCTTATGCCCCAAATGGCACTTCTCCTTTTGTCTCTCTACTTCCTCCTTCGAATCCACCAAATTCCTGTATGCATTCTTCCTCTGAACCATCAAAACAATGAACATATCATATTCATGTGTTTTAGATCTCCGTGCGATTTGGTAGTACGTGACACTATAACACTGTGTTTTTGTAATTTAGAATATTGCGTTCCAAAGGAACACGGCAGCAAGGATTTTTTTTAAAAAGGAACCTATATATAGGTAGTCGTACCATATTTTCAAACTACTTAAAAGTCACTAATTTTCAAAATTTCTAAATTTTGTTCGAACTTTACCATAAACATCAAACATGAGCATTTGCTTCTGGAAAAATCACCACAACTGTTCTTTTCCAAACTTGAGTATTAAACGGTATTTTTTTTAAAAAAATTCTACATAGAAGTTATTTAAAAAATTTAAATAAATCAAAAATTTAAGTTTATAATATTTAATATTTAATTAATTATGTGCTAATGAACTTTCTCGTTTTGCGTGTCCTGAAAAATCTCCACCTATACATGCTAAACGAACGGGCCCCTACGGTTGGGCTTGGCCCAGCTGTGCCGAACATGTCGCGAACCACGAAGATAAAGCCTAGTTGGTCCGGAAAAGGCTGAACCAAGTTGGGCCGGAAAGGAATATCCAAGTGTTGGGCCGAAACGTGGCGGGCTGGCAGCAAGAAACACGTCGGGCCCATTAGAGAGCCCACATGCTATCCGGCCCAGCCTCTATAGCAACAACGAAACCGATGATACATACTTCGTCCCATCGTGTCAGTCTCGACTCGTCGGCTCGCCTCCCTTCGCCATTGCCAATCTCTCTCTCCTCGCCTCCTACGACGGCGCCGCCGCCGCCGCCATGGCGCAGTACCACCTCAGCGCGCAGCTACGCGGCCACGAGGATGACGTAAGCATCCCCTCCTACTCCTCCTCCTCCTCCCTCCCTCCCGCACCTCTCGGCATCGCTTTTCGCGTCGTCTCCGCTTTGCTTCTCCCGCAAGTCTGCCCGATTCCGCCCGGCCCCGATCCGAGCACTCGCCGGTGGGGGCACGGCTCCGCTCGCGGCGGCCTCGCGGCCGTATCGATCTGCTATAGTAGGGCGATTTTGTTGCGGGGACGGCGGTGTTGCTTGTGGCCGCGAATTGGGGGTAACTCGACCTAGCTTGGTCGCGCTCGCTATTCTAGCTCGCGCTGTCCTCCTGTTTGTTCGGTGCCTTACTGGGGTTTGTAGATTTCGAACGCTCGTGCATTGCTAGTTTAGTTTAATTCGGTCGGCAAGCTTAGTGTCAGAGCTAACTGTTTTGATTGCTTTTACTTCAAGTTCTACCCAGTCTCTCGCTTGTGAATTCATTGTGTTGATGTGGATTTTGGGGGTTTAGTGGAGGGTTATTCGTGGATGGCCTGGTCAGAGATTACTGTAGCTTGGGTAATTAGTAGATTGGTGAACTCGTGAATGATTAGTTGCTTGGCCTCAAGTTTAATGTGATTCTCTTCGTTTCGTATCACAGTAGAACTTCCTGTTCCCCAGGCTCCACCTGATTTCAGCACTTCAGTCCCATCCAGAATGTTCCTTGTCAATCTGGCAACATTTTCGTCCTCTTTTTTCATTACAAAGCATGTTCTGATATGCATGTCTGTGCCAATAGAATGCATATCTGCCCCGCCAATAGAATGCATATCTTACTGCAGCTTTGCTTTGTTCAATCCTTAGGTTATTCAATTTCAAACCAATATAGTTCAGTTCTGCTTATTGTGCCCTTCCACATTACCAACACATTCTTCCAATTTTACATTTGTAAGCACACTTGTTTCATGGTCCGCTTATTGTGGTTTACTCCTCAACAGGTTCGTGGCATTTGTATCTGTGGTGATGCTGGGATTGCAACATCCTCGAGAGACCGGACAGTGAAATTCTGGACACAGCACCCAGAAAGGAAGCACGAATACGTTCTCTCGAAGACTCTTGTTGGACATTCCAGTTTTGTTGGACCATTGGCTTGGATCCCTCCTTCAGATCGCTTTCCTGAAGGAGGACTTGTTTCTGGTGGAATGGATACTCTTGTTTTGCTCTGGGATTTGCATAAAGGAGAAGTTGTTGAGACTATGAAGGGTCACACTTCACAAGTTACTGGACTTGCTGTAGACAACAATGGAGACATTATCTCTTCATCCATGGATTGGTAGGTTTTCTCTGATAAATCAATATAATTCTATGCTGCTTTCTTGTATGGCTTGGTCCTGTTTCTGCTTGCTAATTATTATCCTATGCTAATTTCAGAAAAACAAAGTGTATGTTGTCAATGGCATAATGCAACATACTATGATAATTTGTATAGCTTTGGCACCTTCTCATTTCTGGATCATTCATTTTCTTTCTTTTTGTGCCAATTCATTTTCTTACTTCTGTTTCCTTATCCTTTGAGGCTCTGTTACAAATGTTACTACTAATAATTTGTGTAAAAAGCTGCCTCTAAGTATTTGGTATTTTAGGCACACACATCTGCTCTTTACTCTTTCTTAAATTGTTTGTTCTAATGATAGGATGGCCTAATATTAATAAACAATTAAGGGTCCTTACTACAGTGGTTTGTTGTTCTCCTCCCTGATATATGTATTGCTAATTGTCCATACAGCACTGTAAGACGGTGGAGAAATGGCAGTGCAGTAGAGGTTTGGGAAGCTCACAAGGTTGCTGTGCAAACTGTTCTGATGCTGCCATCTGGAGAACTATTTACTGGTAGAGCATCTGTTATGCCTTCACATTTATTTCGTTTTTACTTGGTACTTGTTTATTTTCTGTATTTGTGCACTGGCACCTTGTTCATTACTGATCCAATGTGATTCGTTTAAACTTTCTATCAAACTTTTGGAGTTTGATGGTTTACTGGAAATATTCTGAAAGCAATGGTTCATCTCGAATTGTTTTGGCTTTTCGAAAGTACTTATAATAGTAATTCTTATTGGATGTACTAAGTAGCTATGTGTCTAGCAACCTCTACCTTTAGAGGCAAAGGAAAATGGTTTTACTAGAATAGGTAAACATCCCAATTTCCACAATACAGTGCAGGGGGTACAAAATGCATACTGAACCTCAATGTATAGTGTTTCCTGGGACTTGTTCTGAACAAATGTGACCAAATTCGTCAAATGATCTATTGATGTTTTTCCTCCTTCATACAGGCTCAAGTGATTCCACAATTAAGTTTTGGAAAGGAAGGACATGTCTACATACATTCACAGGACATGCAGGTTATTTGCCTGTTCCTAACGCATAATACTCTGTTTATTGTTTATACTTTCTTGGACATTGACACAAATGTATATGGGTGCAATGGTGCTTCTACTGTTATATTGTGGTTCACCAGATACCTGAGAGTTGTCACTTTTACTCTGGTCAATTTTTTTTTGCTCACTTTAGAATTGATTCTGGTTGCACTGGAGCAAAATGTTATGCATTTGTTTTACGCAAAGAGAGAATATCATTTATGAATTGATTGTCGGAGCCCTTCTCAGTATATAAGCATAAGTTTGTTTTTGTGTTTTATTGCTAGCTCACCATGTATATTTGACCTCATTTTATGTAACATTGTTACCGCAGATACTGTTCGATGTTTAGCACAAATGCCAGGGCTCGGAATCCTCTCTGCTTCACATGATGGGTGAGTAGCCAGCTTCACTTACAAATAGAGAGATACAAACTGTCGGTTTGTCTGAAACTATAAAAGCAGCACATTTACATTATTGTTTAATCATTGTTATTGATGTTGCTTCTTCTGAGGCCTACTTCTCATGCAAGGGCCCTTTGGTTTACTAAAAAAATTTAGCCACCCCCTAATCCTTTTTTTATTATTTTATCACACACATGTGCATCATTGTATTTTATCACACATGATCACAAATGATATTTTGTTTGGTCACAGCACTATTAAGATGTGGGCATTAACTGGGCAGCCTCTGTTGGAGATGATTGGACACACTTCTCTTGTGTATTCTGTGGACGCACATTCATCTGGGGTAATTGTTAGTGGCAGTGAAGATCGCTCTGCCAAGATATGGAAAGGTGATTTGTTCTGTGTTCTTCTTAGACTGAGTTCATGTAAAAATTTAGTATAGTATTTTTTTCATTGGATTGATTATACTTGCATAGTCAACTCATGAACCCTGTGATGTTTATACATTTGTTCCGAACAATTTCTGAACTGACCTTTCCATTGTGAAGTGCAATTCGTTTTACAAACTCCTTTGTCTAAAGAAATGTAACTTTGTAGTTAAAATCATTATGTAAGACTCACCTTCCTCTGCTCCAGCCCATTATCTGATCTGAACACTAACTAGTTTTGTCTGTGACACCTTGGTATAGTAGTTGGTAGTACATGTTTGTATTCACATTTCTTGCTTTTGTAACAAAGGAAACGATCTTTGAGGTGAAACCCAGTGAAGTGTATGTTTTGCTAAGCAGGGATCATGCATGCTTTTTCCAAAAAGAAAAGTGTTTTGTATGGTTGTTATAAATATGTAGCAGAATGCAGATTAAGCATCTCATGTACTTGATCAAATGACTTTGCTAGTTGTATCATGCAGATGGGATCTGTGTTCAAAGCATTGAACACCCAGGTTGCATATGGGGTGCTAAATTCTTGGAAAACGGAGATATTGTAACTGCATGCTCTGATGGAATCGTGAGGATATGGACAACTGACAATAATAGGTTTTGCAGTGATGAGGAGCTTGCAGCTTTTACAGATCTTATTTCGCAGTACACACTTAGTAGGTTGGTTTGCTTTGCTTCTTGAATTATTCTATTATGCTCTATGTGAAGTATTGACATATTCTCAACGTGGCCCCCCTTTTTTTAGGGTATCAACATGACCTAATTAACCTTATCATAGTATGCATAAAGGATGCATAGTGTAGTCTATTTACCGTTTAGACAAGATTCTTTTAATCTTTTCATTTGAATAATAGAACCCGATGTTTATCCATGCAGTATCAAGTTTTAATTTGACCAATAATTTTTGTGGCTTCTATTTTGCTTGTATAGAAAGACTGTCGGTGGATTGAAGTTGTCGGATCTACCAGGAATTGAGGCACTGCAAGTTCCAGGTCACATATCTCATTTTTCTTATCCATTTTGTTAGTTTATTGTTGATATTCCTACGTTGCTTAAAATATACATAGAAAATTCTTAAGCTGTTTGCCTTTTTATCAAAACAGCAGCTACTAGAGTTAAGAAGCATAAGAATTAGACTTGGTTTCTAAATGAAGTTTTGTACTTGAAAGTACTTTGTGGCTTTATGCTAAATTAGACTTTTGGAAATGTCCAGAGTATTTTGATAAAATATTGCAGTTGTGAAACTCAATTGTCTAACGATTCTTTAATAACTTTGTGATGTTCAAGTTGAAGGAATGGAAGGTTCATCTTTAGGATGTTGATAATGCATGTGTTTTGCTATACTTTCTTTATCTTTGCATAATAGTATCATCATTTTTTGAACTTTTTTGCTTAAGCAGGAAACTCTGATGGTCAGACACTGATTGTTAGAGAAGGGGACAACGGTGTTGCTTATTCTTGGAATTCAAAAGAGCTAAAATGGGACAAAGTAAGCACTTTTGTGCTTTTAGTATCTCCATTGTGTTCCCCCTAAGTTGCCATTCCTTCACATGAGATAGTATGAACGTTGAAGGTGTCTTCTTATTATTTGTTGTTCGATGTTGATAAATATATTAAACTTAAATGCAAGTTGCTGTGCAATTTGACACACCTATGAGGCATTAACATTATAGGTAGCTTAACACTCATTTTACTGCGTAACAGGTGTCATAAATGATTCTCCCTGCTTATCTTTTTCCATGCCCATGCTTGACCTGGCAGTGATATCATTTTCCCCCCTGTATAGCACTTTGTTTTGATCTTATCTGTGATTTTACCTTGTTATTAAAAATATCATGCTAGATTGGCGAAGTCGTGGATGGACCTGGGGATGCTGCAGCTGCACCAGGCCAGTTTCATGATGGTGTTCGTTATGATTTTGGTAAGTTGCCTTCTGTTGGATATATTTTTGTGTTAACCTCATCATTTACTTATGTTCATCTGAAATCCATGCAGTTTTTAATGTTGATATTGGAGATGGAGAGCCTATGAGAAAGCTACCCTATAATCGATCAGGTATGCCTCCTTTTTTTAATGCTTTTGTCTGCTACTGGTTCTAGAGTAACCCAACTAGTATTAGAATTCATATGCTTACTTTACAAAAAAGGAAGTTTTACCATAAGCGTCCACTAAATGCGAGGTCCTTTGCTTGCATGTGCGTTTACCTTTAGAAACTCTCTTGACATCACTCTGACACTCATTTTAAATACCTACTACAGTGTAACATGTATACACTTTCTTGCAGATGATCCGTATGCAGTTGCGGACAAATGGCTCCTGAAGGAGAATCTCCCTTTGACATATCGCCAACAAGTGGTAGAATTTATACTACAGAATTCTGGCCAGAATAATTTTGTTCCAGATCCATCTTTTCGGGACCCCTACACTGGAGGTATATGTTCTTTTCCATCGTTTTATTTAAACTTTTTTATTTGCCAGTTATGGTGCTGCTGTTGACATTTCAGTTCTTTATGTGTCAGCTAATGCATATGTACCTGGGCAATCAGCGTCTTCAACTGGTATGTGTCTATGGATATGAAAATTGAGATCCAACTGATCTATTTTACTACTTTTGTTGTATTCAGTGATAATGGCTTTGATCCCTTTCCCCACTCTCCTTTTTTGCTTCTTCACAAGTCCTGACATAATATTCAAACTTGTTTACAGTTAGTGCTCCTAAACAAACTTTCAAGCATATACCAAAGGTAATACTCACCTTTGTCATTGTTGATTGTGGATTTCTTGATAATAACTAATACAGTGACTTAACATTTACATATGAATTAGCACCGACTAAGATCTTGTAACTTGTAATTTGTAAGCACATGGGGTCGTACACATCTGATATATTGATAATCCGTGTTAAATTGGTTGGTGCTTAGTGCCTTAGTGGAATTAACTGCTACTATCATTTTGTGTTGCAACCTGTAACCTGTTGCAATTTTACTGAAAATTGGCTTGTGCTTTGCAGAACGGAATGCTGACATTTGAGACGGCTCAGTTTGAGGGAATTCTAAAGAAACTCTCTGAATTCAATGCAACGCTTTCATCTAATTTGGTAATTTCAAAAATCATTTGTTGGTGAATTTTGTTTCTTCTGATAATTTAGTATTTTTCTCCCAGAACCTGGGAAGTTTAGCTTGGTTTATACCATCCTGTCATCTTGTGTGCTATTTGAAGTTTAGAACTATGCTGGTGTTTTAATGCTTTAGTTCGTACGCAATGAGTTTTAAGCATCAAGTATGAATCACCTTTACAGACCAACCCCACCTTTCACATCCATCCAGTAATTGACTCGTTTTTTTTCTAGCTGTGTACCTAGCCTGTTTGGAGTGCAAGAATATCCTCAATTCTTGCAGGGATAGAAATGTTTCCTATGAAACTCCTTTATTTCAACTAAGCCTTCTTTGAGCTTAATCATTGACTTCTTTCAATTCAGGAACAGAAGGAACTATCTTTGTCTGAGATTGAGTTGTCCAGATTAGCTGCCGTAGCGAAAGTATTGAAAGAAACTTCATTTTATCATACAAGTAAGCTTGCAGATGCTGACATGGCCTTGCTGCTGAAAATGTTGAAGTCTTGGCCTACACAAATGATGTTCCCGGGTACATATGCTTTTCTCTTGAAATTTTCAACTGGTGATCACTGAAACAAATCCTTGAAATTTGCATTTAATTAAAGGAAAAGGAATAGAAGGAAACCATTATGAACTGTAATAAGAAGGAAGCAATTTAGATAAATTATTGCAGAATTTCTGTAAATGTTTTCCTTTGACTGGGATTTTCTGTAACCATTACAACAGGAATTTAATTACTGCTTGAAACTATAACATATAAGTTTCTCTAATTGTAAAAGTAGTGACTCCTTTAATGGTTGTATTGCAACCATCTAAACTTTTTAGAAGATCTAAAGCTGGATGTCTCTTATTAACAAAATCGTGTATGTGTGGCTGTTAGAAACAAGTGAAGCCATAGTCATACCCACTAATGAGAATCAGTTGCATCGTAAGCTCTTAATCTTAGTCAAATAAGCACCATAAAATACAAACCAAGCAAGGAAATCTATTAAGTTCATCTATTGACCTTTCCAATGCTTAAACAAAGTACAGGTAAAAATAGGAATGTTACACCCCCTTTTTCTCTTATACAGTAGTAGTTCTGTTCATGTCATAAACTTTGTACCACATATACTTTAGACAATATAACATTGAGTAAAGATTTTATTCTAGGTTTTTTCAGTTGCTTGGGATCACGTTTGTTGACTATTGAAGGATTTGGCTTGCAATCTATCTGAAATGTTTGTCCATCTCTATCTTGCAGTTATTGATTTCCTGAGGATGTTTGTCTTGCATCCTGATGGATCCACTCTACTTCTCAAGACCATTGAAAGTGGAAATGGTATAACTTGGATATGTCCTGTCTGTGAATGCTTTATTTGCCTTGTCTGAAGTATCTTTACTCTTCAAGCTTAGATTTTCTAAGTTATATTCATTACATCTCTTTATGATTGCTGCCAACAAATGCTTGCTAACATCATTTTGTTAGTATTAAGTATTAACTACAGTTCCTCATGAACTGACAGATGTACTTGCCGAGACTTTCCATAAGGTTTTAGCACCACCTGTGCAGCCACCAAATGTGCTTACTACCCTTAGAGCAGTTACTAACTTATTTGATAAGCCATGCTTACACCAATGGTTGAGAATCCACTGCGCTGAGGTCAGTTCTTGAACTACATCTGGTCATTTTGTTCCATCTTTATGTAATGCATAAATGTAACCATTAGTTCATTATTTTATTGTATTGTAATCACGACATCTAGTGATCAATGTAAGTGTCTCCTTTGTGGAATCATTAGTCCGCAAAACATAACTAGCTTTGGTACAGGCATTTGTTTGACAGGAGTTCTGAAAATTGTTTGTATGCTCAGACCCTCACAATTATTATTCAGTCTATTTTTAGGAGACTGACATTTTTCTGTTTGCTAACTTCAGATTATTGATTCTGTATCAAGCTGTAAGCCAACTTTTAGCAAAAATGCTCACCTGGCATATTCCACACTTCTACTCAAGTAAGTCACAAGTTGAGTTCTGCATAATCATGCTAACAGATTCTATTTTGTCATAATTTTAGAGAATACTCATGTTTTGGACATTGACATGCTCTTGAGATGTAATTTTGAATATCTACTATAATTTATTTTGAGACCCAATAAAGCTCTTACAGATGTACTTTATGAAACATTAATGTTCGAAGTTTTGAAAAAGTTTGATTTGATGTATGCCAAAACAACATGTTTTCATGAGCGGGGGGAGTAATAAGCATGCACAATACGTTGATGTTTGATATCCTACATCTTTCTCCCAGTTATGCCGTTCTTTCAATTGAATCGAAGGATGAACAAAGTCAGGCACAAATACTTTCTGCTGCCCTTGAAGTGAGTTTCACATATCTGACCTTTGTAATTGTGCGACCATTGCAGTGTTTACTTACAGTCCACCCATTGTTACATCTTGTTTATTGAAAATTCAACAGATTGCTGAAGACGACACCCAAGATGCTGATTTGAAATACCGGGCCCTTGTTGCGATTGGCTCTCTTGTATCCTTCTCAATGATACACAGCACAATGCTTAACATTAAATGTTTTGATTGTAGTGGATATCTCAATAGCTTGCTTTCTTTCGTAAAAGAAAAATTATAATTGCCCCATTATGTTTTGGCTGTGTTGTCCTTAACCTGACCCCAGATGTTGAATGGCCTAGTGAAGTCCATCGCTCTTGATCTCGATGTTAAGAGCGTTGCGAACGCTGCAAGAGCTTCAAAGGACTCGAAGATCGCTGAAGTTGGAGCTGACATCGAGCTGCTAACAAGATGATAAGATGGCCGATTACCTGCACAGTTGGTGACTTGGTGTCCGTCCCCCCCTTTACTGGAGGCGACATTGTTCATCAGTTACCATGGAGCCACCCTTCGTGGAGTGAGGCAGTTTAGTGTTAGCCCATGCACCTGGTAGCACCGGTAATCAAGAGGTAACACAGGTTGCCCAAAGTGTCAGGTTTTCTCCTTGGTTGCATGTTGCGCCTTCTTGTAACAAACAGTTTATGAGTTGAAACTACAGGGAAGATGGAAATTTGAATCATCAGGCCTGAGCAAAAGGTTTGTTTTTGCGCCGATGTTTACGTGGATGATGAAACATTTTTATCCAGAAATGCAATACCAATTCAATTCTTTCACGAACATAGTTTAAATTTTCCTCATCTGTCTGTTGTCATCAAAGGTGTGTGTGCTCTGGGGCTCTGGGATATGCATATGCACCTTTCACAAATGATGGATAAAAGTTACCTAGTTGTGCATCTTACAAGTTTGTGGGCGGAGGTGGTACAAGTTCAGTCAAAATCTCCCCTTGTCATTTTTCCTCTGCTTTGAGTACACCGTTGAGATAAAGGCATGACGAACAGTGTTAATCCTATAGAGTAAAGCATATCTTCGAAAAAAGCGCTTTTAGTGTTGATTGTTGATTGAGGCGCCACTTCTTGCTAAACAATGTTTTTCTTGCTCTAGGCTGTAATGACAACGGAACTGAATCCACAAGTCACTACGCTTGCCTTTGCCATTAGCCACCGGTGAAGTGTGTGATGCAAATGCGCATTTCTCCAGCATATCTTCGTCCTCGTAGTTGGACGTGGTGGAAGCGGGAGCCCTTGCATCGAGCCATTTATTAGGGTGGCCACACTGTCCGGGCAGGCGCAGACCTGGCCAGCATCGTAGACCAAAACTCCGAACCCTTTTGACCTTGATTCTTTCATGCGCATGTCAAAAAGTAAAAAAAAAAAACGAATTCAAGAGGTCATCTGTATTTTTTTTCAAGTCTATTAATTTTATTTTTTATAAAATAAAAATCCGATCAAGGGGAGCCTGCATTGTGCCATTTAGGATGGCCACACTCTCCGAGCAAGTGCAGACCTGACCAGCATCGTAGACCAAGGGGTTCAGAGATTAAAACTCCGAACCTTTTGTCCTTCATATTTTTTTACGTGCATGTCAAAAAAGTAAAAAAAAAAGATTCAAGGGATCATTTGTATTTTTTTTGCAGGCCTATTAATTTTATTTTTTATAAAATGAAAATCTGATCAAGGGGAGCCTGCATCATGCCATTAGGGTGGCCACACTGTCCGAGCAGGCGCAGACCTGACCAGTATTGTAGAACAAGGGGGTCAGAGATTAAAATTCCGATCTCCTTTGACCTTGAATTATTTTCAAGTGTTTATCAAAGAAATAAAAAAAATACGGATTCAAGGGGTAGACATCTGTGTTTTTTTTCAGGCCTATCAATTTTTTTCTGCGTAAATTTATTTTCATTTTTTTAAAAAAAATTCCGACCTCTCCTACTTGACCTAAAAGCTCCCCCCGCTCAAAAAAAAAGGGGCTCCTGATAGGAAAACCAAAAAAATGAAGAAAAAAAGTTCCATTGCCGGGATTTGAACCCGGGTCGCCTGGGTGAAAGCCAGATATCCTAACCGGACTAGACGACAATGGATTTGTGATGAACTTCTTCCAACAATCATATTTATTAAACTGTTCGTTTTATTCGAACTGTACCTTCAACAAGCTAACACATACTATTATGTGGGTGATTCGATTGGTCCCCACGATCAAGAACTAAAAGTTGCCACTGCATCAGCAATAACCTAGTTCCTAAGCTAAGAAAAGCTTGTGTTTTTTTTGGGTACCATTTCACCTATCAACTTTTCTAAAAAGGCAAAAAGAAGTGAAAAGGACTACAGGAACCATGCATGAGCTTTTGTGTACCCCAGGTGGCCTCAAAAGCATGTGTTGAAGTTATGGTCAAAGATGCACTGATGTATGATCCCTTGTCGTATAAATTTGATCAAAGCGATTGAGAGGCTTTAAAGAAAGACCACGACATTTAGGCACGGTAATGTCTTGTGCTTTACTTCGTCAGCATTGTTTAGGCAAATGCTTTACGCGATTACACAGTTGAGAGCAAGGTTTATCTTATCAGGTAGGAGAGGTTGCCGTACCTAGTCGTTAAGCCAGATTACCGTAGTAGTAATAAATAGTGAAAAAACCGGACAACATTTTTAAAAAAATAATTTTTTGTTTGATTTTTAAATACTGAACCTCGGCAGTTTACCTAGTTACTGCGGTAACTGGCGATAAAGGAAACCTTAGTTGAGATGCATTCTACGAGATTAGATCGATCCACAATTGAGTTATGACGACCTGCTTGAAATGCAAGAATTTTCTCTTTCTGAGAGTTCATGTAGGTTTTTTTTTCTAATTCATGCAAAATTCTAGAGTTGGTTGTGTGCTTTTTGGATGAAGGTGTCGTGCACTCTTTCATTATTGAAAATGTAAAATTCCAGATGAATTTTTATGTTTTCGATATTGAGTCTGACCATAATGTGTGTGGGCGGCTATCCCACAAGAGCTTGTTTCAAAAATAAAATAAGTCTTCTTTAAAAAAACAAAATAAGAATAAAAAAAATATAATTTTAAGTTTGAGCCCTTGGTTGTGCAATCACTAGAAAAATAATGTTTTTTTAGTGGAACTAGAAAAAGAATGTTGGTTGGATCAAATCAATCTAGTAACAAATTGTTTTCTCAATAATGAGTACTCCCTCTGTCTCACAGATACTCTAACCCTATATTTCCAAGATGAATTTAAGAAAAGATACAAAGACTCAAAATGCTTTTAATTAATTGTAAAGTTATATTAGTGGATGAATAGCTAAGAAGTATTGAAGTAATAAAATTTCTTGATTTGTGGACCAATGGTAGCTAGGAAGATGGGTCCAGATCCCTTGGAGATGAGGCCAACTCCACCGATGGATTTGCCTCAATCTCAGCCATCCCTTTGTTTCTACGGTTGAGATCACACACAATCGAATCCATGTCTCTTTCTCTTTCTTGGAAGCCACACGAAGCCACACAACCAGCTCGAGAAGACTTGTATTGATCATCACGCTTATTTTTTGTTCTGTGGCCTTTTTAGCACATAAGAATCTGGTTGATGTCACAACCCCATCCTTCTTATTTGAGTAGTGCTTCCTAGCATCAAATCCTACTTTTCCTGCATAATTAACCCAGAAATTCCATGCTTCATCTGTTGTATAAAAAACCATACCTAGCTTGGGAGTCCAATGTTGTTTCATGTTGATGCGCGCATCTCCATTGAGGTCAATCTGATTCTCTTCTGTCTGCATATGTGGAAAAGTTGCGTTGAATCTGTGTTGGAACTGATCAGCAACAAGATAGGGTGGGTTGTTTGGGGAAGAAGAGTGTATATATTTTTTTTACTGTGTGGCGGGAGTATAATCACAATTTTGGAGGGAATAGCTAAAATGGTAAGTATTTTCCCTTCAAATCTACCTGATTAGGGGAGCTAATTAGGAGAGAGATTTGATTGGGTGATCTCAACCGTAGAAACAAAGGGATGGCTGAGATTGAGGCAAATCCACCGGGTGGAGTTGGCCTCAGTTGGCCTCAACTCCAAGGAATTTGGACCTGTAGTAAGATAGAAGTTGATTTATTTTAGAACAAATTTTAAACTCTAAAAGTTGATTTATTTTGGGACAGAGGAAGTAGCTCCAAAGAAACCGTGCATTGCAAACAATCACTAGATCTCACCTCGGTTATAGCATATGATAATTGGTTCAACTTTTCTAATTTCAAATCAAACTACCCCACCTTGAAAGATGCAATCTTTGAGTAGTTGCTCCAATCATGGAGCACTGCCAAAGATGCAATCTTTCAGTAGTTGCTCCAAGCCTTGAAATCTAACGCACACAACACAAGTATCATCACCAATCTCAAGCAATCAGGCGTGCAAATGCTGCAGAAAACGGCAAACGAGTGCCTACAACTACATGCAAACGCATCGTGTCTGAAGAACATGCGTATTATCCTGCGTCCTTGCCCATAGCTTCCAAAGACATAATGCTCTTCACTCTTCAGCATCGATCAATGATGCAAACGTCCCAACATTCTCTCTTCCATTTAGAACTTTGCATCGAAAAGGTCCAACCTTTACTCATCAATTACACATCAATCAAGAAAGAAATGTTTCTGCACGAGGTAGTCTAGTGTTTCTTTGTCAAAGTCAAGTCTCAAACGGTCAAATTATTTTTTTAGCATTTTTCATTGTTTGGGTTGCAAGAATTTTACTGATTAAAATGATACAACATTACTATACATCATCTATTTTAAAATATAAGCATTTTTTTATGATTTACCTAGACCGAGGGATATCTATATATAGCTAGAAATGCTTATATGTTTTGGAATGAAATGAGTAACAGTTACCAATTTCATACGTTTGGATGTGTCTGGGGCTTTATTTGGAATGTATGAAGTTCACAGAAATTTCAGAAAAAAAATGCTTCATTTTCGCATGAGTACAAAGTTTACACCTGAGGGGCCTGTTTGGGAGAGGGACTTATTTTTTAGTCTCTATCACCTCGGATATACGGACACTAATTTGGAGTTTTAAACGTAGACTAAAAATAAAACCCATTTCATAATCCTGGACTAATTCGCGAGACGAATCTATTGAGCCTAATTAATCCATGATTAGCCTATGTGATGCTACAGTAAACACGTGCTAATTATGAATTAATTAGGCTTAATAGGTTCATCTCGTGAATTAGCTTCTAACTATGTAATTAGTTTTACAATTAGCTTATGTTTAATATTTTAAATTAGTGTCCATATATTCGATATGACATGGACTAAAAAATAAAAAATAAGTCTCTCTCCCAAACAGGTCGAATCTACATCCAACCAACCAAGAGTCCAAGATTCGAGCAACTCCTGCACGCAGACCAGAGTCAAAACTCTGCAGGGTAGAGGCAGTGAAAAAAAAAAGCTGTGGTAGCAGGTAAAAAGGTTCGTAAGTTCACGTAAACTTTTTCTCGGTGACAGAAGAATCTTACTTAGCTGAGGACAAACGCGACTAGGTCCTGTTTAGTTCCAAACTTCAAACTTCAAAATCCATCACATCGAATATTTGGACACATGCATGAAGTATTAAATATGGACGAAAAAAAACTAATTACACAGTTTGCGTGTAAATTGCGAGACGAATCTTTTGAGCCCAATTGCACCATGATTTGACAATGTGGTGCTACAGTAAATGTTTGCTAATGACGGATTAATTAGGCTCAAAAGATTCGTCTCGCAGTTTACAGGCGAAATCTGTAATTTGTTTTGTTATTAGACTATATTTAATACTTCACATGTGTGTCCGTATATCTGATATGACCTGATGTGACGTTTTTTTTCAAAATTTTTTTTAAATGGTAGATACTGGAATAGTACTACTAGAGTCAATGAGCTAGTGAGTGTGAGTGCGAGCTCGACGACGCATCTTGCTCTCATTTCATCCGAATCAAAAGAGCAAAACGCCCAAAGCGACGCTTCATCAGTGCAGTACTACTGCTGCTGCTGCTCGCTACAGTCGCTGCCAGATTCATTGCAGCTCTGCAAGCCTGCAGCTGCAACATGGCGAGCACTGCTGTCAAAAGCTCTCACATCGCATTCACTGATTGATTCGTTCGTTCGCATTGCGACGGGGCCAAGGAACAAGAAGGGGGTACCGGTGGGGGTGGAAGAACAAGCAAGAAAAGCTTCAAGAATCAAGAAAAAGGTTTCAAGTTCAAGAAAGAGAGGGTTTTTGAGGGAATAGGAGGAGGATGCCATGCGAGGCATGCCGTTTGCAATGCCATGATTGCTGGTGTGGTGTGGTAGAGGGGTAAAGCGAGGACACTACTCATTGGTCCAGAGGTAAAAGGAGTTAGCTTCCCTGCCTGCCTTTGTGGTGCTCTTTGCTTTGCCCTTCTTGGCTTCTTGCTTGCTTCTCCTCTTTGCCACCAGCTCTGGGGAGAGGAGTGGTGCGTGTGATTGTGAGGCTGCCCTTCTTCTTGAATCTTGATTGATTAATTGGTGCGGCAGGAGCTAGGTTGTGATGTGAGGTACACCCTGCAGTTTGTTGCTGCCCTGCATAGTGTTCTGCTAGTTCTTGAGTTGGAGGGATTGTGAAAATGTGGGGGTTTTCTGTTGCTATTTTTTGGGGTCAGTTTTGTCTTATTATGGCAAAAGATGAGGCCTTTGGTGTGAATTTTAATGGGAACTGAGGAGTGCTTCTTGGTTCATGTGCTTGTTTGCCCCCCTTCTTTCTTCATGATTCTTTGCTTCAAATTTGTGGTTTGAATGGGTTGGAGAGTCTTATTTTAGTGGTTGAAAGTTGCAAATTTGGCTATTCTTTCATTCTGATTCCAAAGGTAGTTCATTTTTTTTATATGTGATGAATATGTACCTAACACTAGGTATGAGCTGAGATTTAATGTACTGGGTAAAGTTTAAATTCCGGCTCTATTTCATTGGGGAACATGCGAATGAGAGAAAATTAACTATGTTCTATTAGGTAAGAAAAAAAAACATGAAAAAGGAATCAAGAAAAGAAAGCCTTCAATGAATCATGCCATGTTCTGTTGTTTGCTTACTGAAGATTTTTTTAACTGCATCCCCTATTTCAGTTATTCAGGTGAATTTTGACTCTTCAGTTAATTATTGTATGTCTTTGTTCAGGGGTGTGCAATAGTGCCAATCATAAGGTCAAAAGAAGATCACATAGTTCTGTTAAGAAAAACTTTCTGAATCAACCTTCTCTGAAGATACAGGCTTCTTCTGAAGACAAGCATGGAAGAATTCAGGTTTGGAAGGCTTGATGGTCAGCCAGCAAAGATCAGAAATGTCCCCATTGCTGTCACCCCTGAAGGATTCTGGTGCTGCCCGTCGCAGGCCGTCCTCCAGAAGTCGACAAAGAACCAAAATCAGCATGCCAGACCAAAGGGAGGAGCATCCCCATCTGTGTTGAAGGCATCCTCAGTTCAGAGGACTCCAACTGTTCCTTTGGAGAAAAGAACACATTCTACTCCTACTAGGTCTAGAACCAATTCAGATGAGCAGGTACTTCCTCCAGCAGATGATGCTGTCCCTGATCAACCAAAGGTATCACCAGTGCCAGACAAGAGACATAATAAGCAACACAAGATATCGGTCGGATTCGGTCAGCTTCACACGAGTGATTTGAAGGTTATGCTTTATGGCATGGAAGGGGTTGCCGTAAAAATGATTGTTCACAAGAACATCCTTGCTGAAAATAGTACTTTCTTCGCTGATAAGCTCTCTAGGCAATCTCCAGTGTCATGCATTGAGGTATCAGATTGCGAGGATGTGGAGATTTTTGTCGAGACTGTTGGGTTGATGTACTGCAAGGATGTCAAGCAGAGGTTGATCAAGCAAACTGTTGCACGGGTTCTTCGAATCTTGAAGGTTTCTCCTCTGAGGCTCTGATAATTTCTTTAATTGCCAACTTCATATAATTGCTATCCAGTTAAAACATGTACAATCGTTGTTGCATTTACAGCCTTTTAACTGGATTAATTTTAAAGAAAGTCATATAATTGATTATATGGCATAATAATTTTAAAATGTGTACACACTTTATAATTGCTCGTTCAACTAGATTAATTTTAAAATGTGTGCTAGTTTACGTTTAGGATTGTATTGATCACAAGAAATCAGCTGATGACTAACAACGAATCTGGAATTGCATTCGTTATTTAAATGCTGTATTATTATGTTGTTTTTCTGTCACCAAGAAGCTAGTTCTATGGCTAAGTTGGCTTAATCTGTGCATTTTCATATGAACATTTCACATATTTCTTTGTAACCTTTTGGCACATATCACATTGATACAAAGATATGCATCAGCTAAAAAATGTATTTGTTTTGATCTTATATATGTTTTTATTTCTATGTATTTTTGTATGTTTCAAAATTACGAAAAAAACATCCCTTGTGTCTGAAAGCAGTAACTCATGTTTCTTAATTCATTATACTCGAACTGACATTGTTGCAAGAAAGTACCTCTATAAACCTATAAGGTGAACGTGATTATATCTCGATGTCCATTTCATGTTGTTGAATTGAGCACATCTTATCTTCTGAGCGATAATACCATTGTACAATCACATAACCCATCGAATCCGATAACGACTGAATATTTGACAACTTTGAAATATCATTTAGCACAGTGATCAGTTGATAGTTGGACAGTGCCAATTTAGGTAGGCTGTCATTCGTTATTTTGTGGGACAAATATGAGGAAAATATGTTCACCAAATTTCGCCATGATCTCTTGTACTCTGTCGGTCTCTAAATACATAGTCACCTTTGTTTAGGATTAACTGATTGGATTTTTTCAGAGCAAACACTACTTCTTCTACTTGTAATGTGTGATTTATGTGGTTTTTCCCTGTACAGGTTGCGGAATCACTAGGTTTCCCAGCATGCATCATGTCATGCTTAAATTATTTGGAAGCAGTGCCTTGGGTTGGTGATGAGGAAGAAAATGTGGTATCATCCATACGGCAACTTCACTGTGAGAATTATGGCGTTAGCCCCCTCCTGAAAAGAGTAGCCTCTGACCTAACAAATCCAACTAGCGACACCCTTGCACATATCATTGAGTTGGTGCTGAAAAGCAGCGATGACAGAGGGCGGCGCGAGATGAAATCTTTGGTCCTGAAGCTTTTGAAGGAGAATAACATCTGGACCAACGGTTCATCAGATTCCTGTGTAGTGACATTTTATAGTTCTTGCCAGAATTGCTTGGAATCACTACTGAAGTTGTTTTGCCAAGCTTCTGAACCTGAATTTTCCGAGCAATCTTCAGACAGTAAAGAGGTGATCTTTAGACAGATCACTTTAGAGGCTGATAACCTCCTCTGGTTAGCTGAGATCTTAGCTGACAGAAATGCAGCTGATGAGCTAACATCAATTTGGGCAAGCCAGGGAGAGCTAGCCAAGCTGCATTGCAGGATACCAGTGATGCACCGGCATCTCATCAGCTGTGTCACTGCAAGGCTCTTCGTCGCGGTAGGGAAAGGCGAGGCGTTGCCGTCGAAGGAGACGAGGCAGCTCCTCCTTGATGTGTGGCTCCAGCCTCTGATGGACGATTACAATTGGTTGCAGCATGGCTGCAGGTGGTTTGATCGGAATGTCGTCGAGGAAGGGGTAGGGCAGACCATCCTGACTCTGCCATTGGAGGATCAGCAGACAATTCTACTCACTTGGTTGGGAAGATTTCTCAAGGTTGGAGATAGCTGCCCAAATCTTCAGAGAGCATTCGAGGTGTGGTGGAGGAGGACCTTTGTCAGGCCTTACTCTGATCAGCAAGCGAGTTCTTCGTCGCAATCGCGACGGAGCTGATGAAAAATGGAGGGTGATGTTGCTTACAAGGTTCACAATATGTGTAAGAACTTGGTGGCGTTGTTACTTAGCAGAACATCAGTAAGGGAAGAAGAAAAATGTGTAGGATTGGTAGTAGTGCAGGTGCTCTTTTAACTGAACTGAGGGTGTGTGTGCTGAATTGCTGATTGTTCTTGTGTTGTAATGCCTTGAAATGTGACAGCTCCCTGATTTCTTGTTACAGGAATCAATCCTGTATATGATTTACTAATTGTGAGCAATACTACTATCTTTTTCATATGTTGTAATGCCTTGAAATGTGACAGCTGTCTGATTTCTTGTTACAGGAATCAATCCTGTATGATCTACTAATTGTGAGCAATACTATTACTATCTTGCATGTGAATTCTGTCTTAGGTTGCCTGATGTTCTTGTTGAGTACTGTACCAGCTTGTCTGCAACTGAAGAGCAAAATTAGGCAAAATAAACTTGTGCACTCACTACTCTGTCAGTGAAAACTGAACTATTGCAATGTCTGAGAATAGGCTAGCTACTGTCCAATTTTTCTCCCATCAATTTGCAATCACATTTGTGTCTACACTGTATATATGCAAAGCATGCATGTACAGTTATTGCCTGAATACATTGTGACTGGTCATTGGCACTCTGCTTCTGTATCGGCTTCTCTGAATCTCCTGTGCTTTGATCAGGTTGCCAGATACGCGTGCATTCAAAGCTCATGCATGCGAGCATTCACTTCACTGAATCCTGAAGGTTGGTGAGCCAAAAATGAATGAATGAATGCTTGATCTTCAGCATTAACCGCCCGGAGATCCCTCTGTTCCCTCTTTACTACTGTCCCTCTGACATTGTGTTAAAATGGCCATCAGGGCAAGTCTGACAGGTCTCCTTGTTCGTAATCAGTGACTGCATCCATCCACGTCAGCGACCAAATGTACAATCAGCAAGTGCCAACTGGGCAGTGTCACCTTTGAACTGTATATGCATGCATGCTTAGGACTCTGTTTGCAGAAATATGTCATCCTTTGAACTGCATTAGCATGCATGTTCAGAACAGTGCTAAGATAGTGCTACTGTGTGGTCATGGAGGGCTGTGATGTTATTTTTAGATAATGAAATTTATCCCGATCTTTACTTCAAAGAAACTATATCCAATTATTGCATAAGTTGCAGATCGAACGGCCACGAAACACAAAATTAACTACTTGATTAACAACAAGAAAACTACATAGAACACTATACGTAACGGTTGTTTCGCTCGGTGAACTTAATGTTATAAATAGCTGTATTTCCTTAGCCATTGTTGCTTTCTGATACAAGAACTTTGTAGTAATTATTCAGCAAAAGGAGAGTAGCAATTAGTGATGCACTGGTGCATACCTGCAGCAACACGCCTCACTGTTTTGGCAATTATCTCACCGACCACGCTGTAACTCTGTAACTTGCAACAAAACTGACGACAAAATTCACATCCATGAGCCACCGACCTCACCTGTGCCGACTGCCGACCGCAGATGAAGAACCAATAAAACCGGGATTAGTCATGACATAAAACACTCACACACCACTATCTATTGGCCGTTGCTATGCTATCCATTATTAAAATTCAGAGTTAGCTTCCACCATCCATTAATACATTTTTTAAAAAAGAAGAGCTCCTAATAATTTCACATTATGCTTTCTTCCACTATCCATTAATACATTTTTTAAAAAATGAAGAGCTCCTAATAGTTTCACATTATGCTTTAACAAATAAACTTTCTCATGCTTAACTGATGCACATTTGGTGAGTGACATCGTTTGGCATAACTGATTATAAGCCGTAAAGCTTATTAGTGATAAAAGATAATTTATGGGTAAATATTTATATATATGTGCCTAGCGACTTAATAGTTAATACTGAAAATAAACTACGATAAAAATATCAAAATTAGCTCTAAAACTAAGATTTAAAATTCAAATTCTGTATATAGCTAATAAGCCGAAGAGCAAATTAAGTTAATGTACTACTGTCCTGACTTTTGAAGTTTTTAAATCTCACCATGCAACCCTCGCCCGCTAATATTGAAGCATGTCTCATCTTTTGGTAAAAAGATGATTGAAAAATTTGGGCCTTTTTCCGTCACAATGTTCCTTCTTTTTGCCTTTTTTACAAAAAAAATTTTTCTGTCTCCCTTGTGGATATATGTATTGAAACTCTTTCTTTTTTCACTTTCTCCCTTTAAGCCTCTTGATCCCTTTTGGCTTTTGTTGCATGGGCCATTCATTTTGATTTTTTCTCCTCTTGGTGTTTTTTTTCATGTGTCTCTGTGACAATGTGTGCACAAGAAAAAAGTTTGGGCGCACGTATCATTGGCCTTTTCTGCTTTTACGTGCATGCATGCACACTGTAGGGTGCACGATTCTCGGTGAGACCTATGCTATTGCTAATTGTACTAATTAAGATTCACTTAGGCTTCATAAGTAGGGGTTAATTACTTAATTATATTGTTTATTTCGAGGCCCTTTAAGCATGCTGCTAATTGTACGGATTGAGAGCCACAATAGTCCTTGTTAAGCATAAGACCAATGTCGTTTAATTGTTTTGCTACCACTAGAACTGGAGGTATTTCCAATTAATGGAATATTGTTGCCATGGACTCATAGAACTTATAAGAATCTAAGAAAAATAGTAATTAAGCCTTTTTTAATAATGGAAACTAAGACATGGTCAGTTTGTGGTTATTTTGTTAAATATTGTTTTTGTAATACGGGTTAATTACTGCATCGTTAAACGGAGAATAAGCCCCATTTTGTAATTTCAACGGAAATTTCCGCGTTCAATAGAATAAGGGATTTCCTTGTGGTCTCCGGCTCTTTGAGCGTGTGTTGGGGGCCATTCGCAGGTGTGTATGTATAGTGCCGCCTGTGTTCGTGTCTTTTGTATAATCAAAATAAATACAGATACTTTAACTAAATTATCGTAAAACTACATATTTAACAATAAATTTAAAGTAAATTTCACAAAACTACAAATATTTTAGCCAAATTTTCATAAAACTACATATTTAAGATGATATATCACAAAACTATAAATTTAACACTAAATTTATCGTGGAACTACATATTTAAGGTGAAGTATCACAAAACTATAGATTTAGTAACAAAGTTACCACAAAACTACAGATTTAGAAATTTAAATCCTTCGCACTAGTATTATGTTTGAGTTATAAACGTCTAAGTTTTATGGTTAAATTGACACTAAACCTATAGTTTTGTGATAATTTTGTTACTAAATTTGTAGTTTTATGATACTTCACCTTAAATATGTAGTTCTGTGATAAATTTAGTGTTAAATCTGTAGTTTTGTAATACATCACCTTAAATTTGTAGTTTGTGATAATTTGACCAAAGTATATGTAGTTTTATGAAATTTACTCATAAATTTATTATAAAACTATAGGTTTAAGGCTAAGTATTGCCAAAATTATATATTTAATAATAAAATTATCATAAAACTATAGATTTTGGGTTTAAATCCTTAGCACTATTATTATGTTTGAGTTATAAATGTTCAAATTTTGTAATTAAATTGACATTAACTATGTAGTTTTGTGATAAATTTGTTATTAACTTTATAGTTTTTATGATATATCACCTTAATTCTGTAGTTTTATGATAATTTTAGTGTTAAGTCTGTAGTTTTGTGAAATATCATGTTAAATATATAGTTTTCTGATAATTTGACTAAAGTACGTGTAGTTTTATAAAATTTACTCAAATAAATAAATAGGTAAACTCATCCACAACAACTGCAACTGCAATGTGAAGAAAAGCTATCAGCAAAAGCCATCCCCTTTTCAGTTTTTCTATAAAAGATGGAGTACTTAAGAAGGGCTGTCATTTGGGATGGCAATTAGGTTACTATTAGCAACTTGTTTGTCTGGCATTAGTGTGGACTTCGGTACAAGACATTGGATTCGCGGCGCCCGTCTTTTGACTTTGAAGTAAACAAGAAGGAAAAACGGAGCAAAAACCTAGGGGGAGACCTTGGAGAGACTAAATATTTGCACACTTGAACGCAGTTGCACTTAGATAAGATCAAGCTTATCAAGCACAGTGTGCAGAGAGCCAGAGAACCACAGAGGAATCTTCTTTTTCTTAAAGTAAACACATATTTCAGTTTTTGACATAACTTGGTTATATTTGAGCTGATCCATTTGCAGCCCCATCGTTTCGCTTATGTTTATACTTACAAGTCAAAATTTAAATTTTAAAACGCATATTTCAAATTGATTTTATGGATTTTTTTATCATAGTTTATTTTACAATATTTGTTGTTAACATGATAATGATATGCATATGAAAGTTTCACTTAGAAATTATTTTATGGTTGCCAATAAGTCGTACGGATAAGTACGATAATGCTGTTAATTTTGTACTTCTTTGGCTATATTTCATATCAGTAATTCTTTTCTTTTTTGGTCCATCGCCTCGAGATAACATTTTTAAGAGTCTCCTGCATAATTAAGGATTGTTTAGCATCTGACCACAAGTTTATGAATCAGATTTAGCCCTTCAGTTTAGTCTCCAACCTCAGATCTAAGTACAAGATCCATGTGTGATTTGACAATGCAAATTTATAATTCTACAGATTCCAAGCCTCATCAGACTGCGGGCATGTCCGGCTGTTTTCCTGTCTGTCGATCTTGTTATCTTCTTGTGGTTGGTTGGCAAATAAATATTTCTTTCGCATCATCTTATGATCATTAGAACAGTTAAAGGACACTGTGAGATGCTAATGGACATAAACCGGTAACATGAATGCTAACTCGAATTGTTGTTCCATTCTGTCGATCTGAACATTTCTATTTATATATATATATATATATATATATATATATATATATATATATATATATCATATTTCCACCCCACCTCCTCCAGAAATCATGCATTATATATTTGTTGGAAAATCAGATACCTCGAAATTTCACGAGACATTCTTACAAACAATAATCTCAACTGTTTGATTTAAATAGATAGGAGTTACAGGAAATATAGATGTATTCATAACATGACACAAAAGTGTTAGTAAGAGTTTACTAAGATAAATTTAGTACGTGTAGGCTTTCCTAAAAACAATATGAATCAATTCAAATCTTGTATGTGACACACATGTTTGTTTCATGATTTGATTGAGATATATAATAACTGAATCTAGTGTTACACAGTCAGACAAGTGGAGTTAGCCCTGCTATGTTAAAAACTTAATTCAGGCTCAGGTCAGTCCAGGCCAAGCAGCCAAACTTAGCCGAATTTATTTGTCCTACTTAGCCCATGCATGCCTGAAAGTGAAATGCAAATTGAGAGCCCCACGAACTCATCCAAATGAGACATGCAGAGACAACATTCCACAACAAGGATTATTCTTGTGACAAGCAAGAAGGTCCCTTAGGGCAGAGGACAAGTACTTAGTTGTATTGGGGCTTTCTTTTGAGAAATGAGAAGTGGAGAGAAAGTTTAGTGAGTGAGCTGAGCACTAGTGGTTTCTAGTCCAAAACAAGAGGAAGCACCCAACAGGGCAAGGCTTGTTTTCCTTGGGGCACAGCTACATGCTCCCTTTTATCCCCACTTTCATCACTTTTGAGGCCACCGCTGCACCTTTTCTTCCATTCTTTTAGTTTCATGCACCTGAAGAAGGTTTAAACATTCTTTGGACAAAACATGGTTTTGTCTTTAATGACTGGTTTCTCTTAAATAGTGTTGGTCTACTACCATTTTCATATTCTGGAGCCTTTTGTTTAACAGTTCTAGATGGACTCCTTCACCAATAAGGCAATAAATAAATATTTTAAATAAATAAATAAATACAAAGGTAAAGAAGAAATATGGATGCATAGTTTTAAATCCATATATTAAATCCACCAAAGTTCAGAAGACATTTTTTTGCACTTCTTTTGCTCTTGATGTGAACATACTCCATTGAGAACATGTGCAAAATCCTGAAGCTATATGTGGTGGTTAGGCTACTTAAATGTCAGTCAAAGACCTAGTAGTATTTATTGCGAGCCCTTATAAATGATGCAGCATATCTTGCACAGGTCACTGCAGCCCTGCATTGATATCCTACTACTCTTGTTCTCTTGTCCGTCAATGTCACAAATATATCAATGTGAAAGGGAAAGGAAATAATACTGGAATTATGAATGAAATTCTACTTCTGTTTGTCACATCTGCAAACCTATCAGTGAAAATGTGTACAACAAGTACCAGAATTAATCATAGACAAGAGTTTAATATGCTATACTTTATCAATGTTCTTGCCTTTATTTTTCCATGGCTTCATGTCATAATGTGACCATTTAGTCCTGCTCACTATTTTGAAGTTGAAATCTTGATTAGTTTGGTAGGGAAAGATGATCCGCGTCCCTAATTCTAACGTTTGCGTTGTCATTTGTCAGAAAGCATTGGCTCCATTAGGGAAGAGGAGACAACAATCTTCCACTAACCTAATTGTTATATCAGTGCTCCACTGTACCTGAAACTATTATGCGTTCTAATCTTCTAAAACAGTGAAGATAAAAAATAAACTTTCGTGGCACGCTTTTCAAACTCCCAAACGGTGCGTTTCGTGCGAAAATTTTTAATATGAAAGTTGCTCTAAAATGTTAGATTAATCCATTTTTCAAGTTTGTAATAATTAAAACTCAATTAATCGCACGTTATTGTCATCTCGTTTTGCGTGAAACACTTTATCTTCATCTTTATTTTTATCTTCAGGACTTTCAAACACCACCATGTCCAGGTCCGGAGCAGTGATTAAAAAGAACAGCACAGAAATAACTAAGCACAGGTTTAAAAAGTGCAACTTTTTCCCTAGTTTTCCAGCCGTGTAACAAAAACTACTAGTATTAAGAACTTGCATTGCATGACAAGAGTAAAATTTTCTGACCAAGGCAAAAAGGTGCAGTAGTTAACATGGTATCATCTACTACTATTACTGTACCATCTACTACTCACAACAAGAAAGCAAAGGCAAAAGCTATGTTTTTTTAATTAGGTGTCATGGTCAATGCCTTTTTGCAGGCTAACACACTACTATAACAAGCCAGTTGTAGCTGCTGTTTTGGGGGGTTTCTGTAACTGAAGATGCAGTTAAGGAGGCCTTTTTGCCTTTGCAAAATGCCTACCTAGCCTAACACTTTGACCTGGAGAGGAGTTGGTGGTGGTAGATAGATGGCACATTGGCAGTGGTGGCTGTGTACAGTTGCAAGGCTTCTTGGATTTTAGTGTGGCTTCTGCTCTCTGAAGCCACCATTCTGCTCATTTGCATCATTGGGAGGAGCTCTTCTCTCCTTCCCTTCCTTTCTCTGTGGGCCTGAATAATTGTGTAAGTTGTTCTTGTGTTCTTCCTGAATGCTTCTCTCCACTTGGTTTCTGGGCTTTTCTTGATCAGTTGTTTCTTACTGCCATGGTTTGGTTTTCCATGTTGGTTTCAGTTCTTGATTGGTTTCAGAAGGTGTTTTTTGAAGAACAGAGATGGAGATACTGGAGAATAAAGGGCGTAAATCTTTGCCCAAAGCAATGAAGCCCTCCAATACCACAGCAAAGCACAATCGTTCTAAGAGGTTGGACATATGAACTTGCTTCTGAAATTTCTCTTTTTTGTTGTTGTTATCTTACCAGTCAGAAATGTTAATTAAGAAATTTTATGGTTCTTGTAATGGCAGTGATTTGGAGGATAAGAATGCTAATGATGCGTTGTGTTCTTCACTGAAAGCATGTAATCAACCTAAGTTGGTAGGTTCTTGTTTTTATTGCTCTTATGCACAAGATTCCTTGTGCCACTTGTTGCTGTAAATTTGAGACATTTCTGTGGTTTGCTGTTGTTTCTGTTTTACCCAGCCTGGTAGAAACTCAAACCCTCATCTGAAGAGTGCGACCAAGAAGGGAATTCATCCATCCAGGAGTGAGGCACAAAACTCCTTGAGAAAAGAGGCAAGGACAAGAAAAAATTACTGTTCTTCATTGAACCTATCTATTATTGTTGGTTGTTGTACTCACATCAAGAACAGTTCACTCCAGTACATCCAATGTTGACCTGCCTGTACTTATCTCTCTGAAAAGGCCAAATCCTAAGTCAAGTCTTTGCAAGGACATTTGGTTAATCTCCATCTAAATTTTGACTGGATTTTCTGATGCAGATTCTGCAGCTGGAGAGTCACCTCAAGGATCAGCAGGTGGTGCGCGGCGCACTGGAGAAAGCACTGGGCCCTGATCCTGATCATCCTGCTCCTGTCAATCTCTCGCTCGAGAGCCCAATGCTAAAGGTGAAATCGTTACCTAGCTTATGATCTCTCGTTTTTTAGCTCGATCCATCCAACCATGAACAGAATGCTCATCGGATTCATGGTGATGTTTCAGGTTCAGCCTGCGAACGAGCTGATTAGGGAGGTCGCCACATTGGAGCTAGAGATCAAGCACTTGGAGCAGTATCTCCTAACACTGTACAGGAAAGCATTTGATCAGCAACAAGCAGCGACATTGGCATGTTCAGATGCTCACCGGGAGGCGGCGAAGCTGTCGGTGAGCTCGCGCTGCTCGCAGCTGCTGGAGGAGACGCCCAAGGCGAAGGCGAAGGCGGCTCCGGTCAGGAGAGGCGGCGGCGGTGGCGACGCGACGATGCTCCATTACAGCTGCCCGCCGGCGCCACTAAGCAAGAGGTGGAATAATGGCGGCACGGTGGACGACTGCTCACCGTCGACGTGCCCGAGGAAGACGATGGATTCCTCCGACCAGTGCCATGGCCTCCGCAGCCAGTCCGCGCTGTCGTTCCGGGGAGTGTGTTCGTCCAGGATCTCGCCGTCCGAGGACAGCCTCGCGAGGGCTCTTCGCTCCTGCCACTCTCAGCCTTTCTCATTCTTGGAGGTGATTGTTTAATAATCTGCAAGAATTTATTTTGGTGATCCTAGGATGCAATGAAATTTTCTCAGATTGCTCTTGTTAGATTACTGCATTTCTTTCAGACATTAACTTTACAGTATGGTGTTCAGAAGTACTTTTTACACAAGAAAATATCAGCAGGAACTTCACTGACTGTTCAGTCTGCAAGAATTTATTTTGATAATTCCAGGATGCAATGAAATTTGCTCAGATTGCACTTGTTAGATTGCTGCATTTCTTTCGGAAACTAATTTTACAGCTTATTGTTCAGAAGTACTAAGATTAACAAAAGTAATAGCAGAAACTTCACTGAAACTGAATATGTAAAACCTGTATTCAGTATTAGCACTGAATTTTGTTGTATTGTAAGATTCTGAATCCTGCTATTAACTGACTGTAGTTATGTTCATGAGCAGGAAGGAGAGGCAGCACCATCAGGGGTTGTAAGCTTAGCTGACTACCTGGGGACAAATGTAGCTGATCATATCCCTGAAACTCCAAACAACCTCTCTGAGGAGATGGTCAGGTGCATGGCAGGGGTGTACTGCAAGCTTGCAGATCCTCCTCTGGTGCACCATCGCGCATCATCGTCGCCGACATCGTCATTCTCCTCAACCAGTGTGGTTTCCCCACAGTATCTTGGGGACATGTGGAGCCCCAATTGCAGGAAAGAAGCAACCCTGGACTCCCGGTTGATCAACCCGTTTCGTGTCGAGGGGCAGAAAGAGTTCAGTGGACCGTACAACACCATGGTTGAAGTTCCGTCGATTTCCCGTGACCGTCGAAGATTAAGAGAAGTGGAGGATTTGCTCCAAACTTACAAGTGAGTTGTTCTTGATGAACATTCGTTGTTCTGTTCATCTGTTCAGTACTCTGAACTGTGATATCTGTAGTATTGTACACTCATAATCAGCATTGGTTCTTCAGGTTGATTCTGTATCGGTTGGAGACCATTGATCTGAGAAGAATGACAAATGATGAAAAGATCGCTTTCTGGATCAACATACACAACGCATTGTTGATGCATGTAATGTTCCTCTCCCATTTCAAATTATGCACAGTGAATTGTAACTGTTACTGTTCTGCCTACTCATTCTCTGAAGTCTGAAAATAATGACACTTGGCACTAACTTCCACAGGCATATCTCAAGTATGGCATCCCACAGAACCATCTCAAGAAGACATCACTTCTTGTCAAGGTAAAGTGGGACCTCACTCCTGGCAGAATCATCAAAATGACCTCGAGAACAAGTAAAAGTTTTTTTCCTTCTTGATCTTGCTCTGAGAGACTCGAAATGTTTCCTTCAGGCTGAATGCAAGATTGCCGGGAGAACCATCAATGCAGCAGTCATCCAGGGTCTGGTTCTTGGATGCAGCACTCACTGTCCAGGACAGGTATGTGTGTGTGGACATCATTTGGTCAAGAACCTAGTGAAGAACAGAATGTTCCTACATAGTACTTGATGAGATGTTTAAACACATTTTTTTAACCTGAATTTTGTTGATCCTTTTCACGCAAGCAGTGGCTGAGGACTTTGCTTCACCCAAGGATCAAAAGCAAAGCGAGCAAAGCAGGAGGGGAATGGCAAGCCTTTGCCATCCATCAACCGGAGCCTCTTTTGCGCTTTGCGCTTTGTTCAGGAAGCCATTCTGATCCCGCGGTAAAAAAAAAAACACCATTCCATCTCTTAAAATTTTCACCTTACTACACCTGATCTTTCACCAGACAAAAAACAGTAACCAAGACGTCATTTCTTGAACACTCTGAATCTGAACTTCTGAACATGAACACAATCCTAGTAGAGTAGTACACATGTTTCTCAAAGTGTTAAAGCTATCCATGCAAGCAAATCCTGACATGACACAATCATGAAAGAAACTTGACAAGTATCTCCTCTCTTTTCTTTCTCATTTCTCTACCTCGATATGAGTTACCTACCTTACCTAGCTAGCGGCAGCAGCTGCTGCTGCTGGAAACTTGTACCATGGAATGTTGCAGCAGCAGCAGCAGCAACATGCAGCACTGCATCCACTGCACTTTGTTCATCATGATTGGTGATGTTGTTGTTCATGGTCATGGCGATGCAGGTGAGGGTGCTGAGCCCGAAGCGGCTGTCGCAGCAGCTGGAGGCGGCGAGGGAGGAGTACATCCGGGCGACGGTGGGGGTCAGGAAGGAGCAGCGCGTGTTGCTGCCGAAGCTGGTGGAGTCGTACGCCAGGGACGCGAGGCTGTCGCCGGAGAGGCTCGTCGACGCCGTGCAGAGGTGCCTGCCGGAGAGCCTGAGGGCGGCGGTGCAGCGGTGCCGGCAGAGCAGGCCGGCGAGCAAGGTCGTCGAGTGGGCCCCCTACCGGCAGAGCTTCCGCTACCTGCTCGCCAGGGACCTCGCCTTCCCCCACCTCACCTAGCTCATCGATCTTTGCACCTCTGCAACCGCCATGAATGGCTTGGCTTGAACTGTGTCAAGCTTAGTGAGTGGTCACTAATCAGTGAGTGAGATTAGTTCATGTGTGGATAGATTTGGTTCTAGGATGTTACACCTGATTATCTAGGATTGTGTTTGTGTGTGTGTGAGAGAGAGAAATTAATTAAGCTGTGCAGTGTGTGATCTGTGCGCTTGTAAAGATAAATTCTTTTTTGTAGATACAGAGGGGGAAAAAAATAGAGGAGGAAAGATGAGACCAAGCGTCAGTTCAGTAAAATCTTTAATCTGAAAGGGAAATATATCGTTAATTGTGTTTCTGCTTCAGACAGTTTATCCAAAATAAGGACCTTTTTGTGACTAAAATGAAAAATAGGGACTGAAAATTAAAAATCCAAAATAGGGATGAGAATGAAAAAATACTACTCCTATGGACCAGATTGCAAAAGAGTCCATCGCCAGCGTATCAGATCCAACGGCCAGCATCGATTCGGGCCCCACCTGCAGGCGGATGTGTCTTGCAAGCTTCGGATTCCGATACGCCTCGGCCTCACCACAGCCAGGAGCGGAGGCCAGAGGGGGAGAAGACGACGCGCCGCCGCCACTGCTCGCGGCTGCGCTCTCCTAGACCTAGTAGCGTCGGGGTTTAGCTAGGGTTTTGCTTGCGGCGGCCATGGAAGGGGAGGAGATTGGCCTCGTCCTCGCCCGCGCCTCCGACCTCCGCTCCAGGATCTCCGCCTGCGTCGCCGCGGCCGGAGCCCGGGAGCCGCCGGAGAGCGAGGGCGTGGAGGCGGTGAAGCGGCTGGGAGCCGTGGGGGAGGAGTACGGCGGCGAGGAGGCGGAGGAGGAGGAGGAAGTGGAGAGCCTGGTCGGCATCAGCGACGCGCTCGAGTCGCTCGAGCGGCAGCTCGCCTCTCTGCAGGTCACTCTCATCTTATCTCATTGTTCTTACTGTTCCGTTCAATGTGTCAATATGCTGAGTTTTTTTTTCATTCCTGCTCTGTTGTGGACTTGTGTAGATATGGTAAATCAAAAGTAAATTTTGAAGTATTCGTAATCCTCATTTTCTACTAAGAGGTTGTGGCTTATATTGTAGATTGTGGATTAATGTGGTACTGCATTTTTTTTCTCCCCATTCTTCTGATGGTACAAATCTATAATCGCATAATAGAAGGTCTGATAGTGGAAAAGATAGATAGTAGGTATCAATGCCATACTCACAATACGGGCATTTTGAACTACAACATTTCATTAGTTCGAACTGACAGCTGGTTCGCTAACTGTAGGTTGAAATATTTGTAGAGATGTCATTATGGACGATAAAAAAGAATGAGTGATAGGACCATAGGAACAGGGCATGACTGGAGTGATCGTGCAAGGTGTACCGAGGTGTGATGAGTAACTATAGTCGCCTTTTTTCAGTTGTAAGCTGTTCTGAATTGGCATGTTTTGTGGACCTTGTAATCGCTTCGTTTTCTTTAATGAAAATGGGAGAGGATTCTGCCTCTCTTTCTCAAAAAAAAAAGAAGAAGAAAAGGTGTGATGAGTTGTTGGTGGTGCAGATTTTCACTTTTAGTTATAACTAAATGGTCATGCAACCTGCTTTTGTTAACTGTATCACTTGTGAATCCCGTTGACTTGCTTTGTTGCACTAGGGGAGTATTCCAAGATGATAATACAGACGATGCAAACACATCAGAGGCATCATTTTACTATTGCTTGTGTTAGTGATCTTCCTAAGAACTAGAATTGGCCTCCGTTGTGATTGATGGGATGCTGCTCGTCTCACCACTTGTATTAACCATATGTGCTTTTGTCCTTTCTCTAAATATATTGCCTTTTGGTATTGCATTGACCTCATGCATTTGTGCAGTTATTCTGTTATTTAGTACCATCTGAGTTCAAATAATTCTTCTTCTACCACATTGAATTGTTAGGACTTGAATGTGTTCCTCTACAATCTAGATTACCACGTGTCACTGCTGTAAATTTTGCACTTTCCACATATTAAATGCCTAAACAACTTGCTGTCACTCCCAGGACCTCCAACACCAACAAAGATATGAACGAGAGACCATCTTGAGCCAGATTGATCGCAGCCGAGGATTTCTGCTTAACAAGCTCAAGGAATACAAGGGGCAGGACTGTGAAGTAATACATGAGGCCGCTTCCTTTGCTGGTGAAAAAATTGAACATGATGATGGTCTCATCCTACCTCCATACTCAAATCATGTCACCAATTCATTTGTGCTTGATGATCTGTATCCTCCAAATTACTTGGCCAAGTTAAAGTGCATGCACAATGGATTGGTTTCTGGTGGGACCAACCAAGATGTTACAAAGACAAACAGGCTGGAGAACAGGAATGGTAGCATGTCAAACAGCAATTCACGAGGAGGAATTAGATCTTTAATTGGATGGCTTGCTAAAACTGCAGTAATGGTAGTAGGTACTGTATCCATCATGAAGGCTGCTGCTTACGAGCCGGTGATAGGAAGACACAGCATAAAATTGGATATGGCTGGTTTGTTCAGTAAGGAGGCAACCGGTGGAAAAGATCAGGCTACTGTCCAATGCCCTCCTGGTAAAGTAATGGTGGTCGAAGATGGCAGGGCTCACTGTGTTGTGAAGGAAAGAGTCGAGATACCTTTCGACACCAACCTCGCCTCTCCAAATGCAAGCTACGGGTTAGGGTGAGGTTGGGGTTTATGTGAATATTAGGATTTAGCTAGTCCTTGAGGCTCTCTACTCTAGGAGGTAAGATCTTTTTGTAAAATGTGCTTAGCATGCTTGCCAAAAGATTGATGCTTATGTATTATGTCTATCTATGATCTTCCATGTCTTGTTAATTGCTCTCGGTGAACTCCATCAATATGCTGCTCAGTTGATACCCACTACTAGTATGTCATCAGCGGCTTGGTTTCATGTATTGGGTATGTTGTCTCTTGTATTGGTGATGCGGTGGAGGGACAGATGGTGCTTTTATACTATATATGTTAGTACCTGTCATTGTATGTCTAACTGGTGTTATATTGAGGCTCGAAAAGGGCCAACCTGTGTCTTCGAAATTGTCTGAATTCCAGCACAAATCTGCTGACTAGGAGGAAGCAACATGTTTCTGACGATCCTCTCAAGGAATCTGCTTGCTATCTTGTGTTGTAAAATCGCTGTGTGAAAGAAGCACAGGAAAGCTGTTTGCTACCAATGAAATGAAGCTGCGTATTACTACAAACTCTGGTGCATGCTAGCTGCAGAACAGCAATATTGGTGGTTCTTTTTTCTGAACTTGGCTTTCATTTCCGCACAGCTGATTCCATTTCCAGGTGAAGGAACTAGCTAGCTGGATGAACGAGTTTCCATCAAGAATTCAAGATACAAACACAGTTGACAGGATTAATCGAGTTATACTATACATGGTTTTGACAGCAGGTAAAAACTCGTGTTGCTTTGCCTGCAGCCTTAAGCTTGTGGACTTGTGTTGCTTTGGCTGGCTGAGTAGCAAGGTAGATTTAAAGCGTGCAGCATGGGCCGGCGCATCTGATGGATGCTCGCTAACGATCTAGGCTGGGGCTGTATAAAATTGGGGCTTTTTACCTGTGTGCCATTATAAAAGTTCAAAATTCGCTGTATACCATTGAGATGAAAAAAAGCTCCTCAGTACCCTTACTCAAAGTTTCTTTTACCTACATACCACTTTCGTCAGTTTTGCTTGTAACAGCAGTTAACTGCCAGCGGAAAAGACGAATTTGCTCTCAGTTATGGAATGCATCAAAATTTCCATTCTTTCCTTCTTATCTCTTCTTTCTCTCTCCCCTGCTTTCTTGCCCGTGTTCCTTCCAGAGGAGAGGAGAGGGAGGCGCCGACGGCGCGGCGGCGCGAGGCACGGCCGGGTGGAGCGGCGCCGGTGGTCAAGCGGCGGCCAAGCGCGGCGCGGCGCGCGGGTGGCGTCGGCGTCCTCCTCTTATGCTCGCCGCCGCCCGGCGCCGCCGGCGATGCACAGCCCGCTGAAGGAGCGACCCACCGGCCAACTCGGCCACCTCCTCGCCGCGCTCCGCCCGGCACTCGCTGGGCCGCTCCCCGTCCAGACAGGCTTCCCCACTTCCCTCGCTGACCTCGTCGTCAAGAACCATGGCCGCCTCAAGAAGCCCTCCGCTTCGGCGGCCGCGGCATCCAGGCGCAAGAAGCGCGGCGGGGCGAAGGCTTCCCCCTCGCCGTCTCCTTCCCCTTCGCCGCAGCCTTCCTCTCCACCACCGCCATCCCCGCCGCCTGCGGCCGCCGTCTCGGTCTCGCCGCCAACCCAGCCGAGACCGAGACCGGACCTTCCGCTGGTGGAGGCCGTCTTCCGCCGCCAACCCAAAGGCCGCGTGTTTGGCCTTGGGTTGGGGTTCGTGATCTGGAGCAAGAAGGTGGTCGCGGCCGTCACTGTCGCCTTCTTCTCGCTCTTCTTGTTCAAGTCCGTCAGGTCCTCCACGCTTTCTCATCGACGGCGGCGGCCGACGGTGACCAAGAAGCTGGATTTGGACGGGCGCGGCTACGTCTCGCCGATCCGGGAACACAGGCAAGAAAGCAGGGGAGAGAGAAAGAAGAGATAAGAAGGAAAGAATGAAAATTTTGATGCATTCCATAACTAAGGGCAAATTCGTCTTTTCCGCTGGCAGTTAACCGCTGTTACAAGCAAAATTGACGGAAGTGGTATGTAGGTAAAAGAAACTTTGAGCAAGGGTACTGAGGAGCTTTTTTTCATCTCAATGGTATACAGTAGAATTTTGAACTTTTATAATGACACAGGTAAAAAACCCATAAAATTAGGAGCAATGAGAAACAGTGAGAAATACACTACTCAAAATAGAAACGTGTTGTTGCATCGTCCGTTCGCCGCACCCTAGCTAAGCTAACCATTGATTGATGCGACGGTCGATCTAGCCTTCAGGCGCGGCAGCCATGTCGATCGTGTGATGTCCACACAACCCACGAAAGAAACTACGTGCTCCCTCTGTCTAACAAAACAAATATCTAACGTTGTATTAAAAAAGATCATATCATTTTTAGGCTGATTTTGTTTCGTCCCAAAAAACAAATCTTTTTTACGTTGATTTGTTTTGAAACGAACCGAGTAAAAAATCTATAGCAATTAATCTTGGAGTGATATGTGTAGGCAGCATACACGCAATTGACCAGCAGATCGATCAGATCATATTCTATCCGTGCAATGCAACAACTTGCAAGTAGTGGCTGGTTCACTCTCACATCCGCGCGTGCCCCTGTTCTCTTTGTTAAAAAAAAATTTAAAATTAAATGTGACATATTTTTTAAAAAATATAAAAGATTTTGAATCTTTAGATTCGTAATATTAAAATGTATTACATTTACTTCAAATCTTTTATATTTTATGACGAAAGAAATATCTACGATGATATCTGTAGCACGGATAGGTAGCCGGTCACGGCTACACGACCGTATAAGTATAAGGTTGCTTTTGCGTGACCTCACCACTGACGTTACCGCTGTAGCAGCAACCGGTAGCGGTAGCCGCGTTACACGGTACTGCTGGCTAGTAGGACTCCTATTCCTATATAGCTGCAGCCGGCTGTAATAACCAGGAGCTAGCACTCGATCTTCCGTTCGATCAACCAGCAGAAGAACAGTTCTATATATGCTGCACAGATCGAGGCTCACTATATGTTTTACTAGCGGACGAAAAATAATTTATAAGTAAAATCTATATAACGTGTTTTTTTAACGATTTAAAAGTCAACGTTATAAAACAAACTAATATTAAAATCAACTTTTTGAAATTAAGTTTTAGAATTTAGAGTCATTTGAATCAAAGAATTTGTGAAAAAATTTTATAGGATATAAATCATATAGCTAGAATTTGTTTTCTGTTTTACCCTTTGATACTAAGGATTGGAGTTTTTCGAATTCTATGAAATGACTAGTTGCATGTAAATATTAAAGAAAACTTAGCAAACTTCAACCTTTTAGATTTTTTTAAGTCTATCTTTCTTATTCAATTTTTACGTTTTTTTTTGTCGTAATCAAACTACGTAACATTCATGTGTTTTGCAGTCATTTATTTTGTATTTTTCATCCTATGTTTTTTATTCTTTTGTTTATTTTATTTTGTTTTTTTAAAAAAATAAATGATAAACTAAAGAACAATCTGACGGAGCTATCATGCGCATGGACTGGACACCACACACTTGCACTGTTCAGCTCCAACACGGAAACGCCGGCCTTTTCATCGCCTGCTCTGCTCTGCTTGCCCACCGCTGTACTCAGCACGCGAATGAACCGTGTGGAGGAACGACGACGCCCAAAATATCGATCTCCGTGTGTATATATATTTGTCAGGCAAATGAAAGTGATCGATCGTCAGATCGCGATGGTTTTCACGTACTTTAATTGTTCCCTGAAAACGATCGGGAGATGAATTGATAGCTGCAGCGCGGTAATTAACCCTTCTCTGAAAACGAACGACTTGGACTAGATCCTCTGATCGATCGATTATCCCACCCAATTGCAGCATTTATTTATTTTTTTTAACGATCAGACAACGTGATAATTTATTAAATAGAATAAAAAAATTACAAAGACTATTGCTCCCCTTCAAAATTAAGATGATACTCGTACTAATTAAAATATCACAAAAAAAAGTTGGACTCACTTTCTAGGTCCGTCCTTGGATGACTTCCTGGTTCCTGCAATTGAAAATAAAATACAAATACCGCGATTTATTGGCTATTATTGCTACAATTACTAATTTTAAACACTTCCTGTTTCATCACAACTTTTTCTCTACGTGTACCGTCAATCTGTCATGATGCGCTGCTCTCAATTTTTGGAGTATTAGCTCAAACAAGACGACGAAATTTATCGTTGTTTAGTCCATTGCCTTGTACCACTACAGTTTTTTTGTTTGTTCAGCATACAAATTATTGCTTATTGGTATGGACCAGTATTTTGGGAGGCTGAGACAAACACGTGGAGAAATGAAGCGCCGGAGAATTTCTATTCACATTTTTTTTCATCTCCATACTCTTTCTGTTCAAACACCAACTCAAATCTATCACCAACAAAATTCCTACGACTACGAGTGCTAATTCTTCGAGAGGTAATTAGCAGTGCTAATTAATCTCCTCATCGATCGGCAGCATCTGAGCCGATGATATCCTCATCCGTCCGATCGGGATCCGACGGCCGAGCAGCGCCGGGCCCACCAGCAGCATCAGAGGTTCTCCACTGTTCGCGTACTTGCTGGCGTGTTCCCATCTAATCGGACTGGTTCGACAAATTTTATCAAATCCAGCTCGCATTTGGGGGAAATTCGAAGTTTGGATTCCCCAAATTTGGTTCCGATCGATTCAACTCCGCCTGTGTTGTCTGCGCGCTCACTCGGTGATCATGTCGATTTCGGGAATGGCGGTGAGATCGGGAGCGAACTGCCTCCCCTTCCCGCCGCCGCGGCGCGCCGCCACCGGCCGCCTCTTCCCCGCCGCCGCCGGCGACGCATTGGGCTTGCAGGAAGCAAGGGTATCATATTCGTACTCCTCCTCCGGCGGCGCGAACACGAGGGGCGCCACGGACCCGCGCCGGCGCCGGCCGCCGCATCCGGACGCCGCGGCGGTGCTGCTGCTGGCGGCGAGCGCGGCGGATGCCTTGACGGCGAGCGCGGCGACCTCCACGCGGCGCATCCCGCGCCTCCGCACCTCGCCCGGGAGCACAAAGTAGATCTGCCCGGGGCGGAGCTCCGTGGCGGCGCCGACAGCCGAGACGGGTCCCTCGAAGCCCATCTTGTCGGCGTCGCAGAGGAAGAAGCACCCATCACCCTCCCCCGCCGCCGCCGCCGCGACATCCTCCAGCACCCTCGCCGCCGTCGCGGGGCGCGGGTACTCGCGCAGCTCCCCCGTCGGCAGCAGCACCATCGCCGTCGACGCCGACGACGCTGCCATCCCCGCCTCGGCCGCCGCCGCAGCCACGCCGCTCGATAAGCAGAGCCCCATGTCGTACAGTTGTGTGAGGAGGTTGAGCTTGAGCTTGAGCTCGAAGAGAGGAGAGGAGAGAGCAATGGAGATAGGTGAGATGGCGATGGAGAGGTGGAGGGGAGCGGCTTTATATACAGGGGAGGAAGACGAGGGGGTTGTCTTGGTTTTGTCGTGTTGCTTGGAGAAGGGGAGCATGACAGCCTGGCGGTTGCTGCTGCGAGGAATCAGGGATTTATTTTCTTTTCCTTTTTCCTTTTTTGTTTTTACCGTTTTACTGCTCCTACTGCTCCGGGGGTGTGTGTAAAATACGTGGTGGATACGAACGTTGCGTGGGCGTATCACGTATGCAGCAAGTAGCGTAGATGGCGGCGTGGCAGCAAAGGGTGCCAAAGATAGAGAGCTTTAAATTACACTGAAAATAAGTAAATTTATTCTACTTAATTTTAATATGCGCCGAATAACCGAGGTAGATTAGATAGCGAATAATAACTGAGGTAGTTTAGCTTATGTGAATAAAGGTACATATAACGGTACTACTAATTACCCTCCAAATTATGGGCTTGATCGGAATGGTGGGATTTTACAGAATTTTTATAGGATTAGCAAATCCTTTAGAATTTGGCATTGTTTGTGCATTCGGTACACAGGAATTATGTGTAGAAATTTCATTGGAGCCTTATTCGAAAAAGGAAATTTCATAGGAATACTATAGCGACCATGTCAAAACGTAGGAATTTCCTAGGATATATTCAGAACATCCATTCAAACCTTGTTTTTTTTTCATTAGCTACCGCAGGATGGGAGCTAATATTGTATTACTTAATTAGACTATAATTTACTTTGTTTCATATTATAAGTCACGTTGACTTTTTTCTAGGAAAACTTTTTAAAGTTTGATCAAATTTATAAAAAATTATAGCAATAATTTTAATAAAAATACATACTATCAAAATATATTCAACGTTACGTATAATAAAACTAATTTGGCATCGTGGATGTTGCTATTTTTTTATAAACTTAATTAAACCTAAAGAAGTTTGATTAAAAAAAAGGTCAAAACGACTTATAATATAAAAATGAGGGAATACGAGATTACTATTAATTGGAAAATTCCTGTGGTTTACATGTTCCTGTACTCTGAACTCTCCATACCATCAAATTACTATATTTTTTCTGATTCTATATTTTGTAAATGCAATCTTATATTATTTTTGTGTTTTTTTTATTTTTATGTTTTTTCTATCCTATGTTTCGAATATGCCATAAGTAGCTGATAAGAATAAGATAGCTTGCAGTAAAAATAGTGATGCATTAATTTGGCATTTGACACTACCAACTTTTATGTTTGTACCAGATAGCCTTTTTTTTACTGTTTGTACTAGCTACTTCCTTCATAAAAAGAAATTCTGACTACAAGTCTGAACATGAAGCTTTGTTCAAATTTGTAACCATAAACTTATGCTTTGTTCAAATTTGTAACTAGAAATTTATTTTTTATGAGAGAAGTAGGGTGTAGCTTTGTCATGAAAGAAAAGGCACTATAGTAATCGGTCATCAGAGCGGTGGTGCTACATGCTAGCACCAGGCTTTACAAAAGAAACGTGGAAATATCATGGCACTTGCTTGCTAGTTGACTCGTAAAAGATCAGCAGATCTCAAATCGTATCACGATTTATTGGGGCAAGCAAGGTACGTCGTCATAGCTATCACTAGTGCAGATCCTCTCATCTGTGACGGGCTGTAATATAACTGGATTTTGCGGTCCGTCACAAAGAAAACATTCTAAAAAGAGGCCGATTGAGATATGGTCGGAGAGACATGTTAAATGTGCATAGAACTGAAACCCGTCACGGATGACACCTATCTGTGACGAGCCTAAACTAGAGCCCGATTGAGATAGCCTTAAATATCTCAATCGGGCCGTAGTTGGAGCCCGTCACAGATGACAATCATCTGTGACGGGCCCCGAATTAAGGCCCGATTGAGATAACCTCCGTCACGGATGAAGCTATCTCAATCGGGCCTCAACTAATGCCCGTCACCGATAGCTTTGACCCAGACGACCGGTCAAACTATAGCCCGTCACGGATGACCTATCTCAATCGGGCTACAACTAGTGCCCGTCACGGATGTCTGTCTATCTCAATCGGGCCCCAACTATAGCCCGTCACGGTTGATATAACTCAATCGGGCTTTAACTTATAGCCCGTCACCGATGAGTATGACCACAAAAAAAATAAATATTGTTTTTTTGGCTAGCCTCAGGCCTGTGCTAGCCATGCCCGCTGCAAAATAACAGAAGCAGAAATAATATACATCCCAGCATCCCCATTCACATATGCCATTCACAACATCCCCATTCACATATGCCGTTCACACATATACATCCCAACATCCCCATTCACATATGCCATTCACATATATTTTACAGAAATAACAAATATAATAAACATAAATATTACATAATAACATGTGTTTGACAATTCAAACAGTACGTTAAAAAATGTTCATCACTTACACCTGAACCCTAAACATTCCTTTAGGGTGAATAATTTCGCGGAGGATGAAGTCGGCAATCTCCTCACGAATGTCCTCAAAGCTGCTACGCGGATCCTCTGAAAATTTGTCCTACATGTACATAATTCGAAATTAGTCGAACGATCTTTACATACATATACATATATATATATATACTTCAATTTAGTTACAACATATCAGGAATGAGACTACAAACCTCCAATTCAGCCAAAGTCTTCACCTTTTCTTTGCACAGAAGGCGCATGTTGTGGCAGACATGGAATCCGCACTGGTCGCCTATTTGTTGTTTGACTGGGAAGTCCTTCTTGTGGATAAGAGTGTCTTGTCCTGTCTTTCGAAGGCCTCCTTTTTGCACATATTGGCCCCACGCTTCATCTATTGCGAGTTGAATCGGGGTCCAATCATACAGTTGCTTGTCAATTTTAGAGTTTAAGTAGTGGCATGTACTCCACTTAGGCGTTATTACCAATAGGATCCAATGTCCACTGCGGCATTAAATTAGTTAAGGTTAATACTAAAGCTAGACGTGTAATACAATGTATTTAGGGAACACACTTACTATTGATTGTAGGCGCACATGATGTACTCCTTGTCTTGTCGGGCCCAAAAGGTATCAAATAAGTAGTTTACCATTCCACTACGGTCCCCTTGAAGATTTGTGACATTGACTACCTGAGGATCAAGGAAGGCAACTTCCGGTGCATTCTTGAGACACCACTTCCAACTATACCTACACGCAAGCCAAACGCTCTTATAAGCATGTTACACGGATTGAGATGAATAATTCTCGTGAGCAAGAGTACTTACAAGGAGTAGCACTTGAGGAGGGTTGTGTCCACCGAGCGGAGCCTGTAGAGGTCGAACAGATCCTTGAAGTCTATCACGATATAATTTGATGGCCCAAGGAATGGCGCTCTGGCGTGTTCGCCTATTATATCATTTTCTCTATTCTTCCTCCTCACGTTAGATTTCTCCATGTAGTACATATGTAGCTCCTTGCAAGCGGTGCCCATCGTTGCTAGCACGTCGTCTCCAACCAATGGCATGCCTAGTTGGTAGGACGATGGAGGTACGGGCTTCCTATGTGTGATGGGCCCCTTGCTCAGATCTAACTTTGTTGGAGCAAGACGTGAGAGGTGCAGCTTTCCTTTTCCTCGCACCCCTGCAGCAGGTTTTTCGATAACTCTTCTCTGGGGGGAAGAATGCGCCTTCCTGCTCTTCTTCAGGGGTGGGGGTTTAGTGATCGCCATGCTGTCGACCTCCATAGGCTCGCCCCCAAAGTCCGTGTCGTACTGTAGCTGGACATCGTCAATTTCATGACGACCGGGAGCTGGAGGGGCTGAAGGAGCAGGGGTAGTTTGTACTATTAGACGACCGCTTGGTGCAGTGCTTGGCCTGGGGATCACCCTTATCTCAATGAGGTCCTTGGGCCATTGGATGAAGGTTCCACGAGCATTTCCAAGGGTTAGGACCTCGTCATTCGGTGCCAGAGGGAGGGGGAAATGATCGAATTCGGGCTTCACTGAGTCAACTTGCACTTTCGCATAATCAGCCCTAAGTTGCGCCCCATGCACTCTTGTCTCCGGGGTCGGCTTGAAAGCAAGGCCCTCAGCTGCAGGAACAGAGAAGGTCGGCACCACCCTTACTGTCAGGGTGCAGCTAGTTGGTTCCTGCGATAGATTCATAAATATTGTTAGAATAGTACTTACCATATGGAATCGTTAAGAACTCCATGCGTACTATATTATCGTACCGTTATTTGGTCGACGGCGGCGGGGACCGATGGCGGATCTTCCCCCGCCTCAGTTGATGCACAACTGCTGCGCCTCTGCGTGGGACTAGCTAAATCTTGTTGCGTACCAGCAGCGGCAGCCACCGGGAGATGTTGCTCTTCTCGAATCTCTTGCCTGATACGAGCCCTCATCGATTCAAGCTTTTCATCGAATTCAGAGCTCAATTCGGCTCTGACCTGCTCCCGGATCTGGGCGGCAAGGCGGGCATCTTTCTCCGCCTTCGTGACTGTCCGCTTCTTGTACTGCCACGCGTAGTCTGGAAATCCAAATTTCCATGGTACGTTTGCGCCAAGTCCCCTTGTCCGTCCACGGTGTTCCTTGTTGCCCAACGCTTTACTGAGGATGTCGTCCTCGCGTCTTTGAGAGCTGACCTCTTGCGAGGCTTCTTGGGAGGCAACCAACTCCTTCTGCAGTTCAATTGAGATCGGATTCAATGAAAAGTTCAGGCTGAAACAGTGCGAACAAATACTGAGATTAGGCACTTACTATATTATCGTACACTTGTTGATCTTGGGGATTTGGAAGCGAAACTGTCCCATCCTCATTCTTCTGGTACCTCGCCCGGGCCCAATTCCTTGCACGTGGGTGTGGGATATCGGCAAACACCAGCGGTGTGTTCGCTGCTGCTGCCGCTTCATCCTCCTCTTGCCATTCCTCTAGCTTCCCGACATATCCTGCGGTGCCTAGCCGGTGCGGGTGCACGTTCCTAGCCTACAGTGCTCGAAAAGCTTCGCTTCTGGCCTGGGATTCTGGGGTCGACTTCTTCTCGTAGAATTGCTCCCAAGCTTCAGCCGTGATGAAGGGCCATTGCTCTGTTGGATCAGGGGTCGTCGGATTTAAGACAAACTCCGTGACCAGCCTGCTCTTGAAGTTCTTCCAAGCATTGCCCATAGTCTTCAAAGCAGCCCGCTTGAGACGGTCCTCGTCGGCTGCAGGATACTCGAAGCGTTCCTTGAATTTGAGCCAAGCTGCGTTCTTCTCCGCTTCGGGCACATGCTTGATGTCATCAACAAGGATTGTGAAGTTTTCCCTCCCTAGGACACCGCACGTCGACCTAAACTTGGCCAGGACAGTCCGAGGACGCGTCGGCAGTCCAACCTGGTTCACCTCTGCTATGGTGTATCGTTCCTTAGGGATTTTGTTCCCTGTCCTACGACTCCGTGCCCTTGAGGACCCACTGGTTGTCGTCGACATTGGTTCACCTTGCTGAGACATCGTCTAAATAACTTAGGAAATAACAAAGTTAATTTCACTACATACGGATAAAATAACCTAAAAATAGTGCCTAAGAGTAAAGTATTTTCATTAAATTAATTCAAAATCACTAAAATAACTAAGTGTCATCATATCTAAATACGAATTTCACTAAATACGGATAAAATAACATACATTTCCCCTAAAATCACTAAAATAATCTAAAAGTAAAGTATTTTCGTTAAATTAATTCAAAATCACTAAAATCACTAAACTTACGTAAAATAACCGACATTTCCCCTAAAATCACTAAAATAACCTAAAAGTAAAGTATTTTTTAATTCAAAATCACTAAAATCATGTAAAATTAAAGTATTTTCATTAAATTAATTCAAAATCACTAAAATCACTAAACTTACGTAAAATAACCGACATTTCCCCTAAAATCACTAAAATAACCTAAAAGTAAAGTATTTTCGTTAAATTAATTCAAAATCACTAAAATCATGTAAAATTAAAGTATTTTCATTAAATTAATTTTCAGGAAGGAGTCTCATCTTCAAGCACAGTTAATCTAGCACCACAAGTTGCAAGAGATCTTCCTCCCCCAATTCCATCTTTTAAAGCAACAAATGTAGATTCAAGTCTCAGCAAAATGAACCACATGGTAATGCTACTGGTTTTCATTTTTGACACATTAGATATTAGATATCTCATACTTTAAGAGGTGATGATTTCTCATAAAGAGTTTGGATGTTTTTCATTTGAATCATTTTCTATTGGTCTAGGCATTGCTCCACATGGATGATTGCCAACTTTGAAATACCATATTGCAACTATAACATGGGCATATTTACTGACCAAAAGCCACACACATCAGGGAAATGAAAATAGGCACAGCTATTTCATAGCCAGTAAAATCATGTACTGACTATTACTGATACATCATTCAAAATCACTAAAATGTTGAATGCATGCTGTCAAAATTTCAGATTTTTAGATACATATGCTACCAAAATTTCACATTTTTAGATACATGCTGTCAAAATTTCACATTATGGCTACATTATGTCAAAATTGCAATATACTGTCAAAAGTTGCAATTTCTCCAACCATCTTTGCATTTAGATTGTTACATGCCATTTCTTTCCAGATATCAGCTTCAAAGTGTACAACAGATCGAAAGTTGCAAAAAAAAAATGCTGCTGCTCCTCTTCTTCACAACATACCGAAAATTGCATATAATTTTGACAACACGGGCTACTGCTTCTCCTCTTCTTGGCAACAGATAAAAAATTGCAAAAAAAATGACAGCAAGGGCTACTGCTCCTACTCTTCTTGACAACAGATCAAAAGATGCAAAAAGAATTGACAGCATGGCTACTGCTCCTCTTCTTCTTCACACTATACAACAGATCAAAGTTTGCAAAAAAAAA
>BDMV01000007.1:3884581-4040427 GCA_008326285.1 Oryza officinalis
TGGATTTTATGGCATTGGATCTATGTTAGATTTACTTCATCGGCTATGCTATGAATATATATAATCTCTCTCTTGAGGTGTTTTTAGACATAAGTGATTTATACTGTCTCGGCGCCCTGTCCGATCTATCCCAATCACTTGGTTTAAATATATTTTGAGATTTAGATTATGTATCATTGATATCTACAGCCGATCGAGTATGTCTAACTTTCGTTTCACTTTATCAAGTCATTGCCGATCTAATGCATATTATCATCAGCCGATTGTCTCTTTGTCAAGTATCAGAATCTACATTGAACACATAGCCGATAGCTCAAAACCCTATCGCTATCGGCTGTTATCAGGACCGGCTGGAATTACTACATCGGCTATGTTGGCCGATCGGTTCTTTGATCTGTCGTTTGTATATCTTGTCAGTTGCAGGGTCAAACTGACTGGCACGCCCGCATCTCACCAAGATTTGGACCTGCACTGGAGCTAAGCAGATCTCCCAGGCCAGTGTGTGTTTTTTGCATCAACAGCTGCTTAGCTATCCATGTCTCTGATTTGCTTGGGTTCTCGCTGCGGAGTGTGTTATAATGCATGTCGACAAATGGAGCCACCAAGGTCGACTGCTGGAGCACTGCGAAATGTGCTTGCCGTAATGTTTCTAGGCTAGGAGCGAAAATTGCCTTATGCCCTAGTGTCCCTTTCCCTAGTAGCCTGCCCTCGTGTCGAGACATCGGCACACCAATGGGATGCAAATCCATATAGTCGATACAGAACTCAACCACCTCCTCTGTTGCATAACCCTCTACGATACTGCCCTCTGGTCGAGCTCTATTACGCACATACTTCTTTATGATCCCCATGAACCTCTCGAAAGCCCACATGTTATGCAGATACACTGGGCCGAGAATCTTTATCTCTTTCACGATATGTGACACGAGGTGAACCATTATATCAAAAAATGATAGTGGAAAACACATCTCGAGCTGGCAAAGGGTAATGATTACATCTGCTTGGAGCTTGTCTAGCGTGCTTGGATCGATCACCTTCTGATATATAGCATTGAAGAACGAGCACAGCTTTAGGATTGGGTTTCGAACCTTATCTGGCAAAATGCCTCTAATAGCAACAGGAAGAAGTTGTGTCATCAGCACGTGGCAATCATGTGACTTCATGCCCACTAATTTCTTCTCCTTCATGTTGACAAGTCTTTTAATGTTCGCGGAGTAACCAGAGGGGACTCGGACACCCTGCAGGCACTCCAACAGGCTTATTTTCTCTGCGGCACTAAGGGTGTAGCACGCGGGAGGGAGGTACTGGCGACCATTGGGCTGTTCTAGAGGATGTAGCTCGGGCCTGATGTTCATGTCTGCGAGGTCTCTCCGGGCTTTCAACGTGTCCTTTGTCTTGCCGGGTATGTTTAGCAGGAGTCCCATCAAACTCTCGCACACATTCTTCTCAACATGCATCACGTCAATCGCGTGACGGACATCCAAATCTTTCCAATATGGTAGTTCCCAAAAGATAGATTTCTTCTTCCAAAGAGGTTTCTTACCACCCTTGCTCGTTGTGCCTCGATTGCCTTGCCCCTTACCAAATATACATTCAATATCTTGTACCTCTTCAAAAATCTCTCTGCCGGTACGATGTGTTGGAGCTGTACCCTCCTCCACCGTGCCATCAAAATCTCTTGTATTGCTACGGTACTGGTGGCCGGCTGGAAGAAACCTCCGATGGCGCATGTACACAGTCTTTCCGGAGTACTTCAGCCACCTGCTCGCTGTATCCCGCATGCACTGCACACATGCACAACCACCTTTCACTGTTTGCCCGGATGTGTTACCAGCTGCAGGGTAATCTTGGATGGTAACGAACAACATTGCCCTTAAGGTGAAGTACTCTCTTTTGTACGCATCCCACATCTGCACACCCCGGTCCCATAGAAACTTAAGATCATCCACTAATGGCCTGAAGTAGACATCGATATCGTTGCCAGGTTGCTTGGGCCCTTGGATTAGAAGTGGCATCATAATATACTTACGCTTCATGCACAACCATGAAGGAAGGTTGTAGATAACAAGTGCCACTGGCCACGTGCTATGTCGACTGCTCATGTCACCGAATGGATTCATCCCGTCCGTGCTCAGCCCAAACCTTATATTCCTAATCTCTTGCGCGAAATGCTTTTTATACTTTCTATCTATCTTTCTCCATTGAGATCCATCGGCAGGGTGTCTTATCATTCCATCCTTCTTACGCTCTTCGTGGTGCCAACGCATCATCTTTGCATGTTTTTTATTTGCATACATGCGTTCAATCCGAGGGATTATAGGAAAATACCACGCAACTTTAACGGGCACTTTCCTCTTCTTCAGGACCGGGCCACCACTGTCATCATCAACATCATCATCATCGTTAACTCCACCCTTATACCGCGGTGCTCCGCAAACTGGACATGTATCCAAGTCTGCATAGTCACCTCGATATAGGATACAGTCATTTCGACATGCGTGAATTTTCTGCACTTCCAGTCCGAGTGGACAGACAACCTTCTTCGCTCGGTATGTTGTTTCTGGCAGCACATGACCCGCTGGAAGGAGGTCTCCAATCAGCTGTAGAAGCTCTGTGAAGCTCTTGTCACTCCAACCGTTGGTTGATTTCATCTGCAGCAACGAGAGGACGACGTGTAACTTGGTGTGCTGCTCATTGCATCCTGGATAAAGCGGGGTTTTTGAGTCCTCCACCATGCCCTTGAACTTCTCGTATTGCCTGTCATCGTCGAGGGCTGTCTCCCCGTCGCGTAACATCTGATCTAAACCATCTGATTCGTCACTATCATATCCACCTCCGTCAGCAGGCAACTCCACATTGCCTCCGTCCATTACATCCGGATTCTCATCTTCACCATGATTGTCCTGACATGTGTAATTAGGCATAAAACCCCTTGTTAGGAGATGCTCATGAACTTGTTTTGCAGGAAACTGTCTCTCATTCCTGCAATCAGCGCATGGACAACGCAAGTGTTCCGTCGTGTTCAATGATCTGGATCTCGTGGCTGCGATCACGAAGTTGGTTACTCTCCTGGCATATTCCAAGGTACCGCGCTGCGGAATGTTCATCCCTCCTTCATCCATCGCTCCTACGAAAATTCTTAAATTAACCACTAACATACGTATATCATTCTCTATATCTATTGAAATTCTGATATATGTTAATAACAGTTACATTACTCATTGATGATTAATCTCTAAATTACTCCAAAATAATAAGTCATCATACTTTCTCATGCTTCTCATTCAACAAAACAAATTGCAAAAAAAAATTAACTTGACAAATATTATTGCGAATTACATATCGAATCAACACGTACTAACCTTTACGCACGCAAACACATAGACCTCTCGATATTTTTTAAATTTTTGGGCAAAACCTCCTCCCCCCGTTTGGATGAGCTGAAGAGAAGCCACAAAATCATGAGAATGCAGTGAACAAGGGGTATATATAGACTTGGGGGATATAGGTGTCGGTTAATGTTATGAACCGGCACCTATTTAGTTTCCTTCCGAAGGAAGCCACCACATAGGTGCCGGTTTTTAATAAGAACCGGCACCTATGTGATAGGTGCCGGTTTATTAGGTTAAAGCGGCACCTATGTTGCCGTAACATAGGTGCCGGTTCTTATTACGAACCGGCACCTATGTGATAGGTGCCGGTTCGTAAATAAAACCGGCACCTTTTTTGGGCTCATAGGTACCGGTTTTTATTGCAAACCGGCACCTATAGGCTTCTCCCATTCAACCGGCACCTATAAGATCTTATAGGTGCCGGTTCGTGGAAAAATTGGGTCTATTTGTCTTTTAGGTACCGATTCTAGCAAATCCGGCACCTATATGACCGGTACCTATGGAGGTTTTTGTAGTAGTGGTCTATGCCCCTCTGCGTCTCCTCCCCTCCATGTATGACGTCCTGGTGTAATGATGGTGGCGTCATGGCCTCAGATCCAGCGGCGACAAGGAGTTCAAGACCGGCGACAAGAGTCACTGGACGGCGGCGAGCGTGGTGGCGTCGTGGACGGCGGAGGAGAAGCTGTACGCCAGCAACAGGTGCGTCGGGTCGCGGGATTCGTGTTGGCACTACACGCAGGTGATGTGGAGCCGTACGACGGCGATCGGCTGCGGCGGCGTCACCTGAAACAACGGCAACGTCTTCATCGTATGCAGCTACTACCCGCGTGGCAACATGGAAAACGAGAGACCATACTGGCCTGCGCCTACCTAATTAGTAGCGATTATATTTATACCCATGCATGCGTGTTGGATGAAATAAATTTTTTTTCTGAATCTTTGGATGAAATAATTAAGTCATGAAGAACAGATGTACTGTCTACACGTGTATCAAAGTGTGTACTTGTATGTATCGTAATAAATACGGTTTGGCTAAATTTCTTTCCAAGCTAGTGTCCATTTTTTTATATGTAGATTCGTTTGTGCTGAATGGATTGGAATGTGTTGACGCCGAATCCGTACCGCCGATGTAGATCCGGCATGTGGACACACGAAGGTCTGGAAGATCTGCTTAGCTTCAGTGCAGGTCCTAAAATTAATGAAGCGCAGGCGTGCCAGTCAGTTTGATCCTGCCACTGACAAGATATGCAAAATAGCAGAACGGAAGGTCTATCGGCCAATAGGCCGATAGGGCAAAAACGTATCGGCCGATAGGCCGATAGCCAAAACAACCGATCAGCCGATGGGCCGATGGCACAGTCTCAGCCGATGCCGATGCCAGCCGATGTAGTTAGGGTTTTAATCCATCGGCTGTGTACTGAGCAAACATCTATATAGAAACGATCGGCTGACAATAACATAATTATATAGCAATATGATATAGCATAATCCAAATATAAAATAAACATTGATCTGAAGATTAAAGCACACATCGGCCGGAGGTCCGATGGCATAAACTCTCGATAAGCAGATAAACAATAAATACTCTGTTGTCATCGGCTAGATCCAATCTATATGTAAAACTCTTGGGCCGATGCAACGTCCAGACAACTCACCGGCTGAAACTCCGGTGAAACCCTTATTGGCAATCGACAGGCAGGCTAGAGATTACGGTTCTAATCACGACTTAGCGGCACTAAGTATGAAAAGAAACGCAAGATCTAGACAATCAAGCCCTCGACTGATTTTCGGGGTGGTGGATACCTTAGCCAATCTAATCTAGCGAGGCGATTTAGTCGATACCGGCGTCAACCCTAAAGCGAGTCTCGGCCGATAAGACTAAATCGAGAAGCCGAACCAGATTGACTAAGATATATGATAGTAGGTGCTTACATTGACAAGATCAGAACGTCGAAGCCCTAACCTCGATAGCGCAAACAGCCATAACGAGACTTACCTCTCGTGGGAAGGGCACGAACTCGCCGAAGAAAACGAAAAGTAAAAAGGTGACGATGCGCCGAAGTTGTATTGATCGTGAGATAATTTTACATGAACCTTGGGCTTATATATTTATACCCATAGACTAACAAAGATCCTAACAGATTACGACTTCAACTTTCCTAAAGATAAAAAGAAACAAATAAAGTCCTTACCGGACACTAACACACTTTTCTAAAGATAAAACAGAAAACTAGCAAACTCTTCCTAATTAAGATATACAAGCCGCATCCTTCTTGAACTCGGTCTTCTCTGGATAAGATCTTCCCGAATCTAACAAGAATCCGACTGCTGAAAATATGGATAACTCCTATCGGCCGCTTGTAGACCTCCGAAGCCGATACAGACTTTGAGGCCGATATTTACTCTGAGCCGATACATAAACTAGGCCGATGATGACTTTGGGGCTTACCAAATTCTGGCGTTAACAGAATGCCAAATCGATGATGATAACTTTTCGAGGTTACAAACAAATGAAATAAACTATCATAAAGTTGAAAAAAAGATTTAAAATTGTGCTTTTAAAAAGTTCAAAGATAGAAAGCTTTTTTTTGAAATAATCGTATGTTTAGGTGTTACAGAAGCTTGCCATGATACCATTCGAGTAAAGTACATGATCGGTTCTTAAAGTTACGACTTACAACAGGTGTTATTTAGGTTTATGATCTTGTAAATCGTATATCTGAGAGTATAATCTCGGTTTAATGTATCACAACAGGTCCAAGACATGTTTGATTAGGTAGACCGGCGACGTGGCTGTCTACCGTCGATACAAATTTGCATTTAGCCTCCTTCGTACCTGCTCTCTATGCATCTCCAAAATATTCCCAAAATATCCTCTCTTCTGTCATGTATCAATTTAGGGTGAGTTGTGGCTACGGGGATGGAGGTGGTAAGGGAGGGAAGCTAGTAGGGCAACATGACAAAGAAGGTGCAGGAGTTGGTCAAGGTGGTGGCGGAGCTGGTCGATCGGTGCCTTTAACAGCGACAAGTACATCTTCACATGTGGCCGTGTTAAGTGGTCCGCCAGCGAAGATAGATCTTCACATGCAATTGGATCGCCTGCACGCAAAAATGATGATCACCTAGACGCAGACGGGTCACCCAACCGCATGCGAAAATAGATTTTGGCCACCTGAAAAAAACCCTTTCCGTAGTAGTGTATTCTTTTAGCTCGAGGATGGCCAGATTCACATGTGAGGGAACCATGCACGTCAGCTGAAACACGCCCCCTTCCCAATACCATTAAAGAATTTGATTTGCAATGGTTTTAGAAATTGGAGGACGATCTCTACTCGGTTTTGCGGTTGACAAGAGCAAATAAAACTCAACCCATACTTGAGGGACCCAAAGTGGACTTTTGTCCACGTGGCACTCCACAAGCTGGCCACTCCGTCAGTCCGTCGTGGGCTTTTTGGGAAAGTGGGCCAGATAATGAGAGAGGAATTAAGTGGGCCGAAGAACCGAACGCTACAGGAAAGTATCTAAACATACAGATCAATCGGTTTCTTCGGCTTTGCTTGGTTTTTGTTGATTGGAAACCGCAGAAAAGAGAACACCCCGAACCGAACAACAGCGAACTGAATACGAAACTACCTACCAAAAACAGAATAAACCGCTACTTGGATAATTCGGTTCAGTTGGTCCTTTGTTTTTGGGTAAATTTGTGTCGAAACAACACTAAAATATAATATAACTTGTGTATGCGATTTTCACAATTTTACTAAACAAAATGGTGTTTCTGCATTGGAAATTAAATGATATACGTTAAAAAAAATTTTATAGAACTCTTACACACACGCTAATACGACGCGTACTGTGATTATATCTTGATTTCTCATAAAGCTCCAATTAGCTCGGGTATATGATATCTAGTAGTGTAAGTACCTGTCGACTGTCGTCTTATTGGCGTCGGCGATATGCATATCATAATTAAATCAAATCATAGCAACTCCAAAATGGTTAGGGCAAACTCAAAAAAATTGCCCTCGTCGACTGTCAATATAATGTAAGTCAACTATAATTCAAGTCAACCTATCTGTGCATGCCCGTAGCCACATTCATGCATGAACGAGAGATGAAGTAACTTAAACTTTCCAAAATAGACATGTCCCTTTTGCAAATGCTACTCCATGGACAAGTCCAAGTAATTGTTGCCAAGTTCATCCAATCCTGTCAATGACGTAAATGCAAATTAAGATCTTTCCCAGCCAACCCCGTTGGGAAAATATACATCTATTCCCTTCTCTGAACATTTAATTTCTTTTGTTTACAACTACTGATTTGTAACTTGCAGGCTAATCATGGATACAGGGATCCAGCACTATAAATACCAGCATATATAGCCATAGTGATCGATTCACCCCTCTCGATCTCTCTTCATCTAGCTTAGCTTGTGTTCAAGAGCTTAATTAACTAGCACTAATGGCGTCGTCATCATCATCAAGAAGCCCAGTAGCGTGGCTGTTACTAGCTGCAGTTCTTGCGCTCGCCGCGGCGCCGTGCATGGCGCAGAACTCGCCGCAGGACTTCGTGGACCCGCACAACACGGCGAGGGCCAACGTCAGCGTGGCGGCGGTGGCGTGGAACGACACGGTGGCGGCGTACGCGCAGAGCTACGCGAACCAGCGGCAGGGCGACTGCAAGCTGGTGCACTCGGACTCCGGCGGGAGGTACGGCGAGAACCTCTTCTGGGGCTCCGCCGGCGGCAACTGGACGGCGGCGAGCGCCGTGTCGGCGTGGGTGTCGGAGAAGCAGTGGTACAACCACACCAGCAACAGCTGCTCGGCGCCGGCGGGGCAGTCGTGCGGCCACTACACGCAGGTGGTGTGGCGCAGCTCGACGGCCATCGGCTGCGCCCGCGTCGTCTGCGACAACAACCTCGGCGTCTTCATCACCTGCAACTACTCGCCGCCGGGCAACTTCATCGGCCAATCCCCCTACTAACTGTACACAACGCAGCTGCATGCAGGACTATCGTATATAATTAATGTAGTCCTTCGACTTATCTTTTATTTATTATTATAAAAATTAAAGATGTTTTCATTGAAATTTTGATACGTTATTCGTGTTTTTTTAGTTGTTGTATATCATTTGTATCTAATTCGACGTAAATCTAAAATAACTATTATATGCCCCCTCTCATCCCAACCCCTCCACCTTCCCCTTTTAACCCAACTCAACCCAATCGACCCATATCATCCTGTCATCCCGTTGCTCGAGTTGAAATTCCGGAACGATATTTTCGAAATTTTGGAAATTTCGGGTATGGGCTCCGATAGTAAGGGACACCGGTCAAATATTCGAGTAAAAACAATTTAAAAGAATTTCACCGGATAACTCTAATTCTACCGCATCTCCCACCCCTCATCTCCTCACACGGACGCGTCGTATCATGCTCCTGCGTCGCCACCAGTCGCCGATCGACGCCGCCCCCAGCCGTCGCCCGCTGCACGCCACCCCCAACCACCGCCATGCTGCACGCCGTTGCCGCCGCGCCTCCTTCCCGCCGGCACTCCTCCCTCCAGGCATCCCCTATGGAACAAGTGGATGGAAGTGGAACTCCTGCCTCTGTTGGGAGGGGGAGGGGAAGGGGTCATGGCACCGGAGATTCTCAAGAGGCCTTAGCATTTGGGGTTGTGGTAGCCCAAGAAGGCAACACCGTCGGCATGGGGTATGGAAGTGGAATGGAAGGTGGAAGAGGAGCTGGTGGTAACCGTAGCACTAGAATTGGGCGAGCGACGGCGGCAGCAACAGTGAACAGAGGTAAAAAAAAACATATGTGGCTTAATCCTTGATCCTAGTTCTAGCATTGTGCTTGCTATATCTGCTGCTGGAATAACATTTTGTATTTTGCTGCAACAAGGATTTATATTTTGTAGTTGATGCCCTGTTTGTCTAAGTGTTCTTAATTAGACAGACAAAGGTGTGTTTAATTTAGTTAGACATTTGTCTAGGTGACTACTGATATGTGCTTAGATAAATTGCTGATTTATATTTTGTAGTTGATGCCCTGTAAATATTTTTCTACAAACTCTATACATTACTTCTCTAGTTGAGGTCCAAACTTTTTATATGGATAATAGGAAATACCAGTTTAGGCCGTATTGATGATGTTTGAAGCATGGGCAAAAGATTGGAGTGAATGGTTTTAAATGTTTATATTGCTCTTTTACTGGATCTGGTGGAGCTGTTGCCTGGCTCAGGGAGCATTTGGCAGGAAAAAGAGGGAATGCGAAGGGCATGCTTGAGTGTACCTCCACATGTTCAGAAAGCAATGTGAGACCTAACTCATAGTAAGCAAACTATAAGGGATTTTAACCAGCTGCAACAACAAAGGGATGAAGCAGATATTGCCGAACCTATATACATACCTTCTGATGAAGAGAAACAATTTGAGATGGCATGTAGACTGTCGTTGGGAGACACTACTTCCACTCGTAATGTTGGTAGTAGCAGCAGCAAGAGCCGTGCTGGGAGTACTCCTGAAACGCAGAAGAGTAGGTTCTATCACTCGTCAAGGGAAGATGACTTTGACATATATTTGGCACGTAGTCAGTCACTAAGACAACTACGGGTGGACACTATGATGAATAAGGATTCAACTGTAGCACTTGGGAAGGCTTGGGCAAAATTTTGTCATGCCAATGATATTCCTGTTAGGAAGCTTAACTGTCCTTATTTTAAAGCTGCGATAAAGTTGACTCAAGAGCTTGGTAAGGGGGTGCGTCCACCTTCTGGCACACAAGTAGATGGCATTTACCTTTAGTCGAACTATGAGGAGTTGACTGACATAATGGATGGATTCAAGACTAGTTGGAAAGATTATAGAGTTACAATTATGTGTGATTCATGGACAGGACCAAGCATGATGAGCATTATCAACTTCATGATATACTTTAATGGTGGAATGTATTTCCATAAATTGTGAATGCAACTGGTAAAATACAAAATTCAGAATTTTTGTCTGATTGCATTAGAGAGGTGGTTATCAATGATATTGGTGCCGAGAATGTAGTGCAGTTGGTGACAGACAATGGCTCCAACTACAGGAAGGCTTGCAAGACGCTGATACAAGAACATAAACACATTGTATGGCAGCCATGTGCAACGCATACCATCAACTTAATGTTAAAGGACATTGGGAGTTTGTCTCCTGTTGACCAGGTGGTGTCTAGTGCCAAAAAGATATCCAAGTTTTTCTATAACCATAACAGGTGAGCATTTATACCAATTCTTTACAATTTGCATTCAAATGTACCACTATGACTAATCTAATACATTTTATTGTCTTTATAGGCTCCATGCTAAGATGCAAGAGAAGATAGGCGGAGAATTGATCCGACCTAATGCCACAAGGTTTAGTACTATATTTATCTTCTTACAAAGTTTTTGGGACCGAATGGAAAAGTTCAAATTGTGGATGATGTCGGAAGAGTGGACCAATAGTGAGTATTCTATTGAGGAAGATTATAATTACACTTATAATTGCTTGACAAGTCGAAGTTGGTGGGGAAATTTGAAATGGGTGCTAGATGCTTGCAAGCCGCTGTTTGTGTACTTCGATATGCCGATGCCGACCAGCAAAAGAATGCAACCCTTTCTGGATTTCTGCCAACGATTTTAAAGGCGAGACAAGAACTTGAGAGTCTTGGTGACGTATCACAAGAGGAGAAGCCTGTATTGGAGAAGAGCAACACGAGGATAACAAATTTGCTTGACATGGGCTTCATGCGTGCAGGTTTGTAATTTTCCATTTTGTTTGCATGTATTTCAATTCACACCTATGCATAAATTGCTGGTGCTAGCTGAAAGTTTCTACTTGCAAATTTATGTAGCTGGTGCACTTGATCCCGAGGCCCACTACAAATACAAGAGTTATTTTTGCAAACCAACCTGCATATGGGAAAGCAATATCAAAAGCATTTCAGAAGATGGCGAAACCTAAGGAGGCATCTAGAGTAATTGACCAGTTCATGCAGTTTCGCAACAAAAGGGGCATGTTTGCCTCTAGAGCTGCTGAGATTGCATCATCTAGCTATAATGCAGGTAATTCAAATCTGAATTATGTGTAAATTGCATGAATTCCATACTGTTAGTTTGAAATATATTGAAATATTGCAAGTTTGTACTATTGCAGATGATTGGTGGGAAGTTTATGGAGGGGACTATCCAGAATTGCAAAAGCTTGCCAAGAGAATTGTGTCCCAGTGTTTGTCCTCTAGTGGGTGTGAGAGAAACCGGAGTACGTTCGCATTGGTCCACACAAAAGTGCGAAACCGGCTTGGTTATGAAAAGTTACATAAGTTGGTATTTGTGCACTACAATCTGAAGTTGCGTCTCCAACAGTTCGAGATGGAAGTGATACAAAGGGAGAAGGAGGCTAATCCTTTAGGGCTAATGATGGATGTGGCTCTTTATGATGAAGAGAATCCAATCATGGAATGGCTTTCTACTGCTAGAAGTGAATCTGCTCCAATACTTGATCAAGACGAAGAAATTCTTGGAGATATTAAGAGATTTGAGCCGAATCCCCAATCGCCGACCAATATAGTTGATGAGATGTTAATCAACATGTCAGGTCTCAGGTTCCTTGATGAGCCTAGCAGTGCATGTGCAAAGAGAAAGAGAGCAAAGAAGAAGAAGAAGAATGCAAAAAAAAAAACGCATATAGATGAGGAGGATGCTGCTAGTGGTGATGACACGGACATCAACTCTAATGGTAGTCGTAGCCCTGAATATGCAGAGTCAGGGGACAACAGCTCTGCTAGTGAGAACATCCATGATGATGAAGATGATAATGTGGCTGACAAGAATATAACCTCTAACGATGCCCAAGCAAAGAACACAAAAGGTACATTTTGTATTAGTTGAACATAATTATATTGTTTGTGTGTGCTAATTTTGTTCTATACTAGGTATTGTGGTCCGTCCTGCTCAGCGTTCAAAGAGGAGGCTGAAGAATATCATGCTACTTTCTTTTCAGGAGGTAATTTCATGCTACTTTCTTTCCAGGAGGTATAAATTCCCTATTACTTGCACTGATTATTCCCTACTACTACATTTTTATTACTTTAGCCATGAAATCAAGTTTCCTGTACCGTCATGTCAAAATTGCATATGCATTATCTCTCTCTCACTCTGTGTGTGTTTGTGTTCATGGCCAGCTCAAGCTGCACAGACATTTCAATTTTTTCACAAGTGCCCATGTTTGCTGCTGCAGGGAAAGGCAAAATGCCACACTAGACTAGCAGCAAGCCAGCAACTGCAGCAGCACTCCAGCTTCAAGATGCTATTAACAATATTAACAAAGTACCCATATTTTGTAGTACTTATGTGCCCATATTTTGTAGTACTCCATATTTTGTAGTACTTATGTGCCCATATTTTGTAGTACTATACTATTGATGGACTTTATGAACCATTGTTATACTGTTGAAGCTGATGGATATGGCTGTTGCATTTCTAGACTTTAGTGGTTCAAGGATATTCTAGACTGATGATGAACTTGTATGTTTTTGGGCTGCTGCATTTGTATGAAATGCTATTATGACACTTTTGGCTCCTGCGTTTGTATGAACTGCTATCAGAACGTTAAAGACTTCTTGTTTTGTCTTTTTTTTTCAAATTTCAGCCGCAATTTTTGAATTTGAATTCAAATTTTATTTAAAAATTTCATCCGAAATATTGTCGAAATTTTTGAAATTTCGGGATTTCGGTGCCCCCTGATAAAAAAGGGAAAACCGATAGTTGAAACCCTGGTTTTGCACGCCTCTACTTGAAGCCGCACACACCCTTCGTCGATCGGCGTCTTTATTTTCTCTTTTTTTTATCCTTTTCTTTTCTTCCGATCATCCTGATCCTTTCCCTTTTTCCAATCTCGTCTTTTTTCTCCTCTTTTTTTCTTTCGGTATTGGTAAAAATCTGTCGCCACAATTCGTAACTGATTTCAGTCGTATCTGAACCAGCCATCTGATGGGCCTGTATGCGTACATTCATATATCGCCATAGACATTTGTATCCCTCCGCCTCTTACTCTTTCACTTCTTTCTTTGTTCTTTAGTCAATACTATTTTGATATATAATCAACGTTAGTAATTAATAAATTTGTAGCCTGACATCTCATATACAATGAATATTAGCATAATTACAATGTAAGTATTAAAATTACAATGTAATTTTTCAAAATTATAGTGTATTTTTCAAAAATTACAATGTAATTACAATGTAGTTACAGCATAAGTGCATGTGGTGTTCGGAAGTTCTAAACTTCCAGGATAAAGATAAAGATTATCGTGGCACGTTTTTCAAACTGCTAAACGGTGCGTTTCATGTAAAAATTTTCTATATGAAAGTTGTTCTAAAATATCAGATAAATCTATTTTTCAAGTTTGTAATAATTAAAAATTAATCGCACGTTAATATCATCTCGTTTTACGTGAAACACTTTATCTTCATTTTTATCTTCATCTTCAAGAGATTCAAACACCACCTAGATTTGTGGCACCGTAAATACAGGTAGTACCTTCTTTTTTTTTCCTTTTTTTCTCTTTCAAATTTTTTTCCTCATGAATATTTTTCTTTTGAAGTTATCATCATTTAAGGTGTGTATGCGATAAGTTTATTGCTTTGCAAATATTTTTCATCTGCAGTTAAAAATTTTTCGCTAATTGAATAATCAAAATTTCTATCTTTGGTCGATGAGGTATAGCATAATATACATGCATCAACTTATGGAATAAACACCCGATCAATTTGTGAGGTTATGGAAATGTGTACATAAGGGATTCTTCGTGTCATGCATGAAGCGAGCGCAACCAGGTTCAATACTATATATGATTTCTGACTTTGTTTTGTTATTATTTTGTTTGTTTTGTTTCAATTTATAGTTTAAATTGGCAAAGTTTTTATCAATCATTAAAATTGTCTTTACTTGTTGCAACGCACAGACATTTTTGCTAGTTTTAAGAAAAAAGTCTAAATGTTCTCCTGAACTATTGTGGCAGTACGAATTACCCCTCTTAATTCTAAAACCAAACATTTTTCATCCTCAACTTTTCTTACCGACGAATTATCCCCTTAGCCGACTCCAAAGCGATTTTGGTCCTAAATGACGCACACGTGGTAGTCCAGTCAGCATAAAAAATTAAAAAAAATGATGGGACCCGCTTGTCATATCTGTCTCTTCTCTCGTTCACCACATGAGGGTCCTACCTTTTTATTATTTTTATGTTGATTGGTGTGTGCGTCACCTAAGATCAAAACCACTCTAAAGTCCGTTAGAGGGTAATTCGTCTGATATAAAAAGTTGAGAGTGATAAATATTAGATTTTTGAATTTGGGGGGTAATTTGATTTTTTTCATTTTATTTTACAGTACAGTTAAGTTATCCACAAGCATATATAGTACCGTCGTCGTCGTCAGCCGTGCATTTAGTTATATGTATATGGTTATATATGTATGTACATGTGCCGGTGAGAATGAAGCGTGTCCGATTTGCCTTTGGGGTTTAACTTGTCCGTACAAGTGCTATGATAGACGTGGCTGTTAACTTTTCTTTTGGAAAAACCAACGTTCTCTTGGCCTATAATACCCGCGAAAAAAACTATCTAGTTGTACTTTGTACATGTGTAAAGAAACTCATATCTTTTCTCCTTTACAATGATCCTATGTTTAAATTAAAGAGATAAAAGAACCAGTGATGTGATAGTAAAATCATAAGTGTATACATAATTCCATCTATCAGGATTCAAATCATGATACCCGTGAATATTGCTCACATGTATGTGGGCTTTCAATAAAAATTTAGTGAGATCGGGGATGTACTTTTGTTTTTTTTGTCTCTTAGGAATTTAGGGATGTGTAGTAGTGTGTGTACGAATGTGTATGCCGTGTACTCGCAAAGATAATTCTTCAAGAGCACAACATCTTCCATACCGCACATTTATACATAGAATTTAATTTTATTACATATGGTCGTATGAGATAATATAGAGAGGTCACTAAATGAATCATGTGATTGAAAACCGACAGGGGATACGACTAAACCCTGTCAGAAATTATTTCTGTGGTTGCTTGCGGATCTGACAGAAAAAAAAAGAAAAGAAAAACATAAATAGATCCTTTTTGGTTGCGGCCAGGTGTTGTCCAGAGTGAGCGATATGCACTGTATGGACTGGCCCAACATCTAATTAATTGGGCCTCGTCGTCTTCTTGAACGAGTTGGGCTCTCACAGCTATGTGTGGGTTGGTCTGACAGCCCATATCAACAAAATGCTACCAAGCCGGCCGGTTTAAAACAGATGAACGAACGAGCATGAAATATTCGAATATAACTTGCGTACTTTATAGTTAATCGATCAAATGAATTAATTAACTATCTACATGCATATTCCTCTTGACCCCTTAATTTCTTGAGTTGATTGCATTTACTAGCCAGCTTTATATATATATATATATATATATATATATATATATATATATATATATATATATATATATATATATATATATATAAAGGCTGCAGATCTATGTGGACTTCTACTCTCTTATTGCTTCTAGTTTCAACAATTCTTCTATATACATTTTAAATTCTTTTATGTCTTTCGAAATTGTTTCTATTGGACTAGTCTTAATAATATATTCTGGGTTTATTATATTAATTTTATACTCGATATATATATATATATATATATATATATATATATATATATATATATATATATATATATATATATATATATATATATATATATATATATATATATATATATATATATATATATATATATCACTACTAAAAAACCCTCATAGGGACCGGCCTTATAGGTGCCGGTTCATTTAAAACCGGCACCTATGCGCCTTTTCTCACCTCCACACGGTAAAAAAAAAGAACCGACACTTTTAAACACTATAGGTACTGATTCTTCAGGAAAAACTGGAACCAATACTATAGGTGTCGGTTTTTAAAAATAACCGGCACTTATAATATATGATAGGTGCCGGTTTTCTAAAGAATCGGCACCTATAATATATTATAGGTGTCGGTTTTTTAAAAAAAACCGACACCCATAAGAATGAGCCGAACCGATCGCGTGATCAGCTGAGCCGAGTCGAGTCTACGCGCATAAGAACCGCGATCGACCCCGGCCATGCGCGATCTCTCTCTCTCCCTTATCCTTATCCTCCTCCTCCGTTTCCCTCTCTCTCTCCCTTTCGCCCTCTCTCTCCCTCTCTGGAGGTGGCAGGCGGCAGGCGGCGGCACCCGAAGGGGGGCGACGGGCCACGGCGGTGCGCGGGCGCCTTCCCCTCCGCCAGATCCGGCGGGAGGGGAGGCGGCAGGCGACGGTGGCCGAGGGGGAGGCGGCAGGCGGCGGTGCCCGAGGAGAGGCGGCGGGCGGCAGGCGGCAGAGGCGCCTTCCCCTTCGCCAGATCCGGTGGGAGGGGAGGCGGCAAGCGGCGGTGCCCGAGGAGAGGCGGCGAGCGGCGGGCGGCAGAGGCGCCTTCCCCTCCGCCAGATCCGGTGCGAGGGGAGGCAAGGCGGCAGGCGGCGGTGGCCGAGGGGGAGGTGGCAGGCGGCGGTGCCCGAGGAGAGGCGACGGGCGGCAGGCGGCAGAGGCGCCTTCCCCTCCGCCAGATCCGGCGGGAGGGGAGACGGCCAGGGTTGGACTTACCGCCAGGGGCCCGGTTACCGTCACCCGGCGGTACGGCGGTTACCGGCGGTAACCGCGACAACCGCGCAAAACCGCGACAAATTTACAAATCGAAATTTGAATTCAAAAATTCGGGCAAACCGCGGTATCGACCACGATTACCGTGCGGTATGGCGCGGTAACCGCGCGGTTTGGCGCGGTTACCGCGCGATGTGTGACGGGCCGCACAGTAACGGGCCGGCCCATTTTTTTTCCTTTTTCTAATTTTCAAATTTATTCTCCGTTTTGCTCTCAAATTTGAATAAATATTACTCTTTTTTGAGAAATTTCTTCACCATAAAACACTACAAACACTATCTTCACTATTTTTTTTTGATTTTTTTTATTTTTTTTTAAATTTTTGAATTCGGGCGAATTTCATTAAACCGTACCGTGCGGTACGGGTAACCGTACCCCCGCGGTACGGGCGGTAACCGCTGGTTTTTCCAACCCTGGAGGCAGCAGGCGACGGCGCCCAAGGTGAGCCCGGAGGCGGCAGGCGGCGGCGCCCAAGGTGAGTTCGGCTCGATTTCGAGCCGACTCTTTTTTTTGGCTCGTGCGAATGTATGTGCTGGTTCTATAGGGTTTATAGGTGCCGGTATCTTCTATTGGTGCCGGATGAAAATCCGGCACCTATGAACCCTTGCAAACCGACACCAATCTCATATTCTGTAGTAGTACTGTATGTGTGTGTATATATATATATAAAGGTTCCACGCAACAACACGTAGCAAAAATCACCAAAAAGAGCAAGCTAAATAATGTTAACGTGTACACGTACGCATGTCTACACACTTGCATCACGTAAGATCGTATCGATCATGACGTGGCAGATCACACGTAAATAAATATTCAAGTAGTTCGATCATGCTTACCGTCTTCGATTTTCCATTGCTACACGATGAATCGATGGAGTAGCTAGCTCCATATATATCAGCTTCATAACGACTACTACTCTCCGCTTTGTATCACAAGTCAAAATTATTTATTTTTTAAAAGTTTATATTAAATACGCCAAATAAATGCTATTTTTAAAACTAATTTAATGTTACCGAGGTTTATTTATTTTTTAAAACTTGATTGACTAAGATTAGATAAATTTAACTTAGAACAAAGCTAAAAATAACTTACAATATAAGACAAAGGGATTGCTTAATTAATTAAAAAACGCAGAAATCACAAAGCACTCGATAAAAAAAATGTGTTAGGGCATGAGGCATATCATTAGATCGAGTACGTATATACTTTTGTACATGCATCTGTTATTAGTGGCGGAGCCAAAAATTATTTAAACGTACGTATTTAAATGTACGTTAGTTAAACGTAGGGCACAAATAAAACTCAACTAATAAGATATTAATTAATTTTCTAAAAAAATTACATGATGATTTAACAAGATTAATTAAACATTATGGAGACAAGATTAGGACTCAAGCTCAAACTGTTTTAGGCTTACCTGTGTCCCTGACGCATGTATGTGTAGTCGACTTAAGAACTATGCTTAACGGTACATATAATATATGGACATGTAAGTTTTTATTTTCCTACGTTTATTCGATCGGCATTCATGCCCACTTGTCAGACGAGAGTACTGTTGAACTAGCGGTCTCTCTTATAGCGTTGAGGTCCAACGGCTCAGCGTCAACGACCATAACGCTAAGCGCTGTCACGCTGGTAGAGCTGACTAGATGGGATGGGGTCAACGTCATGCATCTTGACGTTGACCTCATGAATGTATTATGTACAAAACATTAGCAATATATGCATGAGTTGATGTGTAACACAGTGGTAAAGCCCCTCCATGGTCTGTGAGAGACCTGGGTTTGAATCCCTAGGCTTTATAGTTTTTTTCTCTTTTCCTGTGCGTAATGGATGAAGACAAGAAAAAAAAACATTTAGAGGCCTTTTCATGTGCGCAATGGATAAAGGCAAGCAAAAAAACATTGAGAGGGAACCAGTGATCTCTTGGTTTCTTGCATAGCGGTTAAACCACCACGAGCTGCTTTAATCACGTCTATGAGGTCAGTGCCAAGTTGCATGGCACTGACCTCATTCCACCCTGTACATTGTCCCGCCAACGTGGCAGCGTTTAGCGTCATAGCCATTGACGCTAAGCCGTTGGATCTCAACGTCAATCCCTGTGACATGGAGGTCACAACTTATTTTTAAAATAAGTTTTTGGCATGATTTATTTTTCAAATAAATTTTTTTAAAATTGTCAAAATTTCACCTCTTATAGCACGTGTTTACTATTGCAAACTCCGGGCCACTAATTACGCACTACTACAAAAACCCTCATAGGGACCGGTCTTATAGGTGCCGGTTCATTTAAAACCGGCACCTATGGACCTTTTCTCACCTCCACACGGTAAAAAAAAAGAACCGACACTTTTAAACATTATAGGTACCGGTTCTTCAAGAAAAAACGGAACCAATACTATAGGTGCCGGTTTTTTAAAATAACCGGCACCTATAATATATGATAGGTGTTGGTTTTCTAAAGAACCAGCACCTATAATATATTATAGGTGCCAGTTTTTTAAAAAACCCGACACCCATAAGAATGAGCCGAACCGATCGCGCGATCAGCCGAGCCGAGCCGAGTCTACGCGCATAAGAACCGCGATCGACCTTGGCCACGCGCGATCTCTCTCTCTCCCTTATCCTTATCCTCCTCCTTCGTTGCCCTCTCTCTCCCTTTCGCCCTCTCTCTCCCTCTCTGGAGGTGGCCGGCGGCAGGCGGCGGCACCCGAGGAGGGACGACGGGCCACGGCGGTGCGCGGGCGCCTTCCCCTCCGCCAGATCCGGCGGGAGGGGAGGCGGCAGGCGGCGGTGGTCGAGGGGGAGGCGGCAGGCGGCGGGCGGCGGGCGGCAGAGGCGCCTTCCCCTCCGCCAGATCCGGCGGGAGGGGAGGCGGCAGGCGACGGTGGCAGAGGGGAAGGCGGCAGGCGGCGGTGCCCGAGGAGAGGCGGCTGGCGGCGGGCGGCAGAGGCGCCTTCCCCTCCGCCAGATCCGGCGGGAGGGGAGGCGGCAGGCGGCGGCGCCCAAGGTGAGTTCGGCTCGATTTGAGCCGACTCTTTTTTTGGCTCGTGCGAATGTATAGGTGCCGGTTCTATAGGGTTCATAGGTGCCGGTATCTTCTATTGGTGCCGACCAATTGGTGCCGGATGAAAATCCGGTACCTATGAACCCTTGCAAACCGGCACCAATCTCATATTCTGTAGTAGTGACGATTGACTGTTGAACTAGCCGTCTCTCTCTTATATAAATATCTGGTAAATAATTCCAAGTAGCTAGTTTTATAATAGTCTGGTTTCTCTGGAAAAAATATTGTACGTGTGTGTGGAAGTTCGGCCAATTTGTTGTACTCTACCGTTGATTATTCCAATGTACTGTGAACTACGTACGTACAATAGCTTATACCTAGTAGCGTTACTACGCATGCGTCTTGATATATATTATTGACCCGGCAGTTGACTCCAAGCTAGGAAAACTTATCTTTTACTCCTTCGTTTCATATTAAAAGTTATTTTTATTTTTTTAGTTAATTTTTTAAAATCTAAGTTTATAAAAAATAGTAATATTTTTAACACAAAATAAACATATATTATCAAATATTGAGTGTTATATCTAGTGAAGTTAATTTGATGTTATAGATGATGTTGCTAATTTTTTTTATAAACTAGTCAAACTTAAAAGAAAATTGATTAAAAAAACGACTTATAATATGAAACGGAGGTACAGTTGAAAGGCGTGTGCAAACTTCGTGAATCTACTTAGAGACCAGTGGTAGGTTCTTGACTCATTGTTAGTTATATTAATTAGAACTGGAATTAAACCCGGGTGTATAATTGTGAACAACAAGAGAATTAGAATCCAATAGGTAAAGTTTTATATATATATATATATATATATATATATATATTCCCTTCATCTTATTTCATTCAAACAAAAAGAACCGGAGGTAGTTCATGCATTGTGCTACGTAAGAGTACTGGCTAGTACTACGTGTTGTGTGCAGGTAATGTTAGTCGTCACCTCAGCGATGCATATTAATTACTTTAATTAATTATATATATATAGAATATATCACAAATCAAATTATGCAACTCCAAATTGGCAAGGATAACCTCAATCTCCATTAAAAGATTAGCAACACGTAGGACAAGATTATATCATCTTTAGATTACTCTAAAAGCCAGACAATATAATATGCGCTTGTCAAAATGATAGTTACCTTTGTTTGAATTTGTCCACCGGCCAGGAGTTTCTTCCACAGCATCAGCATCTAGGCTATCTCATATCTTCATTCTTACACAAACTCCTAATGTACTATTATCTCACAGGCCGTTAGGCATGGATGCATCGATCGATCGATCAACTTGTAGTTTGGTTGGTCATTCACCGATTCACGCTAGCTATATATATACGTCATATCCAAACACGGATCGAACTCCCGTGATATAATACTTAATCTTCTTGAACCCTATATATTGGCTCTGTTCATGCATGCACGTAGCCACATGAACGATGAAGCAACTTCAACTTTCCAAATTAAATTTTCGCCCCGTTTTGAACTTCAACTTTTCAAATTAAATATGCCAGTTTGCCACCCCACCTTTTGCAATACTCCATGGACAAGTGTAAGTAATTATTGCCATTTTAATCCAACATAATCCTGTCGATGGCGTGCATGGAAATTCTCTGCTCCTGCCAAACCCATTGGAGAAAAAATATAGATATTCTGGTACTGGCAACATTAATTTCTGCAGTTTACTATTGCATTATGACTTGCACAAGTCATCGCTCCATCAGTATAAATACTTGACATGCATAGCAAAATCTAATCACACAACCATAGTAGTGATCTCTCTCCATCTCTTCGTCTACTAGCAAATTATAACAATCAAATTAAGGTAGCTTCAATGGCGAGTTCATCGAGCAGGTTAGCCTACTGCTTGCTAGTGCTCGCGGCGGCGGCCATGGCGGCGACGGCGCAGAACTCGGCGCAGGACTTCGTGGACCCGCACAACGCGGCGAGGGCGGAGGTCGGGGTGGGGCCGGTGAGCTGGGACGACACGGTGGCGGCGTACGCGCAGAGCTACGCGGAGCAGCGGCGCGGCGACTGCGCGCTGCAGCACTCGGACTCCGGCGGGAAGTACGGCGAGAACATCTTCTGGGGCTCCGCCGGCGGCGACTGGACGGCGGCGAGCGCCGTGTCGTCGTGGGTGTCGGAGAAGCAGTGGTACGACCACGGCAGCAACAGCTGCTCGGCGCCGGAGGGGCAGTCGTGCGGCCACTACACGCAGGTGGTGTGGCGCGACTCGACGGCGATCGGATGCGCCCGCGTCGTCTGCGACAACAACCTCGGCGTCTTCATCACCTGCAACTACTCGCCGCCGGGCAACGTCGTCGGCCAATCACCCTACTAATTAATTAATAAATTAATTATCACACTCACTAATACGTGTTTATATACGCATGCTGAGCTGGCCGTGCATGTATGGACATGTAGTGTCATATCGTATACGTGTAATATATATATACGTATGCTGGTGAGAATAAACTCGGTCAATAAATAAAGCTGTACGTCAGCCGTATTTGCTTAGTGTACCGTGTATGCATGTACACTTTAGCTGTCCTTCAGGGTTACATGCATCGTCATGTAGCTGGTTTTTCTGGTTAATTTGTCCTTAATTTTGAGTTTATTGGGTTTGTACGTACAAGTTAATTAATTAAGCCCCGATTATTATGATGGAGATTACTATATTAGACATGGTCAACATTGTAGACCAATATATATATGCAAATATCTTGCTGAGAGAGAAATATATATTTGGCTCAAAGAAAATTTTGTGGAGGAATACACATGCGGGTCGATGTTGAACGTATCGATAGTTCCAAGCTGAAAACAACTATTGCCTGGGTAATTTAGTAACACATATATTCCCTTCTTCAGTTCATAGTTGTTTACGTTTTAAACAAGATAAGTATCAAACTTATATAGTAACTTTGAATATCAATAACTTTAAAAGTATTTATAAGTATTTAGTTTAAAGATACTACAACCACAACCACATATATAGATTTATTTTACAAAATACTATAATAAAAATAAAAATGTTTTTATTTATTGTATATATTATAAAGAAAACATAGTAAAAGACATACGTATTGTTTAAGATGTTAAGAACTATGAAACCAAATGGAGCAATCGTGATAGACTAAGAGCTTGTGTGAAGAGTTTAAAATTTTAAGAAACAACTGGTCGGTAGCCAGCTTCTGAGAATCTGAAAAAACTAAGTTTTCCAGCTTGTGTGTTCTAATTCATTTTCTGGATTCAATAACTACAGTTTTTTAGAATCCGGAAGAAAAGCTAGACTGTTCGGGGGAGTTCTTGATTCTGAAAGAAGTTACAACTATCAGAAACTCTCCAAACAAACCCCTAAGAATGGTACGGTGGACAATAAGACCCAGAAAAAGTTAGGAACGCAGACGAGACCGTGGGGTGCATAAACATTTTTCAAATGTTTAGCCATTTTACACGTATGCTAAAAGTCTAAACTACCCTCACAGTCAAACATGATGACTGAATTAAACTGCGTGCCACCATGGACATACTTGAATTAAACTTAGTTGTTTTAGTTTTGTCTTAAGTCAAACATCTAAAATTTAATCGATCTTATAAAAAAATACACCAACATCCACAACATTAGATTAGTTTAATTAAATCCATTATGAAATATGTCATTTATTTGTTATTTTAAATATAGACGCATCTTGTATAAACTCGGTTAAAGTTAGAGAAATTTGATTTAGGACAAAGCTAAAATAACTTACAATGGAATAGAGTTAGCACTAGTATTTATTCAGCAAACAGTACATGTTACCTTTCCAACTTTCACTCTCATACTTTTAAGTAATTTACGATGTTAAAACATCAAGAATTAAAAGAAATTATGGTTAGACACACTTGACCTTTTTTAAACTCTGCACGAAAAGGTAGAGAGGTGTGCATGGTGGAGAGAGATAACACATGTAAATTTTGGAATAGGATTGGTGGAAATTATTTAGTTTCGTTAGTTTTGTTAGTATGAGATTGTTAGGACCTTTTATCTCACATTGAATCAAAATCGCAACAATATCTAGTACAACTCAAAAGGTATTTGGAGGAATTGTTGAAGTGGAAGTTAAGATACACTACACCGAATCAGGTCATCTCTGATAGGCCTAAACCCTCATCTCTGACGGATTCAGCCCTGGTCAGAGATGAGTGGTCACTAATGACTTTGAGTCACCTGTGACGGGTGAACACCCGTCAGAGGTACGGGTCACCTCTAACGGCCCCCAACTAAAACCCGTCACGGGTGAGAGTCACCTATGACTGGTCCTAAACAAAACCCGTCACAAGTGAGAGTCTCCTCTAATGGGTATATATTTTAACATGTCACTGGTCATAATTGGAACTCGTCATTGGTGTGAAAAATAAAAAAACAAAAACACCGTCCTCCTAGGTACCATCACATTTATTTGGACAATCACAGATCGCATCTGGCATTCACAAATCAAAAAATCGTCTCAATTCCTCTTGTCCCCATCGCATTAGTCCTAATTACAAAACAAAATCACAGGAATCTCAATCACCACATGAATCAGAATCATCTATCAGAGTAGCAACAATGTGAACAACATGAACAACAGAAGACAAAGTACTTGGGTGAAAGAGGACTTGCAAGCAATGGATCTGAGCGCCTCTACCTGCCATCATGCTCATTGTGTTTGTCCCTAAGGCGGCAACTGGAGCTTGGGCGCGGAGAAGATGAAGAAACAACGCTCGACGCACGTTGATGAAGGCGGTTGCGACCCGAGCTCGGTGGCAAAGGAGACGAAGAGATGGCGGTCAGAGTATGTGGATGGAGGCAGCAGAGACCCGACCCCTACGCCCCCTTCACCTGCCTCCTTATCTCTGCCTCCGCCTTGAGCCGCTGCCTCCAAGTCCCCGCCCCCGCCTGCCTCCTTATTTTTGGCCCTCTCCACCCTGAGCCGAGCCGCCGCCTCCCCATCTCAGATCTGTGCCGCCGTCACTGCCTCCACCCCCACTCTGCCGCCTTCGCCTGCTTCCCCACCTTTGGCCCCCTCCGTCCCGAGACGAGTCGTTGTCTCCCCATCTCAGATCTGTGCCACCATCGCCGCCTCCGCCCCGAGCCGCCGCCGCCTGGATGAGCTATCTGCGCTGCCTCCACCCCAACTCCCGCTCACCCGCCGGCACCGCCTCCATCCCTGCTCACTTGTCGACGCCACCTCTGCCTCCACTTGCGCGTACCCACCGGCGAGGGAAGAGTGAGAGAGACTGAGAGAGGGGGGGAGAGAGAAGAGTTCAAGAGAGGAGAGGGTTCGAGAGTGGGAGAGAGAGATTGAGAGAGAGAGAGGGGCTAAAAATATACGGCCGGTGTCCTCTGACAGGGTGAAAAAAAGACCCGTAAAACATGATTTTCAACCTACCAGTGACAGCCGGCCTATATTGTTACACCCGTTAGAGGTAAGTTGTCAGCTGTGACGGGCCACCTTTTGCACCCGATAGAGGAGACCTATATCGGATGCAAATGGTGACCCATCATAGGTGACAACTTACCTGTGACAAGCCTCGGCCCATGGCCTCGTCTGTTATGGCCTCCGGTTGAAGCCATCACATGTGAGGCCATCTGTGACGAGACACTCTAGCCTGTCACAGATGGGCTGAGATGGAAAGATCTGGCTTAGTGATACATACTTCTAGAAAGTTCCATGTGAAGAAACAGAGCCGACGAGTACATAGTAAAACAATGATTTGTAAGATTCTTGATGGGAAGGTATACTGTGAGAGGTACTATAATTTCTAATGTAAATTTTAATACCTTTAAATATTTCAGTTATAAAAAATTATTAAAAATTAAATTATAAAATTTAGTAGCTCTTGGTATCTGTCAAGTACGATAAAAATTCTTCAGTAAAAGAAAGACGAAGCATCAAGGAAGCCGTCATTTCCAAATGTGTTGTTCGAGATAATCCTGCAAGTGCAGCTGCTGCTCAATGCTTTTTGCAATGTTGTCGTTTGGGCTTGCTTAATTGGGCCCAGATTTGAAGAATGGCTAACCCAGCTAGCCATGGTCCAGCCCAATCGAGTTTCTGATAGAGATGCCGTTCCTCAACTTCACGTCGAGTCAGTATGACGTCCCTAATCCCTAATACCAGAAATATCGATCCCTCAACTATTCAAAACCGTGCAAAGTAAGTCCTTTGACAGTATAGACTATATTTTCTCCAGTTTTCGCTAACGTGGCATATGTCGGGGCCCACTTGTCAGTGATCCTTACCTCTCTAAACCTATATCTCTCTCTCCCTTCCCTCTATGCCCATCTCACTAGGGCAGCGGCCGGTGGCGGATGGTGAGGAAGGGAAGCTCCCAGCGGACGATAAGGAGGACGGCACCGGTGATGGGCAGCGACAGCATCTCGGTGACGTGATGCACGATCCTGTAGTACATGTGGTAGCCACCATCCAGGAGAGGAGCAACGGCAGCTCTGGTGCCCTCGACCGCTTCACCGTCATGATTTCGCCGCGGGCGAGCCCATTCTTTTGGGCTGGTTCGAGGAAGGCGGGTTCTTGGCGATGAAGTCGTTGAGGCCGACCTCGCCGCTAGGGAATCCGTCGGTAAGCCCCATCATCTCCTTCTCGAACGCATCCGGATCCATGCCCTCTGTAGGCGGCGCCTTCGAGGGCTCATCCGAAGAAGTGGTAGTCGTAGTGGATGGTGGCGCGGCGGGAGAGTCGGAGGCGAGCTCCTTGCGGATGCTGACCTTGCCGTTGCAAAGTCCCCGGCTGTCGAGGAGGTCAGCGACACGGAAGGACGCGAGGGAGGGGGCAGATGGACGATGTGGTGAGGAGGACAAGGGGTGACGTCCTCCTCACCGTCCGTCGCCGGTCTCTAGGGTCATCGCTGCTCTGCCTCAAGGGTTGCCTGCCGCTACGCATCGAGGCCGCCCAGCCACACTTTGCTCGAAGCTACGCCGTCGTTCCACCACGAGGCCAGGCCACCACACGCGTCGAGGCCGCCCAACCAACGCTCCATTCGAGGCCCTAGGCACCTTGTCCGCTGGCGATCCTTTCCTCTTCCCATCTCCTCCCTTGCCATGGGAAGCCGTCACCTTCGCAGCGAAGACGCGGGCAGGGTCGGCTGAGGCGACGGCGGGGCGATGCGTGCACGAGGGTCGTCGTCGAAGGACGGAGGTAGTCCGGCGTGGTGCAGTGCGACGGCCACCACGGAAGCGTTCACCACCGCCAATTAATTAACTACTAGTTAATTAATTACCCATCAATTATGTTATCACTACCTGCTAGCTTCTGCTTAATTCCACAACATCCAGCCTCATCGATTGCCCTAATAAACCAAAGAGACAGTCAAAATTTAAATTTTTAAATTTAATTTTGAAGTTGATTTTAAGATATTTTCAACGCAGTTTCTTTTTCAGCATTAGCTTTTAAGTAGTTAAGAACACGTATAGAAAAGTTTTCTTGTGGTGGAATTAGCCCATTTAGATTCAAATCCTAGATTTGATACGGATGCTCGTATTTACGGCTAATTATTCTCTCAGTGGTAGGCGACGTACCGATCGACAACGAGATACCCATGGTGACTTCGTCAATCTCAAAATATGTCGACTTAGTCTTTTGAAGGTGCTCATAGGATAGAATGTGTGTGCGCGCGTTCAAAGGGATGAGTGTGTACGTGTTGTGGACGTCTACATTTGTACTGTGTTTTAAAAAATATATCTATAAGTTTTAAGTATTAATTAATTTTTATTTTCTAATAAACAAAAAAATATGGACATCCAATGAGCCTAATCGTCAAACGGTTTAGCTATAGATACTACTTCCTATTATTTCAGGAAAAAATAAGTTTTCAATATGTGGATTCACATGCATGCGTATATATAGATATTAATTATCGCTATCATGTCAGCTGGTATAAAACAAAGCGATCAATTAGGGTTGTATCAGAACCCAAGCATCTAATTATAAAATAGTGTACGATTTATATACTTATAGAAATCGAATGTTGTTTTCTATCTTGTGGTGGGTTAGAATATGAATCCGTAAAGTTTCTTCTATAAGTACAGGGTCAGGTCATTAAAGTAGGGCACAAACCAATTAATGCACTATACATCCCGTCAGTGGTCGAAGAATGTTTTTTTTGCACGATCACAACTCTAGTGGTTAATTCAACTTGTAACTATGGCTTAAATATCCATTACGTTTACACGTCTAAAATTCAATTTTAAGTGTTTTAGTTGTTACACGTGATACCTATAGATCATTAATTAATTCCAACACATTTTACTTGGCAGTATGTTTTAATAGATAGATACTGTCAGTATTTTCCTACATATAGATGTGTACTTACCTTGACGAAATCATCATATACCAAACTCTATACGAAAACAAACCTGATACAAATAGATGAAGTCCAAAATAAATAAGAAAAAAGTCACAAATAAGGAAAGAAATACATAGTCCTATTTGAGCCACAACAAAACTATTCGGGTCGTATCCATATATACCATCCCATCCTAGTTCTACCTGGATAAAGAGTCACCAGAAATTAAAAGAAAAAAACAAAAAGATATATAGAGACAACACAATACAAGCCACCTCCAATTAATCTCGTTGAGTCAACATCCACGGAAACTGAAAACAGGTAGCCACTGACGACCATGCCCGAGCTTTTACACCGATATATTGGCAGACTAGATTAGATTTTTTTCCCCATACTTTGTACTTGTGAGTATAGCTATTATCCGGCCATCTCGGAGACTTTGAACCTGTATAAATATCCAAGTCTCTCTTGCTCTTGTTATAACTTCATTTGCATTATCATATTAGCCGATTCATACGTTCTCAAAATACATCGTATAAGTACGGATCCTGGGATCGGGTAAAACCGTCGACATATACCGATTGGGAAATGTAGATGCAGGTTTTGCAGATGAATGTGTTAGACTTGATTTAGTAGAGGTATCTAGGTCTTTTCTCATTATTTTCCCATGCATCGATCGATTAACAACTTGCATGGAGGTGACGATCAAAACAAGAAAAAAAACAACAACTTGCATTGAGGCGATAGTGGTAGTTGTAGTTTGGTCGTAATCTGTGTGCGTGTACGAGTAGCCACGTAAACTATGAAGTAAACTAAACCTCAATTTTCCAAAAGTCACGTTCCTTTTTTCCAATAAGTAACCTACTTGATCGCGTGCATGGAATTATTTGCTCCTCTTGTGAATAAAATAATTTGACCAGCAGCATCTGTACATTGCAAAGTCATCGAGCTAGCACTATAAATACCCGGCAATTATATCGATCGCCATATATCTCACACCAGCAACAAGATACTTACAGATATCTCTTTGTTTAGCTTGTGTTAAAGCTTAATTAATTTTACATACATACATACAATGGCAGGGTCATCAGCAAGCAGGGTAGGCTGCTGTTTGCTAATAGCTGCAGTGCTTGTGGTGGCCATGGCGGCGACGGGCATGGCGCAGAACTCGGCGCAGGACTACGTGGACCCGCACAACGCGGCGAGGTCCGACGTGGGCGTGGGGCCCGTGACGTGGGACGACACGGTGGCAGCGTACGCGGAGAGCTACGCGGAGCAGCGGCGCGGCGACTGCGCGCTGCAGCACTCGGACTCCGGCGGGAAGTACGGCGAGAACATCTTCTGGGGCTCCGCCGGCGGCGACTGGACGGCGGCGAGCGCCGTGTCGTCGTGGGTGTCGGAGAAGCAGTGGTACGACCACGGCAGCAACAGCTGCTCGGCGCCGGAGGGGCAGTCGTGCGGCCACTACACGCAGGTGGTGTGGCGCGACTCGACGGCGATCGGATGCGCCCGCGTCGTCTGCGACAACAACCTCGGCGTCTTCATCACCTGCAACTACTCGCCGCCGGGCAACGTCGTCGGCCAATCTCCCTACTAAGTACAGTACTAATTACTGCTGCCTATCGATCGTATACGTACGTATATACGGCTAATATACTATACGCTGATCAGGCCAGCTGCAGGGACTACGTACGTGTATGTACTAGTCCTTGTTTTTATTTTACAATTTACATAGTTCGCATGCATGCAGATGCAGGTAGCGCGTGGTATCGTAATTCGTGCATGTACGTATAATAAGCATGTGCGTATATATATGTTTGTACTTGTGCCGGTGGGAATAAAGCCGTCAGCCGTGCGTGCTCAGCTGTGATATGTTCGGCAATATTTATAAGGTGTTAATTTCCCTTTCCGAATTAAATCACCCTCATTAGCGGGACTGACGGAAAGAATCATCTATACAGGTTTAGAATCTGACACCTTTAAGTCCTGAATAAAAAATAAATTCATGCATCGGCTCGACATGATGCATCGAGAACCCCTGTCGCACTCGAGAATTCGAGATGGATTGACATAAAAAACACACTAACATAAACAACACCTATCCAAGACGAACAAGGTCGCTCTCGAGATCGACATACAAGAAACATCCAACATCAAAATCACAAAATCAGAAACTGGATTAACAGTTCAGAATATCACATTCATCCAGTCCAAAAACTAGATCACAAAAAAAAACACACTAAGTCATTGCCGTCCATCGGAGGCCGAGGCCGCCGCTCAAATCCAAGAGACCACGGTCAGACCTGGGGTGAGGAAGAGAGGCTTGGAAGGGGGTAAGGAGGTGAGGGGTACCTGATCTAAAATGCCACCACTGCTTGTTGGCGTTGCTCGACCACAGCAGTCGTTGCTCAACGGGAAATCTACATGTGTCGAGAGGAGAGGAAGGTTGAGCTCATGGCTGGGCTCCAGTTGGCTGGATCTAGTGATCACCTGTAATGCCCGTTTTGTCGCGGCGTTAGCGGGAAAACCTAATTGACAAAACCCTATTTGTGAAAGTTTGCTCTTCAGTTGAGTCTTGTCGAGTGCCAAGGTCTCGTGTTTCCCCTCTTAGTTCAATCCTGGAGAAAACCACGAAATCGGATTTCGAATCCGAGCCCTCAAACTCCCTCTTTCATTTTCTCTGGTAAAGTCCACTTTACCTCCCTCCTTCCTCGGGCCGAATCTTTCTCGGCCTGCCCTCTCCCTCCCTTCCTTCTCAGGCCGCCCGGCCCAATTCCCCTTCCCTCCCTTCTCAGGCCACTCGCTCGGCCTCCTCTCCTTGCTGGGCCGCGCGCCGCCCGGCCCGGTCCGCGCGGCCTGCCGCGCCGAGCCGAGAGAGAGAGCCCCGCTCTCTTCTCTCTCCCCCCTCCGCCGTTCTTCTCTCTCTCTCTCTCTCTCTCCCGTCCCGTTCCGTCGCCGGCGCCGTTCTCCCCCGGCCCCGCCGCCTGCGCGCATGCCGCCAAGGGAGAGCGCGCGCTCTCCCGTTTCTCCCCGCGCGCGCCCCTGCCCGAAGCGGCAAGGAGACCGCCCTCCTTTTTCTCCCTCTCTCCCCTTTTTCCCGACCTCCGCCGGGCCCCTCCTCTCTCTCCGCCTGCCGCTGTCTTGGCCGCTAGCGCCGCTCGACAGTCCCCTCTCCGCAAACCGCCTTCCCCGGCCAAACCGACCTCCGCGCCCCCTCCCCAAACCGACCTAGCGCCTCCCCTCTTTAAATTTTCCCTCTTCCGACCGCCATTGCCGCCTCCACCCGAGCTCGCCCTCCCTTTTTCTCCCCGTTGCCGCCGCCGCCCTCGTCGCCCGCCGCCGCAGCCGAGGGCGCCCGAAGGAGCTCCGGGCGCCGTCTCCCTCGCCCTCTCCCTCGGCCGGAGCCGCGCCGAGTCCGCCCGCGCGTCGTCAGTCCTCTTCCCCGGCGAACCCCTCTCGCGGTAACTCTCCGTTCCACCGTCTCCCTCTTCTTTTCCCCTTCATTAGGTGCTAGGTAGCACCACCGCCGTGTGTTCGAGCCCTAGGCGCCGCCCCCGCACCGCCGTCGCTCGTCCTCCCCCGCCGCACCGCCGCCGCCGCTCGGGGCCGAGCCCCGCGTCGTCGTCCGCCCTCACCGGTGCCACTCCGCCCCTCCCCACGTTCGGGACGCGTCCGTGAACCCGCGGGGCCACTCTCTCTCCGGCGAATCGCCCCCCCTTCGCCCCGGCGCCGTTTTCCCCTTTCCCTCGCCGACGTCGGCCGCCGCCATAATCCGCCGCCGTCGCGTCTCCCCGGGCAAAGCCGAGCCGCTGGCTTGCTTCCCCTCTTCCTCCTCTAGCCACCGGTGCCCGCCTCCCCTCCGTCTCGCCGCCGCCCGCCGGGTTGAGCCGCTCGCCGACGTTCCGCCGGACACCGCCGTTCCCGGGCGAGCTCGTCGCTCTCTCTTTTCTTTTCCCCCGTGCGCTCCTACGTGGACGCCACGTCCACCGTCCCGGGTCCCACGGGAGACCGGTCAAAGGTCCCGCGTGCATCGGCCGGGCCGCGTCGCCAGGCCGGCCATCTGTGTCTCCTTGGCCGCTCGGCCCACTCGGCATCGGCCCCCTCTCTCCCCCTCGGCCACTTGGTCTCTCGCCCCTCCTTGGCCCACTCGGCCTCCGGCCAGTCGGCCCGAGTCACTCGGGAGCCCAGTCGGCCCCGAGTCACTCGGGAGGCCGGACCAGGCCACTCAGCCGCTCGGCCATCGGCCTCCCTTTCTCCCGGCCCATCGGCCGCTAGGCCCATCGGCCACCCCTCGCGCGCCGATCGGCCGTGGGCCAATTCTTTTGGGCCGTCGGCCGGTCCATCGGTCTCCTCGGCCCATCGGCCTCCCTTGCTCGGCCTAGCCGATCCCCTCGAAATAAAGTCCATTTCCAGTCCCCCTTTTCTTTTCTTTTCCAGGGAATTGATAATTCCTTTTCCTTTAGACAGAAAATCATTTAATCTTCGGAAATTCATATCTTCTCAACCGTTCGTCCGATTGACTCCGTTCCACTTCCAAAATTCCTCAAAAATCGAGATCTATCCAATGGCACGCTTAGTGGTCACTAATAGGGCTTCTTTTTATCGTTTTGTTGCGTCGTCTCGTTTCGCGTGTAGTCTCGGAGCCCGAAGACCCGCAGTGCGTGGATTTCGAGGAAGAAGCTCAAGATCTCGAGCAAAGCAAGTCACCTTTGATCAATTGAACCTATAATTTAAATTAAGTATTTTGATTTCCGCAAACTATGCACTACTTAGGTTACACTTGGCAATTGGCCTCGGTTTGCAATACAACCGGCAGGCCCTACCCATTTGCTGCATTCACCTTCCTTGATTATTGAATACCCTAACACCCTTGTCACCCCTCAAGTGAGGTCTCGGTATTCGCACTCGCGTATGAATATCGAGACTCTCCTCAAAATTTAAAATGATCACCTGGGTAAAACTTGAGTTTACAAAATGCTTGGAAAACCCGACACTTGGGTCGGTGCCTTGAAAACTAAAGTGAGTTTCTAAAACTCGCGGTACGGGAGACGTACTGGAGGTACGGTCTGCCCGTTCTCGCTCTAAGGACCGATTCCTTGTGAATTACATCTGAGCATATGTCAAGTACGACCACATGGGTGATATGGGACGCCCCTGGCTGAGTAATTAGCGAGGCCAAAGAAATCTTGATGCCAAAGGACAAGTGGATTCGCCGGGGTGGTGTCGGGAAGGACCCCTGGGCTTCCTGGCACAGTATGGTCTGGGACCTAACCTGGTGTTGGTCCGTGGGACCCCTCCCGTTGGCATAAGATGACCCTGAGTCGGCTTTCGAAATGCCTTGTCGTGAAAGCCTCAAGGTCGCCAGACGTGGCTGAGAGTTGCGGGCTGGGTGACTCGGGGTTAGTAACGTCGTGTGGGTAAAGTGTACCCCCTCTGCAGAGGTTAACAACTGTTCGAACAGCCGTGCCCACGGTCATGGGCGAATGTGAGGTGATTCCTTAGCGTAGTTTTAAGTGGGATCCTTGTGAACTGCTGTTGGTGTGTGAGAATTCCTTCCTGTGCTTAAGTTGGGCTGTTGGAGCAGCCGGAGTCGGTGACGATTGGCAGGGAGCCTCCCGTACCGACGTGTGTGAGTTGTGGCTGTTGGAGCAGCCGGGTCGGTAAACGATTGGCAGGGAGCCTCTCGTGCCGACAAGAATCAATCGATACATTTTCACTGCTTCGGCCGGATGAGACGCACTTTCTCGTCCGTGCCGTTGAGAAGCACTCACCTAGATGTTTCTGAAAGTCTTACACTAAAATCAATTGTGAAAAACAACTGGCTTTCCCCTTGAAGCTTGCATTAAACACTTAATTCCCCTGACTTGCTGAGTACTCCCGTACTCACCCTTGCTCTATATAATTAAACCCCCCTCGTTCTCGAAGACGAAAAGGTGGACCCTGCTGATGAAGAGTTCTTCTAGGAGCAAGCAGACTTCGAGCAGTAGTAGGGTTTCGGCCTTCCCCCAAGGCTTTGCTTGTGGCTTAGGGCTAGTCTCCGCTTTCCGCTTCCGCCTTTTTGTAATGCTGTTGTGAACTCGGGTTCTGTCCGCAGTTCCAATCTTGATTGTAATCCTACTCTTAATAAAGAGACCGCTGTTGTTGTGATATTCTGTCTTCCTGTTGTACCAGCGCTATTTCCTGAGACTGGTACAGGCACACAGGTTAATTTGGATCGCCTTATACTGGCCTCCGCTTGGGGTTGGTTTGGGGCGTGACATCACCACGCTCTAGGTGGCTGGATCTAGCGGCTGTCACGTCGGGGAGAGGTGGTCGCTGCCAGTGACAGTTCGAGTGGTGGGAAGGGGGAAAGGTGGATAAGGGAGATGAAGTGCATGAGGCGGATAAAGGAGGCAGCCCCGCCACTCGTCGGCTGGGGGAGAGGAGGTGGCCGGCCATGCTCGAGTGAGGAGACATGATAGGATAAGGATGAGAGCGGTGAGAGAGACGAGACTTAATTTTTCTTTTTTTAAAAAAATGTTGGTTTGACTCGGCTTCATTCTAAAAGTACCGGTTTTAAAAAAGGGTACTTTTATCCTATATGAAAGTACCAATTTAAAAAAAAATAGACACTTACACTACACTATAGGTGCCGGTTTTTAGTTTTAGACCCGCATGAGGGATTGGGATAGCAGGAAAAGCCTCATATGTTCTGGTATGAGGGCATCTCCTATTAAGGGTTTTTGTAGTAGTACTTACCTCGTACATCATATATATATATATACCTGGGCCTTGGCCCTAGTTGATCTAACTAGCCCCATAGGCCGTCGCAGTTCTTTCCATATATAGCCTAGAGCCAGGCCTACGTACAGGGGAAGATCTAGCATGGATGCTGGGGGACTCAAGTTACCCTACCCCGCTGGATATCATTGAGAGAAGGGGAGAGAGGAGGGGGAAAGAAGAGGAGGAGGAGGAAGAGTCAGGGGGCTGGAGGAGGAAGGAGATGAGCCCTTCTCTATTTTTTTCTGGATCCGCCCATGCCTACGTATAAACTATATGATGTCGACACATTCTCGATGCTACATGTCCTTAGAAAAATAGACCATGTGTAATGTGTTTCAAGATTCGTGCACTAGATTTGTCGCCGTCACACACTCTCGTTGCTTTGATATGTCAACGGTTAGTCAACAAATTAGTTGAAATTTGAGAATTGCAATGGGAAATACATTCCTTGATGATAGATAACATTATATAGTGTGTCATTTTTCCTTGATCATGAAGTGTTTAATGAGTGATTAATAAAGTATTTAACTATCATAAATTTTAAAAATAAAAAGTTTTTTTAAGAAACACACCGTTTATTAGTTTAAAAAACGTGCATAAAAACGAGAAAGTTGCCCAACCGAGTACTTGATTTGAAGTCAGTCCTAACCAGAGTTGATATCGAGCACACTAGTGCATTGGAGGGATAGTATGAAAAAAATTTGGAGCCAGATCACTGTAGCTAGCAAAAAAAGAAATGGATTTTGGAGTTGGATATATAGGCAAAGTATTGGATTACAGATCCATTAAAAAATATATAGGCAAAGTATTGGAGTATCAAACAGTGGTAATATTTAATTTCTCCACCGGTCAAATCTTCTTCTCCAGTACAATATCGAGAGTTTAATTAGCTAGCTAGTCTTCCCAAAGAAATTGATCCTACGTTTTTCCTTCTCGAGGCTTGCAACAAGCATCGATCGATCAACTTGTAGTTTGAGTTTACTATTGCAATCTGAGTTTGAGTATTCAGTTTAATTACTGTAAGTAAAGTACTCCTAGTACTATTGCATTTGCTCTCCTAAGTCCTAAGTACATTCCTATCTCAAAAAAGAAAAAAAAAGTCCCAAGTACATTTATATTTTGCAGAAGTCTTGGAGCCAGCACTATAAATAACTTGCATATATAGCCACTGCTCACACACACACACACACATAATAATATCCTCTCTTCGTCTTGCTTAGCTTGATCATCTCTTCAAGTGATCATCGATGTCAATGGCGTGGTCGTCGAGCAGCTCGCGATCGGTAGCCCTCTGCCTGTTACTAGTTGCATCAGTCGCGGTGGCCATGGCGCCGCCGTGCTGCAGGGCGCAGGACCTGCCGGAGGACTACGTGTACCCGCACAACGCGACGAGGGCCGCCGTGGGCGTGTGGCCAGTGACGTGGAACGACACGGTGGCGGCGTACGCGGGGAGCTACGCGGCGCAGCTGAACGCCGGCGGCTGCCAGCTGCAGCACTCGGGCACCCAGGTCTACGGCGAGAACCTGTACTGGAGCTCCGACGGCGGCTCGACGCCGTGGCGTCGTGGGCGTCGGAGGAGCAGTGGTAAGAGCACGACACCAACAGCTGCTCGGCGCCGGACGGCGGGTCGTGCGGCCACTACACGCAGGTGGTGTGGTACAACTCGACAGACATCGGCTGCGCCACCGTCGTCTGCGACGCCGGCGCCGGCGTCATCATCGCCTGCAACTACTGGCCGCAGGGCAACATCCCCGGCCAATCCCCCTACTGAAAAGAATTCCTAATGATGTTCAAGTATATATATGGCAATAAGCGTTTCTGATATTTGCATTCCTTTGTTAACTCTGAATTTGTCACATATGGTTTGTGTTAATTTCCCACTCGAGAAAATTTACTTCACTAATTTGTTACCGACAAAACCACCTGGTTGTATATTTGTGAAGTAATATATCACATATTAATATATTTTTTTAATTTTTTATAACTATTTGAGTCACATGCAAACAACGAGGACGCTTTTCCTTGAGAATTTAGAATATTTTTCCTGCATGTGTGTGTAAGTAAGATACCATCGTCAGGAACAAAATATATCATATTTTGATCGAGTGGCTCAAAATTAAACAAATTTTTGGAGGAATATACAACTTGGTGTTGTATTGATAATTCCAAATTTAATACTATTGCCGGTGTACAAAAGTAGCTGCGCATGATAAGAGCCAGATCAATTAGTATGACTTTGATACAACTTGACACAATTAGGATTTCAAATTTATTTTCAGATCATCATTCGCCATTTTTGCACGTCTCCCGTGATTAGAAATTGCGTGCCATCATGGAAAAAATTAAAAATATTATCACTGCTTGACCTGATTAATTAACAACGCACAAGTGTTTAATTAATTTGTACGTTCACCAGCATGCTTAGTTTGCAGCGACTAATATAAAATGAAGGTGAATTGATTGTATATGCAGATATGGTAATACTGAAAGTAAATAATTGATGGAACTACTGCTACAAGCACAAAATTATTTTCAGATACATTGTGTACATTTATTCTTAATTGATTTCATTCGGACATTTGTCCATATACTCGGCGCAGAGAGAAGCTAAACTTATAGCAGAGTACACTTCAGTACATGGGATAACGAACTCCTGAATGAAATGGCAAAATTTCACATCACAAAAGGCAGTCCTCTATACTCCTGAGGCAATTATGTAAAACCATCACATATGCATGACAAAATTTCAGAGTAGAACTGCAATTTGCAACAATTACTACAAGTCTTCTTCCAGAAAGCGAACGTATGGAACAGTGTAAGAGTGTTTTTGTCTATCACAAACGCGAAGCATATGCATTGCTAAGACTGTACCACATCAGAACTGAGAACAGAAGGAATTCCTATTTACATGGTGGAACACAGTTGTAAACCAGTAGAACAATGCCTAATTCTGTGTCAGTTTTGACTGTACTTCTGTAAACTTTCAGTTAAAGCGACCAAGCAATCAGAAGGAGCTATGGTATGGATGCCTTGATGATTCAGAAGGAAGACCAAGCCAACATCATTCCAAAAATCTGAAGTATGCGTGAACTCATCAGTCAAGATGATTTTCTGCGTCAGGCGGATTCTCAGGTACATCACTCTCCTCTTGCATTTCCTCCTCGTTCTGGTACTTGATGAGTAGATCAGTCAGCATTTCCTGCCCAACAAACAAATGTCAACACAAGAAGAAAGCAGACGTTGAGATTATCTTTCCAAAAACTAAACAAAGCTCATATGCTTGCATCCTTTCTTACTTCAACATTCTTCTTCTCAGATTCACTCATATCAGGAAACCGACACAGACTGCAGTAATCCTCACCAGACGAACCCTTCCTTCCCATCCTTTCCATGCTTTTCAAAATATTTTATCTCAAGGTCATTATTCCGATGGCTTATCAGAATCGAGTAGAACATTGAGGCCAATCCTTGTGCAAATATCTGAAAATGAGAAAGTTGGAGAAGGTATGATGGACGGCACATGACTTGACTCTTGAGCATTAAGATCAAGGATGCTTGGGTTGTTAATTTACATCTAACTCGAAGAACGGTTTCTCAACTTCCGATAGGCTGTAGAACTCTCGATTCAGTGCTCCAACGTTAGATGAAGTTACATGATAAGAGGTCACTGACCGAAATGCATTCATCGTAAAATTCCCTGTCGCACTCTTGATAGGGTCCACAACAACTAGTATTGCTCTGGGGTTCAGCTCTTCAAAGCCCTGCAGATTGAGATTTAAGTAGTCCATAGCTTACAGAATTGCTGTTACCAGACAGGCGGCAACCGGTCAAAATTTTAGCAGAGGCACGATTTACATATTGACAACAACACAATGAACATAGCAACATACCTCGTGAAAAACAGCATTGTGATTGGAGGGACGGCCATAGAAGCCAGGATTTGATCAGTACCGCCCCACAACACCTTCGAGCCTGCAAATCATAATGTGTGTCACTGCATTTTGTTTGCTAGGGAGCATTACCACATCAAACTGATGTGGAAACTGATTCATGAAAGGTACAGGCGTACAGCCCCTTGGCAAAACTAACTGGTTTTACCTTTTCACCAAGTGAACAGGTTAGCTTGCATCTGACCATCAGTACTGAACTGTGCCAGACCATGCTGGGCACAGCATCTGACCATCCCAGACCATGCTGTGCCAAGAAGCCCAGGGGATCTTTCCAACATCACCCCGACAAATCCACTTGTCCATTGACATCAAGGCTTTCCAGACCTAGCTAGTTACTTAGCCAGGGATGTCCCACTTCACCCATTTGGTCGCACTTGTTATATGCTCGGATGTAATTTCCAAGGAATTGGTCCTTAAGAGCGACTGCACAAGCATCTCACCCAGGAATGGCCTTGTGTCGCGAGTTTTATTTTTAAAACTCAATTTTCTTTCACAAGGCACCGACCAGGCGTCGGGTTTTCCAATACTTTTATAAACCAAGTTTTACCAAAGATGTTCTCAAATTTTAAGTTTGAGGGCGACATCGATACTCGTATAGAGTGCACGAATACCAAGGCGCAACAAAGGTGGTTACAAGGGAAGCATGATATAGAAATTAACAATGGGAGGATCAAATGCAACAAGTTAGGTAGGGCTGCCAATCTGCCTTGCAGATGGGGCAAACAGTTCAAGTGCAGACCTATTAATGCATAAATATTTTGCAAACAATATAAATAAGTTCAAATATAGGCTCAAGATGTTCAAAGGTGGCTTGCCTTTCTCGAGATCTTAAGCTTCACGAATCTTCGAGAAATCCACGCTTGGACGAAAATCGGGGACCGCAACTAGGCGCATGTAACGCCCCGATTTTCGCGTGGCGTTAAAAAGCTAATTTAAGAAAAATCCTATATGCGAAAATTCTGTTCTTTGAGTGTCGAGTCTAAGTTGTGCCTAGATCTCAATTTTAAATCCCTCCTTTGTCTCCATTCCTTGATGTCAAACTCGCCTCCTTAAAGTTTCTGTTCCAAATAATCTCAGAATTTGAATCTTTGTATTCAAATCTCCTTTCTAAACCTTTACCGAGAAATCTCCCCTCAAATAATTTTAGTTCAGATTTGAGTTCGCACTCAAATCATCTTCGATGTCTCCCAGCGAAGTTTCCAGGATTTCAAATCCCAAATCCGACAAAGTCGAATCTCTAACCTAACCCCTCAAAGTTTTCATTCGAAACTAGTATCGAAGTTAGAACCTTTATATTTGGATTTTTGCTCCTAAAACCCTAACCGCAAATTTCATCAAATTCTTGAATCCAATTTAGACCAAGCATCCACCTTGTAAAATCCCAACCTCTTTCCTTGATTCATTGAAACAATTCTCAAAATTCGAATCTTCGTATTCGAATTTCTCTCTTAAATCTCATTCGACCAATTTCTCCCGAAATTGTCCAAGTTCAATAGCCCCTCCGAAGATTTGAACCGACGTTCAAGTCATCTCTAATCCCTCGCTACCGAATAAACTTCTCTAAAATCAATTCTCGAGTTCGAATTCAAACTCTTAAGTTTCATCTCTCCTTCTTCCTTTCTTTTTTTCTATCTATTTATCGATCTATCTATCTATCTATCTGTCCATCTATCTATCGATCGATCTATCTATCTATGTATCGTCCCTTTGAATCCACTCTGAATATTTGATCCAATTCAAATTCAACTCCGCCATTGAACCCACTTTCCCAGGTCCCCTTTTTATCTCCCCTTTGAATCCCTTCCCGAATATTCGTTCCAACTCCAAGATGTCAATCCAATCAAATCCCCCTGGAACCCTGACTGTCGGGATACTCTTTATTCCTTCCTTTGAATCCTCTTCGAAATGCTCTCGTAATTCTAAACACAATTTTATCCTAAGGAACATCGAAATTCCCGCATTAAGCTTCAACCTCCCAAGATTCCGCTCTCATCCGAAATCCCATCCAAATAATCCCTGAAGTCCCTAAATAGAGATCCATCCCAAAAATAATAAAATATCGAGTTGGTACTCTCTCCTTGATCCCTTGTTTTCGCTCAGCTAAATTGCCAAATTTTGAATCCCGGTTCCAAATCAAACCCTAATTCCCTCTAGCTTGTCCTCACAACAAATCCCTTGAATTCAAATATTGAATTTGAAATCCAAATTTCGAATTCAATTTCTTGTCGCCTTGAATTCCCTCTCAAACCTATTCCAAAATATCGAGTTCCTGATTTGATGCCCTCTAATTGATCCCTTGCATTTCTCTAAGTTCAAATATGAAGTTTGAATTCAAATCCCAAATCAAAATCCAATTCCAACCCTATTTCCATCCATCTTCTCCTTGCAATAAACTCCTTGAATTCAAACTTTGAATTTGAAATCCGAATTTCAAATTTACATTCTTGTCCTCTTAAATATCTCTCAAATTTAACCAACTCCCAAATTTGAGTTCAAATACAAATCTTGTCAAAATATCAAAATTCCCAATTTGTGTCCTCCTTGATTTCCCCTAAATTTTCTGATTTCGAATATGCAATTTGAAATCAAATCCGAATTCAATTCTAACTCCAAATCCTCTCATTTTCAATTTCCTGGAAAAAGTATATTTTGCCTCCCTCGATAATTAGGTTGTTTCCCTTTCCTCCCGGCCCAGTCCAACTCCTCCCTCTCCAATTCGAATACCTCAAGAAAAAGTCTAAATCGCATCCCTCACTTCCTTTGGGCCGCCCTTCTCTCGGCCGGCCCATCTCTCTCTCGCGCCCGTCCCTCACTTCCTTTGGGCCGCCCTTCTCTCGGCCGGCCCATCTCCCTCTCGCGCGCGTTCTCCCTTCCTCCTGGGCCACGCCCGACCCATTTCTCCTCCTCGTCGGCCCGTGGTCCCTCCCCCAACCACGTGCGCCGCACGTGCCGGAGCGAACGCAGCCGCGCCGCTTCTTCCTCCCTCGCTCCCGTTTTTTTTCTCTCTCTCCTTCTCTCGCTCGCACAACCACGCCATCGCCAGCTTTTTCCCACGCACGCGCCGCCGTGACCCCTCCACGCCACTAGCGTCCAAGCCCGAGAGGTAGAGCTCGCCCCCCCCCCCCCCGTCTCCCTTTCTCCCCAAAATAGCTAGGGCAAGCTCCCCTTTCTTCCTCCTTTTTTTCTTTTCGTCTTCCGGCCAGCGCCCCACCTTGACCCAGTGCCCGAGACAGCCCGTTCCTCCCACCTCCCACGTTCAAATTCGGCCGCTCGATCCACCAACCCTCACCGTCCTTCGCATCCGCGTTGTCGCCCGTTTTTGTGCCGCCAACAAGAAAACGCCGACGCCATCCATGGTCGCCAACCGAGCGCCGGCTCACTGGCTCCCACCCCGAACCGACCTAACACCTCTTCTCCCCTATAAATTCAACCCCGGGACCTCCTTGTCCTCCTCTTGCTTCGTGCTCCAAGGAGGCGAGGCCCAGCCGCCTCCTTCCTCGGTGCCGGCCGCCTGTCGCCGCGTGACCTCATCGGCGCCGTGCCACACCGTTGGTCACAACCGCCCCGCCATGACTCAGGCCGTGCCGACGCATCTTTCCGCGCCCAGCGTCCACCCCACTGTCGCGTTCTCGGCGCACCGGACCAGGCCGCTTTCCCCAAACCACCGCCAACGCCCCATCTTGTTGCCGGTGAGCTCCCAACCTCCCTCTCCCTACTGCCGCCTGCATGCTGCATCCGCCCTGGCCGCCGGTTCCCCCTCCTCCCGCGCCATGCCGCCGTCCCGCTGCTGCCTCGTGAGTCGAGCACCGCCATGACCGTCGTTCTCCTTTCTTGATCCCCTGTCGCCGATCTTGTCTGCCGCCACCGCGCGTAGGCATGCGCCGCCATTGTGCTCCCTCTCCCCTCCTCCTCCCGCGCTGTGTCATCGTCGCCGTCCTCCCCGTGACCCCAGCAACCTCCCTGGGGCACCGCCATGGGTGCCGCCCTCTTTCTTGCTCCCTCCCCGTCCTGCCATGCCCGCCGCCGCATAGCTCTACTGCCGGCCGCCGACGCGCCTCCTCTCTCCAATCCACGCCATTGAGTCGCTTTCCCTCTTCCTTCTCTAGCTGCCAGTGCCCACATCCCACTCCGGCTCGCCGCCGCTCACCAGAACGTGACACCCGCCGTTGTGCCGCCGAGAGCCGTCCGCTCCCAGGCGAGCTCAGCTCGTCTCCCCACGCGCCTACGTGGCGTCCGCGTGGACACCACGTCCACCTGTCCTAGCCGCGTCGGAGATAGGTCAACGGTCCCACGCGCGTCGACTGGGCCGCATCGCCGCGCCAGCCTCTTGGGCCCCCTTGCCGCGACGGCCCATGTCCACTCCTCTTCGGCCTCCCCCACGCGCGCCGGCCTCATGGGCCGCTTCATTGTGCCGGCCCGTGTCTTGGCCTCTCTCTTGCACGCGCGCGCTTCGAATGGGCCGTGGCCCGCTCACCGGCCTACCTCCCTTCCCCTTCGGCCTCGCTCGCCCTTTTGGTTTGTGGACCAAATTCCACATACACTCCCCCTACCGAACCAAGTGCCCAGGGACCAAGTCCATAATTCCTCCCTCACCCGAACCAAGTGACCCATGGACCTAGTCCATGGTGCATCCATGACTCCTACTCCATTGACATATGGACCCCATATCCGAAAGAATATTCTTGAGAATATTCTTTTCTATAATTCAATAAATTCTTTTTCCTTTATTCCAGAAAATCAAATAGACTTCCAAAATTCATATCTCCCAAGCCGTTCGTCTGATTGACTCCGTTCCACTTCCAGTAATTCCGTAAAGTTGTGATCTATCTAATGGCACTATTTATTAGCCTAAATAGGATCTTTTATTTTGTCTTTTGTTTAGGTTTTGTTTGTTTGTGCTTAGTCACGGTTCCCGAATTTTCGTCCAAGCGTGGATTTCTCGAAGATTCGTGAAGCTCAAGACCTTGAGCAAGGCAAGTCACCTTTGATCTATTGAACCCATAATTTGAAATTAAGTACTTCATCTTCTCAAATTATGCATTATCTAGGTTACACATGGCAATTTGACCGCGGTTTGCAATATGGCCGGCAGGCCTGACCCACTTGTTGCAATTAACCTCCTTGGTTATTGAGTGACCTAAACATCCCTTGTCGCCAGTTAGGTTAAGCCTCGTATTTGTACCCCACGTACAAATATCGAGGCTCCCTTCAAATTTAAAACGATCAACTGGGTAAAACTTGGGTTTACAAAATCCTCGAAAAACCCGACACCAGGGTCGGTGTCTTAAAAATAAAATGAGTTTCCAAAACTCGCGGTGTGGGAGACGTACTGGAGGTACGATTTTTCTGTACTCGCCTTAAGGACCGATTCCTTGGGAATTACATCCAAACATAACATGTGCGACCACATGAAATGGGACACCCTTGGCTGAGTAACTAGCTAGGCCAGAGAAATCTTGATGCCAAGAGACAAGTGGATTCGCCGGGGTGGTGTCGGGGAGGACCCCTGGGCTTCCTGGCACAGCATGGTCAGGGACCTAACCTGGTGTTGGTCCGTGGGACCCCTCCCGTTGGCATAAGGTGACCCTGAGTCGGCTTTTGAAATGCCTTATCGTGAAAGCCTCAAAGTCACTAGACGTGGCTGTGTTGCACGGGCTGGGTGACCTAGGTTAGTAACGTCGTGTGGGTAAAGTGTACCCTGTCTGCAGAGGTTAACAAACTATTCGAACAGCCGTGCTCAAAGTCATGGGTGGATGTGAGGTGATTCCTTAGCGTAGTTTTTGTTTTACCTTGCTTGTGAAAAGGTGAACTGGTTTAAGAAACCTGTTGCTCGAGAAGCAAGTGGCTGTCAGGGAGACAGCAGGACAGGGAGTCCCTGGAAAGTGATTGGTCATTTGGGGACCACTTATCTGTCACACCCTGAATTTCTCCCAAATCGTAAAAATCAAATTTAATAATTTATCTGAGAAATTGTTGAATTAAATCTGGAGAAAAACCCAATTAAATAATGCATTAAAGAAGTGGAAATGGCAAGGTGGAATTTTTCCTGAGTTCCCCATGTCAAAATACATTAACAGGATTTTTAGTGGAATTTTCAGAGCTCTCAAAATAATTTTAACCAATTAAAAACCCTCAAGCGCAATAAATAAATCCCTGGGAAATTCTTTTTCCTTTTCTTTTTCTTTTTCCTCTTCTCGGGCCGTCGGCCCATTTTCCCCTCCGGCCAAGGCCGCTGCCGCGCGCTCCTCTTTCCCTCCCGGACCGGCCCAGCCGGCCCAGGCCGTTTCCCCTTCCCGGCCCCGGGCCGCCTCTTTCCCCCGCCGGCCCAAGGCCGCCGCGCCTCCCCGCGCCTCTCCTCCTTCCCGGGCCGGCCCGAGGCCACGGCCCGAGCCGCCCGGAAGTCTGCCGCGCCTCCCTGCGCCGCTCGCCCGCTGACGCGTGGGCCCGCCCGCGGCCGAGTCCGCCTCCGACACGGCCGGCTGCCGCGCCGCCCGCGCCGCCGCGTTTCCCGGCGGGACTCCCGCCGCGCGCCCTATTTATTTTTCCCCCCCCCCGAGGCCGCCGCCCCTCGTTTTTCCCCCGCGCCGCCGCCGCCCTAACCCTAGCCGTGAGCGCCGCCGTCGCCGAAGCCGCGCCGCCATCTTTTTTCCGCCGTCGGTAAGCGCCGCCGCCGCCCTTCTTTTTTCCCTCTCCGCCGCTCGGCTGCCGCCCCGCCGGTCGTCGCGTCGCTCCGCCGCCGTCGCGAGCCGCGCGCTCCGCCGCCTCCCGTGCGCCGCCGCCGCGAGCCGCCGCCCCGCCGCCGCCCGCGCCGCTCGGCCCCAAACCCTAGCCGCCGCCGCGCGCCTCAGCCGTCGGATCGGCCACTCGGGCCGATCCCGGCCGCCCGCTCCCGCCCCGCGTGGCCGCCACGTGGGGCCGCGTGGCTGCCGCGTCGGCGCCACGTGTGCGCCACGTGGTGCGCAGCCGCCGCCGCGGCTGACGTCAGCCCTAGCCGCTGACGTCAGCGATGACGTCAGCCCTAGCCGCTGACGTCAGCAGTGACGTCAGCCCTAAGGGTTTATTGCGCAATAATTAATTAAGGATTTTTTCTGTTTTAGTAAAAACACAGATAACTTCAAAAATTCATAACTAATTCATCCGGACTCCGTTTTAGTCGTTCAAGTCTCAGAAAATTCATAAAAATGCAGAGAATCCATTAAAAATAGTTTTATTCTTTGTTTCAGTAGACTTATAGCATGTATTGTTGTTTGCTTTGTTTGTCGTATAGATTCCGGTAATTCCGATTCTCCGGTTTACTTCGAAGTCGTTGCCGAAGTCGACCCAGCGCAAGAGCAAGGCAAGTCATACTTATTCATTTGATCATGTTGTACCTAAATTGGAAACAGTCTTTTTTTCTCTAAATACTGCATTGTTTTATAATGTCATTTATGGGATAGTTTACCTATTGTACTCAGCCTTATATTGCAATTACCTTATTCCTTTGATAGCTTGGGAAATAATTTGAATAGTTGCTACAATAGAACTTGCTTAGCCCTGCTTAGAAACATTAGCTCACAATTGGGATATTTAAAGCTTCATTAATACTTAATGATGGTTATTTCATGTTGGCTCGCGATGGTTAATCGTGGGTGATTTAATTAAATGTTTCAACTAAAATATTGATTAATGGTGGGTTGTGAGCACATGGTTTTGATGGTCGTGCTCATGACGATTAAGGACCGGTTCGCGGGAAACCCTGGAAGAAGAACCGTGCGTACCACAAGCCAGCGTGGGCAACGGCTGGACTTGAAGTGTAGCTTTCCTCTAGCCGACGTACATTGGTTAGGGTGAGCGTGATGGAGTTTGGATGGGCCCGGCGAGGGTCTATGCGGCTACCGGATTCACCAAGGCTCGAGGGGGGCTGCCCACTGCCTTTTGAGGAGTGGGGGCGAAACCCGAGGTGGTACGATTGGTTAGAGGGGGTTATGCGAAGGGTCCTGTCACAGCTCCTTTTCCGGTATACCGTGGTGGTATGTCGGCGCACAGTAATGTGTTGTAGGACTGTGTCTTGTGGGTACAGATGTACACCTCTGATCAGAGTAAAACTATTCGAATAGCCGTGCCCGCGGTTATGGGCGATCAACCAGATTCACCGTGATTAGTTGAACTCTTAAATAATTTGACTTAATGGAAATGGTTTAGTTCAGGTGGATGGTTGGGCCTGTCGCAACGTGGTGTAGCGTTGGACAGTGATGGTTTAATTATGACTAATTAATTCAACTATTTTACTGTTTTCAACTATTGTTTTTAAATGCGTATTTTATGCAAAATAACCATTGCAGCTCTCCTTCGTTATTACTTGCATCATTATTTCCTTTCCGGTATGACTTGTTGAGTGCAGTGGGTAGTACTCAGTCTTGCTTTATTTTTCCCCACACCAGAGTTGGAGGTTGTTTCAGAGGAAGACTTTTCAGAAGAGTAGGCTTGTTGCTACCGTCGAGGAATGCCTGTGGTTTGGAGTCGCTACGTTGCGAGTGTTTAGTTTATTAGAATAGTTGCTTCTTTTTCCGCTGCAGTTTTGTAAGAGATTTATATTGTTTTGTAAGACGTTGATCTGTATGGCAACTTTGTCATTTGTGTACCCTGGCTGGTCCTGGACAGGGATTTTAATACACAATTTGCTTTGGAAATTCTGGTAGTGAATTTCTGGGCGTGACATTATCTCTGAAAGGTTGGAAATTGGTTTGGTTTGGGAAACCAGCTTTGAAGCCAACTCTGGGAGTTGTGCAAACTTGAAAAATAAAATTTGATCATCTCTCACTCCCGACCGAGCTGAGACTTGTCTCGCTTTGGTTGTGGACAGGCACACACTTAGATTGTTGAAAACTTGACAACAAAACTGATTGCAAAATAAACAGCCTCCCCTTGCAGCTTGCATTAACCACCTAATTTTTCCTGGCTTGCTGAGTACGTAAGTACTCACCTTTGCTCTCTATAGCCTGTCAGCTCTGAAGTTGAAGTCGAAGTGAAGCGAAGATTAGGGTTTCGTCCTAGTTCCCAGCATTGCCTGTGGTGTTGGGTGTTCATTCGTTGGTCTCTGCTGCCTCTGCTTCTGCTGTTGCTGCTTCCGCGTCGTCCGTTGCACTCTCGAGCTTCTCTCGAGAGTTGCAACCTAAATCAAGGTAAATAAGTCCTCTCGAGAGTTTAAGGATTGCAATGATTCATGATTGTCACCGTGGGTACCAGTGCTATGTCCTGGGACTGGTACCGATATCGCGGTTTCGTAGGAAGCGGTTCGCGCCGTTTTTCTACGACACGCTCCTGTCAGGTGCCGTTGTACGGCGGTGCCAGATTGGGGTGTGATAGCACAAACAAACAAAAACCTAAACAAAATACCAAGAAAAGATCCTAGACTAATTAATAGTGCCATTAGATAGATCACAATTTTACAGAATTACTGGAAATGGAACGGAGCCAATCAGAGTTACGGATCAACGGATCAAGAGATATGAATTTTTGGAAGTTTAATTGATTTTCTGGACAAAGGAAATGGTTTGTTGAATTTTATGGAAAAGAATACTCTCAAGAATATTCCTTACCACTCACTGACATGTGGGGCCAGCAAACGGTGAGGGAGGATGCATGGACTTGATCCATGGGCAGTTGGTTTGGGAGGAGGAAGGGTGGACTTTTGTTTCAAGGGTAGCTGGCTTACGATTAGGGAGTGTCAATGGACTTTTGTTTACATTGGGCCAAGGGAGAGAAGCAAGGCTGCAGATTATGACTGGAAATGGCGGCCCAGCAAGGGCGCGCGCGGGCGAGACCGAGCGGAGTGGGCCGGCGCGCGGGAGAACGGCCCACGGCCGGGCGCATGCGCGATGGGACGAGCGGGCCGGCTGGCGAGGTGCAGCCCACGCGGGTGAGGCGCGTGCGAGGCGGGGCCGGTGGACCGGGAGACTTTGACCGGTCTCCATGGGACCCGGGCAGGCGGACGTGACGTCCACATCGGCGGACGGGAGAAGGAAAGGAGGCCGAGCGGCGCACGGACGGCCGACGGCGAGCAGCGCATCCCGGTGAACGGCGGTGGGTCTCGGCGGTCCGACTACACCGGCAGCTAGCGGAGGTCAAGGCGAACCGATTCAACGGTGTGGATGGGAGAGAGAAGGCGCGATGCGGCCGGCGGCGAAGCTATGCGGCGGCGGACATGGCCGCACGGCGAGGAGGCAAGAAGGAAGGACAGCGACCATGGTGGTTCTCCGGGAAGGTTCAAGGGAACTTAAGGTGGATGGCAGCGCGAGGAATCAAGGGGGAGAGGACGACGGTGGCGCAGACTCGCGTGGTGGCAGCGAAACGGCGGCACGGCGTGGGAGGAAGGTAAGTGGCGAGTGGCCGCGGTGACTCCCGAGGAGGTTCAAGAGAACTCGTGGGGAGCGGCAGCAAGGGGAATTCGACAGGAGACCAGTCGGCGGCGGTGCACGGCAATGCACGGCGGCGGAAGCGAGCAACGGCGAGGAGAAAGGAAAGAGGCCGATGGCCAAGGCGCGACCAAGGGAAGCTAGCTAGGACGTCAAGGGGCACGTTGGTACAAGAAATTAGAAGAGGAGCGCTCGACGGCGAAGAGATTCAGAGAGGAGCCAAAGGCGGTGCGCTGATACGCGCGGCGGCGACGGAAATCAGGACAGCGGTGAGGGCGCGGCTCGGGGAGCAAACGCACGAGCTACCGCGTCCGGGTGCCGTCTAGGAGTCGCTAGAGGATGTGGAGGGAAGGAGTTGGGCGAGGAGCTCACCGACGGCGTTACCGGCGGCGGTGGGAAACCGGCGAGGCAGTCGCTACCGGCGCTCGGTCGAGGAAGAAGGAGAGCTGTGTGGCTGGGGAAGGAGAAGGGAGGTCGCCGCGGGGATGAGAGAGGAGAGAAGACCAGACGCGGCATGGACGGTGAGAGAGCTCAGGCTCTACCTCTAATGGTGGGGTGCGGCGGCCGAAAGGAGAGTGAGGCCGGACAAGAAAGGAGTGGCGCCGTTTTATAGCGACTGCAAGGCGGTGGAGGCGAAGGTAGTTCGTGCGGTCAAGGTGGGGCGCTGGGCGGTAGAGGCGGCGTCAACCGCTCTGTGTCCATGGCGCAAGAAGCCAAGCAGCGACGGCCGTAGAGGGCATCGGGCCGGAAGAGGAAAAAGAGATAAAGGAGGGGAGAAAGGGGAGCTTTCCCTAACCATTTTGAGAGAGAGGGAGACGGAAGAGCAAGCGCGGGTTCCCGGCTTTGGAGGGTAGCGGCGTGGAGCAGTGGCGTAGCTGGGATTTATAGCTATGGTGGTCCATTGTTTGAATTTTCTTTTAACCGCTATAATCTTAACATGTCAGTACACAAGTATATGGATTACAAACCACAATTTTAATGAAAAAAGGACTTCAAAGTTTAGAAAATAGATGAGATCGTCATAACATAGAATTTAAATATTACATACCCACAGGATGTCATTTCTTCTTCTTGTCAGGTCTGCGCCTTCTAATAGCCATGAAAGTGAAAGTGTTGATGATCTCTTCTTCACTCAACTGTAAGAAGATATCTCGCTCAATAAACGTCATTAGACAATCATCCAGAAGGCTATCACCCATCTTATTTCTTAACTTATTCTTGATAAAGGTCATTGCAGAAAATATTCTTTCGACACTTGCAGTAGCCACCGGTAGAAGCAATACCAATTTGATAAGCAAATAGACCCAATGATAAACTTTATCCCTCTTTGTTTCAACAAGTTTTACTGATAGCTCAACAAGATTGTTTAGACCTTTGAACATTTCATTTTTTCTCATGTCATCAATAAAGGTTTCAAGTTGCAAATCAAGTCTTAGCAAGTCAGAGCTTGAAAATTCACTAGGGTAAAATTCAGCAAGTCTATGTAGCTTGTTTGCATCAAAAGAAGCGAAGCAATCTGCTGGATTCAAAGCAGCCATACAAGTAAGCAACTCCATATTTACCTCATCAAACCGACTATCAAGCTCTTGACTAATTTTATCAATGACTCCAATATATACTTCCCTTCTGAAGTGATCATCATTTGTTTGGTTCTGAGCACAACGTGCTGATCTTCCATATGGCACATAATTATTTTCCATGTCAGGAACTTGAATCCCATATTTGTTGCAAAATATTGTAACCCTTTGGAGAAATGAAACATACCCTTCAGACCTTATTTGTTGCATTTTACTCTTGGCCAAATGGACAAGTGACATTGCATTAAGAATATCTTGGTCTTTTCTTTGCAAACACTCAGACAATTCATTTGTGTGTCCAAGAATGTCAAGCATTAAATGAGCACTGAAAATGAAATGAAATGACTCAAACACTCCAACCATAGAATGTATTTTTGGCCAATCACCCCTTTGTGAAGTATCTCGTCCGAGAGCTATGAGTACATCTCGAATTGTGGGATACATAGCAATCATGTTGACCACAGTTTTATAATGGGAGCCCCATCGGGTGTCACCAGGTCTAGGCAGCCCCATCTCTTGATTTAACCCACTACCTGATTCTAGTATACCACAATCAAGTGCTTTCATGACATTGTCATATTGGTGATGTCGAAGCATGCCATGACGCTTACAAGAACTACCAACAATATTTAGCAAGAGGGATACTCTATCATAAAACCACACACAATCATCATTGTCTTTGGCAACAGCAACAAGAACCAATTGGAGTTGATGTGCAAAACAATGAACATAGTAAGCAGATGGTGATTCTTTCATGATCAAGGTTTTCAGCCCTTTAATCTCTCCTTTCATGTTACTAGCCCCATCATAGCCTTGACCACGGATTTGAGTTATAGTCAAACCATGACTAACTAGTAAAGATTGAATCGCTTCCTTAAGTGATGAAGAAGTTGTGTTATCTACATGAACAATTCCAAGAAACCTCTCACATGGCCTTCCTAATTTATCAACATAACGCAAGTAAATGGCTAGTTGTTCTTTATGAGAGACGTCACTAGACTCATCAGCTAAAATTGTATAGTAATCATCACCAATTTCCTTAATGATTTCATCTCTAGTCTCCATTGCACAACATTGAATAATTTCTTTTTGTATGTCTGGACTAGTTAATGTGCAATTACCTGGAGCATTCTTCAATACAAACTTGTCCACCTCTTCATTATTTGCTGCAAGCCACTTCAAAAGCTCAATGAAGTTCCCTCTATTGCTAGACTCTTCACTTTCATCATGCCCACGAAATGCTAACCCTTGCTGCAAAAGAAACCCCAAACATCTAAGTGAGTAAGTCAATCTGATCTTGTAGAGACGGCGCTCCTCATTATCCACCTGCACAATTTTATCATCAATTGCACCATTGGGAGTTTTAAATAAGTTGTATTTTTCTTGGGCTGCATTGTGAGCACTTGTTACACCACTCACATGTAAATCAAGTGCATCATTTCTATTCCAATTTCTTCAACCACCCTCAACAAATGTAGATTTCTTAGTTTTTTCCTTTGCAAACAAGTAGCACACAAAGCAAAATGTTGCTTCCTTCTTGACACTATATTCAATCCAAGGATATTTATAAAACCATATAGGATTGAATTGCCGATCCTTATGTCCAATTTTTCTACTTTGAAATTCATGAGCATAAGGTTGGTATGGGCCCTTGATGATATAAGATCGTCGAACTGCATCTTGATCATTGACATGATAATGTGAAATGGGTTGTCTTTCCCCTGGATCAAGTGGAAGCCGACTAATATCATAAACTGGTGGACTTGGAGTTGGAGGCACCGGAGTTGGAGCCACATTTTCTTCTATCACTGTATCATTCTGTCCACCTTGTTGTTCTTCAATGTGCTCTTCTGGAATAGCTGCAGTCACCGAAGGAGATGGAGAAGAAGCCTTCTTTGATTCATATCTCTGAAAAAGAGAGGCAATATCACCACTCCTCTTCATTTTAAACGATCTGCAAGAGAAATAAATAAGCCCCAAAAGTCCAGTGTTACAATGTTTGAATTAAATATATTTATATTATTTCAGTGCTACAATAAAATTTTAAATTGAGATGAAAGAGAAACTGAATTATTTCTACGTACCGTAGTAGTGGCGAACTCTGATCTCTGAACTATGTGTGTGTCGTGCAGGTGCTGAGGTGCAGTAGGCCTGTTTGCTGTAGTACTATAGCAGACGCAGAACTTGCCGTGTATTGAAGTTGAACTATAGATCGTTAATTGCCTGCTGTTACGAATTTAGGGCTTAATCACTTGAAATAGACAGAGAGAAAAAACATGATAGAACTTGGGTAAAGAAGAAAGGATATCAAACATACATGAGATTATGAGAAGTGTGTTGATGGCCTCTGACTCCGACGTCTAGCCGGCGGGCGGCGGCCGATCTGCTGCTCAGCTGCTGCTGTGCTGCAACGCTATAGATCGAGATCGTCGAGACCGAGCCTTTGGTGATGGACGGTTGGAGTCAGAACTCAAAAGACGAAGAGGCAGGTCGTGCCGTCACGGAGACGCGGAAGTCCTTTTGACTGCTCCACTCGATCGGCATTCGGCAACACAGCAGATAGGCCAGCCCAGCAATGTTTACGACCAAAATACTGAGGGGTACTACTCTTTGGGCCAAATCTGCAGGGTGGTCCGCGGCCCACAAGGACCACCCTGTAGCTCTGCCACTGGCGTGGAGGGGGTCACGGGCGGCGAGCGCGCGGGAAGAAACTGGCGGCGACGCGATTATTTTGGCGAGAGAGAGAGAGAGAGAAACGAGAACGAGGGAGGAAGAAGCGGCGCGGCTGCGTCCGCTCCGGCACGTGCGCCGCACATGGTTGGGAGAGGGGCCACGGGCCGGCGAGGAGGAAAAATGGGCCAGGCGCGCGGCCCAGGAGGAAGGGAGAACACGCGAGAGAGAGATGGGCCGGCTGAGAGAAGGGCGGCCCAAGGAAGTGAGGGATGAGATTTATACTTTTTCTTGAGGAATTTGAATTGGAGAGGGAGGGGTTGCGCCGGTCGAGAGAAGGGCGGCCCAAGGGAACGAGGGAGGCGAGTTAGACTTTTATTGGAAATTGAAAATGAGAGGATTTGGACTTAGAATTGAATTCGGATTTGAATTCAAATTGCATATTTGAACTCAAAAAATTTAGGGGAAATCAAGGAGGGCACAAATTCGGAAATTTTGATATTTTGAAATAGATTTTTATTTGAATTTCAAAGGGAATATTTCAACTCCAATTTGGGACTTAGGTAAATTTGGGAGGTATTTAAGAGGACAAGAAGGTAAATTTGAAATTCGGATTTCAAATTCAGTTTGAATTCAAGGGGTTTATTGCAAGGGGAAAATGGAGAGATATAGGACTTGAATTGGAATCGGGACTCGAAACTTGACGTTTGCACTTAGAGAAATACAAGGGATCAATTTGTTAACAACGGATTTTGGTAATTGACTTGGAAGTGAAAGAGGAAACCGAAGCAGAGAGGAAGGATTGAGTTGGAGTCGGACCAAGTATCGTATCGGACCCGGTAACCGTATCGGACTGGGAGAGGCGCTATCAGAAAGAGCGTATTAGCCGATACGGATTCGATGTGGTCATCGGCCGATACGGATTAAAAGTTGACAGAGTCAGCGTGGGCTTGGTCTGGGCTCAGGATAAGCTTCAAGGAAGTTGCCAAATGGAGATAAGGCTCGGTTTTAGGCAATTGTATCTTGTAAATCAAGTAGGTTTAGATCTAATCTGTGGCAAAAGTATGCCGTAAAGACTTGTTGTTTGTTAGAGATAAGATCGTGTCTTACAAGGACCCTGTTGTAATCACGGGTATAAATATCCCGGTAGTTTGTACATAGAAACTCTCTCACAACACAATACAACAAACAGTTTTCAATCTACTTTGGCGCATCGCCAACCCTCGCAAGAGGTTAATTTCGACGAGTTCTTGCTTCCTGGAGCAGAGGTAAGAACTCGTTCCCGACGATCTGCATCGTCGGGGCTAGCGTGTCGCTTTAGACACGTTAAGCCTCGATGATGTGATCGTCGTTTATCATGTCTTGGATAATCTTGACAGGCGTTTTAATTATGTGTCACCAGCGATCTACTCGTTTTAGGGTTCATTGTCGGTGACGGTTTAATTATTATGCTTGGCTAGATTGTTCAGTACATCTACCATCCCCAAAAGCAATTGGCCACTTGATTTTCTTTGTGTTAAGCCTTAATTCACACTCTGAGTTGTCATCGACCTTAGTCCTGTTTTGAGATCTAACACAAAGCCTGTTTTCGGTTGTAATTAAGGATAGCACTGGGGTTTAAGCCAGTCTTACCTGATGCATATGATTATCACTAGGTTTTTATATATGTCTGCCATCTGTATGAATAGATCGATGAATATAGATGCATTTGTTATAGGTTAATCTTTTGGGTTTATCTGTGATGGATGCGTCTACATTGATTGATTGGTTCATGTAGATTTACACTAGAGTACTAGCTAGTGTAGCAATCTTTATTATTCCTTATCGGCCGATGCCGTTGATTGACATTAACATGTTGATGAAGGCCGATAAGTCTGGATTCGTGCTTTAATCTTATTTTATCATGAGTAAACCGATATAGCTTTGCCCTATCGGCTAGGCTATGACAATGTGACATCGGTCTATCGGCCGATCGGCCATTGTTTTCTGACGTGGTTTACTTGTTTCTTGTTGATTGCATATCAAATCAACTGGCACGCTCTGCACAACACTAGGCAAGTCATTTGGACCTGCACTGGAGTAAAGCAAACCTCCCAGGCCGCCGTGGAAACGCGGAACCCGTTTGGTTGCAAGGCGGGTCGAAATTCTGCGCCAACACAATTAGAGGGCATCAAATGGAGAACTTGGTGTTTTTGGAATAGGTTTTATATTTGGGGATTTTCGAAAGGTTTGAGAGGGAATTCTAGGGGATAAGAAATTGAATTTGTTCAAATTCAATATTTGAATTCAAGGAATTTATCGTGAGGACAAGCTAGAGGGAATTAGGGTTTGATTTAGAACCGGGATTCAAAATTTGACAATTTAGTCAAGCGAAAACAAGGGATTAGGGAGAGAGTACCAACCCAATATTTTAATATTTTTAGGATGGATCTCTGTTTAGGGACTTGAGGGATTATTTAGAAGGGATTTCGGATGAGAACGGAATCTTGGGAGGTTGAAGTTTAAGGCGGGAATTTCGATGTTCCTTACGATAAAATTGTGTTTAGAGTTACGAGAGCATTTTGTAGAGGATTCAAGGGAGGGAATAAAGTGTATCCCGACTATCAGGGTTCTAGGGAGATTCGATTGGATTGACATCTTGAGTTGGAACGAATATTCGGGAAGGGATTCAAAGGGGAGATGAAAAAGGGGACCTTGGGAAAGTGGGTTCAATGGCGGGGTTGTATTTAAATTGGATCAACTATTCGGAGCGGATTCAAAGGGAAGATACATAGGTAGATAGATAGACCGATAGATAGATAGATAGATAGATAGATAGATAGATAGAAATATAGACAGACAGATAGATAGATAGATAGATATAGGGCGAGAGAGCGAGGGAGAGGGAAGGATGAAACTTAAGAGTTTGAATTCAAACTTGAGAATTGATTTTAGAGATGTTTCTTTTGTAGCGAGAATTTGAAGATGACTTGAGCGTCGGTTCAAATATTCGGAGGGATTCGGTCCAACGAGATTCAGGAGAGAATTTCAATTGCGGAGATTCGAATTCGAGAATCGTTTTTTGTGAATCAAGGGAAGAGGCTAGGATTTACGAGGTTGATGCTTGGACTAGATTGAAATCGAGGATTCGATGAAATTAGTGGTTAAGGTTTCAGGAGCGAAATCCGAATACAAAGGTTCGAACTTCGAGACTAGTTCCGATTGGAAACTTTGAGAGGTCGGGTTAGAGATTCGGATTTGGTTGAATCTGAGATTTGAAATCATGGGATCTTTGCAAGGAGAGATCAGAGATGATCTGAGTGCGAACTCAAATCTTGGGAGAACAACTGGACTAGAATTATTTGAAGGGGAAAATTCTCGGTAGAGGTTTTGGAAAGGATATTTGAATACAAGGATGAGATTATTTTCGGACAGGGATTTTGAGCAGGTGATTTTGACATCAGGGACTTGAGACAAAAGAGTGATTTGAACTGAGATCTATGACACAACTTAGACTCAACACTCAAAAGAACAAATTTTCACATATAGGATTTTCGTAAATTAGTTTTTTAACGCCACGCGAAAATCAGGGCGTTACAATCAGTGTGAGCATTTTTTATTTACTAACTATATGCAATTTACTCATATTTTGTTTTGAATTTTTTGCGGACATGTAGATCCTATTGTGTCATTGTTGTCAAGCTAGCCTTTTCCAAAACCTTTTAAATACGGCCAAGGATATATTATATCTTTAGGAGAGAATAGCACTAGTGATTAAGTATTTCTCCTTTTCCCCGTTTTATTGTTTGTATGTCTTTTAAACTATACATGATAGTTTATGGTTCATTTATCCTTCTTCAATGATTTTTCTAAGTATGTGCTATGTGGCCATGTAGTATCTAATTAGTATATCTGTAGGTGTCACCAGAATAGAGATTTATATATATCCTTAATATTTTTTTTCATTGAAGTCAATATATTCCTTAGAAAGTCACCTTTTAATTTCTACTGTAAGTTGCTTCAAAACTAGATATTTGGAGGAATTGTCGAAGTGGAAGCTATAAGATACATACTTCTAGAAAGTTCCATGTGAAGATGCAGAGCCGACGAGGACATAGAGCATATATACTAGAACAATGATTTTTACGATTCTTGATGGGAAGGTATACTGTAAGATACCATGTATACTTTGTAATGTAAATTTTGATACCTTTAAATATTTTAGTTATCAAAAATTATTAAAATTTAGTAGCTCTTGGTATCTGTTAAGTACGATAAAATTTCCTCAGTAAAAGAAAGACGAAGCATCAAGGAAGCCGCCATTTCCAAATGTGTCGTTCGATAATCCTGCAAGTGCAGCTGCTGCTCAATGCTTTTTGCAATGTTATCTTTTGGGCTTGCTTAATTGGGCCCGGATTTGGAGAGTGCCTACCCAGATAGCCATGGTCCAGCCCAATCGAGTTTCTGATAGAGATGCCTTTTGTTTACTGGTGACGATCATTTATAGGCTAATTAATAAAGAATTTTAGAGAACATATATGGTCTTGGCAACCGTTTGGCATAATTGAAAACATAAAATGTGCTAAATACTGTCCTTACAGTATATATATCATACAGAGACCGATCGCTAACTCGTCTTTGGGAAATTACCTGCCATGATCGATGGATCAATCATCAAGGATGACTTCATGTAATGGTAGTAGTCACATCTCGGCCGGCCAGCGATGCATAGAATTTTATAGATCAAATCAAACAAATACTCCAAATTGGCAAGTGTAACCTCAAAGATTCGATCGCAACACGCAAGACAAAGATTGCCTTATCTATGAACGATGCAAGCTAATTAATTAACTAGTACTGCCTGCTAGCTTCTGCTTAATTTTATAACATTGAGCCTCATCGGTTATCCTAATAAATTAAAGTCAAAGTAAAAATTTAAATTTTAAAATTTAATTTTGAAGTTAATTTTAAAATATTTTCAACGTGGTTTTTTTTTTCAACATTAGCTATTAAGTTGTTAAAAACACGTATGTAAAAGTTGTACCCTATAAATTAATTTTTATTTTCTAATAAGTTAAAATGTCTTATTAAAAAATATGAACAACTGATGAGACACTTCTAGGTCCTAGATTTGATTTTTCATGGAAACGAATTTCAGGTCTAGTAAAAAAAGTTAATCATTGATTTCTCGTAAAAACATGTGTCAAAAAATCGTCCTATGAAGAGCGGGCCCTTGTTTAAGGGGCATGGGCCTCAAAGCAAAGGTTAAAGGACCAATCCGAGTTTGCTTGTGGGGGTCAGGGTTTGTGGTTTGTCTCGGCTGATTTGGTTGAGGCTGCTTCTTTTTAATGAAAAGTCGTGGGGTCAATCATTCTCTTGTCTGTAACACCCTAAGAAAATTCCTAAATAAAAATACACCGATCAAAAATTATTTCTAATTTTTTTTATTTTTTATTTTTGCATCATGCTGACAATTTCTTTATTTGTTTTATGCCAGTGCCAAACTTTTATTGAAAATCTCCAATTTTTCTACTCATCTTGTGGTTTTTGTCCCAAGATTTTCACTTTAACCAAAATTAGTTTTACTCCAAAAAGTCCGCGTAAGCTCCCTTTACTGTGACCTTCTTGTTGCTGGGCTTTTTCTGAAAAAAGTCCATGTTGCCTCCCCAAGCCCTTTCATTCCTATTGGGTTTGAAAAGATAAAGTATAATTTCCCTCATACTATTTTCGGCGACAACGGCGCCGCACGCCGCGCCGCTACGACGAGGCCGCTGCGACATCACCGGCTGCCGTCTTCCGCCCCCGTCTCACCGGCGAGCTTGCCGTCTATTCCACGCGCATCCTGCCCAACCTCGCACCGCCGCGAGCCATGCAGCAAGCTAGTGGTGCATGCGCATGCATGCAAGCAAGCCAGCCACGAGCAGGCACCATGCAACTAGCTAGTTATGCGTATGCCTGCATGCAAGCAACTAGTCGAGCCCAAGCTAGTATGCATGCACCATCCGCTTAACTCCAACAGCCTATGCACATACACCGGGCGACGCTCCTATCGAACGACGGTGGTCCCCGCTGGGTTACCGTCGCTGTCTTCGTCGCCGGGTTACGGTAGGTGGCGACGGCAGGCAGCACAGGAGCCAGCCTTTGTCTCCCGAACGACGATAGTCGATGCAGCATGCGCGCCAACCCGCGCGGCCGCTGCAACCACCCTGTCCCTGTCTTCATGGCAATTCAAGACGAGCTCGTGCGGTGAAACCTATATAAGGGCAATCATAGCCGAATATGCAACCCGTCCCTTTCCATCCTCTCTTCTCCTCCTCCTTGCTTTGTTTCCCTTCAGTCACACCCTCCCGCGCACACGCCGCCATCTCTCTGCTTGCTCCGCCGCGGCCGGCTCCGGCTGGGCCTCAGTTGAGTAAGAGGACGGATAGGCCGCCGCGCTATCATTTGAACTCGAGAACGACTAACTTATCGAACGGCTAACCTCTAACATCTAACCCGCTGACTTCTAACTCACTAACCCACTGACCTCTAACTCGCTAACCCCTGACACCTAACTTGCACTAATCCGCTAACATTTATTCCTTAACACTGTGTGTTCGTTTGTTGCCACCAATCGAACACGTGGTGTGCGAGAACGATCTGCGGGTCGACCGTCCCCAGGCTGTACCTCGACGATCGTAGTTGTACGAGGATCGTCGCCCGGTACGCCGCTACCCGGCTGCCGCAAGGTGAGCTCCTCTCCTGCCCTTCCTCTTGCTTTTGTTTCCTTACCACATTTCTCGTCTACCGTCGTTACCACGGCACGGTGACGTCGTGAGGCGTAGCACCGTAACCATTCCTTGCGCGGCCGCCCTCCGCAGCGATCGTCGCTTCACAGCCGGCCATGCATGCGCCATACAGCTAACTGGCCGAACGTGTGCATGCATGCATGCAAGCAGCTAGCTAGCTGTAGGTATGCGTATGCATGTACACTTGCAACCGCCCGAGCCGCGCGCAAGCCGCGCCGTGCCGCGACCTCCTGGCCATGCCGCGCAAGCCCGGCCGGCGCCCACCCCAGCCACCGGCCCCGGCCTCCTTCTGCCCAGCCGCTTTCCCGGCGCCTCCCGGCCGAGCGCCGTGGTCGGCGCACGCGTCGCCGCTGCCCCCGCCTCTCCGACCGCAGCGCCGCGCCGCGCCTCCCCGCCGCGCGCCACCGCCCGCGCCGCCCCGGCCGACGCGACCCTAGCCGCGCTGCCGAGCCGCGCCGCGCTCCCAGCCGCGCCTCCGCGCCTGCGCGCCTGCTCGGCGCCAGCCGCCGCGCCGTCTGCGCGCCGTCCCCGCCGCCCTCGCGGTGCCTCAGCCCGGCCGGCGCCCTGCCCGCTCGGGCTGTCTCCCGACAGAGCAGAGAAAGAGAGAGAATGAGAAAAAAGAAAGGAAGAAGAAGATAAGAAGGAGAGAAGAAAAGAGAAAGGAAAAAGAAAAAGAAAAAAAAGAGAAAGGAAGAAGGTAGGTGGGACCCGCCGGTGGGCCCCACTGTCTTGACTATCTCCCGGCGGGTCTTTGACCGCAAACTTTCAGAAAGTCTAAATCACCTCCCTCTTCTTTTCCGGACCGAAGCCCATAGTCCTCCACAAAAGTCTAGAAAACGTCCCCTGTTTCCTCGGACTGAGCCCAGAATGGACCTGCAAAAGTCTACCTTACAACCTCCAGGCCGAAGCTCACCAACGGCCTCCCTCCTTACCAAAGTCTAATGCATATCCCTCTACTCACCCAGGCCCCTATCCAAAAGTCTATATCAGGTCCCTACCCGACCTCCTTCATCTCTGGGCTACAGCCCAAGCCTTCACAAAAGGAAGTCCAACATTCGTCCCTCTCAACATCACAGCCAAGGAATATTCTTGGGAATATTCCTTTCCAATTTAATAAATTCATTTCCGTATTTCAGAAAATCCATTAATCCTCCAAATCCGTATCTCCCTCGTTTTAAGTCGGAGTTGGACGAAACTTTCGTCAAAATCTTTCAAAAATTAAGATCTACGCAATGGCACTGGTTTGGTTATTTTTTTTGATTGTTCTAGAATTTCTGGCTCTTTTTGTGTTAGCGAGTAGTTCGTGACGTTATTATTCAACCGGACAGGGTACATTTGCGAGGAGGAAACTGAGCCAATTAATAACGAACCCCCCAATTGAGCAAGGCAAGTCACTACGCCCCCTTCCTCGAACATGTTGATCCTATTTTTATAAATGTGTTGATTGCAAATAAAATTGCATGCTAATAATAAAACGCGTACCTACATTTGCTTAAGCCTTACCTTTGATATTGTTTATCCTTATGTATTTACACGCCTTTGTGACCGGAGTATATTACTTTACGCGTGATTATTTACTCACTGCTTAGCCCTGCTTACATAGACGTTATATACTCCATATGTGGGATATGTGGACGTGGTTATACTGATCACTCGATGGGGGTGATTGATAGAGATCGGGTGGAGACATAAGCGCCACCCACAGCATGAAAACCTTTGTGAAAACCCAAAAACTTAATTAAACAAAAGTGATTTCGACTGGGGCGGCACGGATAGAATATGGGTGGTTCTGGGAACGGTAAGCCGCCGACCCTGGTCAGTTAAGGACCGAGTCAAGAAGCTAAGCAGGAAACGAACCGAGTACGACCACACTTCTTGAGTGGGGTTAGACCCGGTGGACTAGGTTATTCTCATGGGGTGGCACCCCAGACATGGTCAGTTCTAGATATCGGTATGGAAATGTGGGAGTGTGTGGTTTAATGACGTCAAGCTTTATATATGTATAATGTAACCTTCAATCTCGGGAGCGCCAGGACTCCCCTCACAACCGGCTCGAAGTAGAAATGTGGCGTCGGGGGTGCAATGGGGATTCATAGTCCTTGGAGCGGGTGCCGCCATGCGAGGGTAACTGAAAAACCGGGCCGTGACAAGTCTCATGTGTTGGGTGCGTCACGGAGTGTGGGATTAAAAGCGTACATCCGCTGCAGCGTGAGTAAATTAAACTATTCGAATAGCCGTGCTCGCGGTTAATGAGCGCCGGGACTTGTATTACTCTTGACTAGACTCACATGTTTTTAAATTGTTTAGAAGAAGTTGGGATAAATACAACATGTGTGACCTTGCCCCATGCGTGGGAAGGTTGAATGGTGATGAAGGAACTTTTAATTAATGACAACCTTTACATAGCGACAATTCTTTTCATGGTTAAAACTGCTAGGCCATAGGCTTGTGAAATAACTTGCGAAAACTGGCTTTACGGAAATAAACCAAAACCTGCCTTGGATCCCTATATGCATTTGTTGCATTTCTATAGTGGTGACTTGCTGAGTACGGTTGGTACTCACCCTTGTATATTTCTACCCTTTTAGCTCTTGATGATGAGGACATGCCAGTCGAACTGATCCCCGAGGAGGGGGATGGTACGGAGGAACCATAGGGACTAATCCCCAGTTGATGCCTGTGGAGTATAGATGGACCGCCGCAGCCTCGCTTCCGCTATCCTATGTTATTTGGTATTGTATCCGGTCAGACACGGCCTATTAGAACCTACTCGGGTTCCCATGTAATATTTGGTATTGTAAGACTATGCGATGCAGACTATGTGTACCAGATTTGTAATGTGTGTATACCAACCTACCGATCCAGGGAGTTGGTATTTGTAAACACATATGGTTTCCTGTGCTATAAAATCAGGAGCCGACACTGTCGATCAAGCTTTTCTTTTAATATGATTGCCTCTGAAAATTCATTTCCATGGGTGTTTGCTTTTTCATCTATATTATTGTAACATTTCAATAGACATATTGTTAGAGAGGGTTGCACTACTACAAAAACGTTCATCAGTGTCGGCATAATAAGTGTCGGTTGAACAAAAACCGGCACCTATTAGTCGTATATCGTCTCAATTATAGATTATAGGTGCCGGTTCGGGCGGAGAAAGGAATAGGTGCCGGTTCTTGTTATGAACCGGCACCTATTTGTTTCAATTGGTATCGGCCGGATGCTACAAACCGACACGTATAAGATATGTGCCGGTTCGTAAAAAGAACCGGCACATATGTGGTTCCTTACCACGGAAGGAACTGATTATAGGTGCCGGTTATTGTTGTAAACCGGCACATATATCTTGTGCACCTATATATGTCTCCTCTCAGCGCTGATGAGCTCATTTTGAGCGTCTTCGTGCGGCTCATGCAAACGGGGGGAGAGGTTTTGCCGAAAAATTTTAAATACATTAAGGAATTTGTGTATTCTTTCATGTTTAAAGGTTAGTACATTTTCTCTAAGCAAGTTTGTTTCATTTGTGTGATTAATTCTTTATGGTATATATGATTTTCTTATTTGTGATAGATAATGTAGACGTCTCTTGTTGAATTGGTCCAATATTTTGAGAAAATATAATGACTTATTGATTTTGGAGTAATATTGAGAATATGTTACTTGCGTCTATTTGTGTAATGTGGACAGTATTAAATCATCGAGTATTTTACATATGAAAGATTAGTAACGATGATTTTTGATTGATTTACGGATTTAATCAATATATATATGTTAGCAGTTAATTTAAGAATTTTCGTAGGACCGATGGATGAAGGAGGGATGAACGGTGCGAAGCGTGGTACCTTGGAGTATGCCAGGGGAGTAACCAACTTCGTGATCGCGGCCACGAGTTCCCGATCGTTGAGCATGACGGAACATTTGCATTGTCCATGTGCTGATTGCAGGAACGAGAGACAGTTTCCTGCAAAACAAGTTCACGAGCATCTTCTAACAAGAGGTTTTATGCGTAATCACACATGTCAGGACAATCATGGTGAAGATGAGAATGACAGTGTGGACAATCATGGTGAAGCAATGCACGAAGACAATGTGGAGTCGCCTGGTGACGAAGGTGAATATGACAATCGCGAATCAGATGGTTTGGATCAAATGTTGCGCGATGGGGAGACAGCCTACAACGATGACAAGCAATACGAGAAGTTCAAAGCCATGGTGGAGGACTCAAAAACACCACTTTATCCAGGATGCAACGAGGAACACACCAAGTTACACGTCGTCCTCTCGTTATTGCAGATGAAATCAACCAACGGCTGGAGTGACAAGAGCTTCACAGAGCTTCTGCAGCTGATCGGAGACCTCCTTCCAGCGGGTCATGTATTGCCAGAAACAACATACCAAGCAAAGAAGGTTGTCTGTCCACTTGGGCTGGAAGTGCAAAAAATTCACGCTTGTCGAAATGACTGTATTCTATATCGAGGTAACTACGAAAACTTGGATACGTGTCCAGTTTGCATAGCACCGCGGTATCAGGGTGGAGATAACGATGATGATGCTGACGATGGTAGTGGTGGGCCCGTTCTAAAGAAGAGGAAAGTGCCCGTTAAGGTTGCATGGTATTTTCCTATAATCCCTCGGATTGAGCGCCTGTATGCAAACAAAAAACATGCAAAGATGATGCGGTGGCACGACGAAGACCGTAAGAAGGATGGGTTGATAAGGCACATTGCCGATGGATCTCAATGGAGAAAGATAGATATAAAGTACAAAAGGTTTGCATGCGAGATTAGGAATGTAAGGTTTGGTCTAAGCATAGACGGGATGAATCCATTCGGCGATATGAGCAGTCGGCATAGCACGTGGCCANGATGGGTTGATAAGGCACATTGCCGATGGATCTCAATGGAGAAAGATAGATAGAAAGTACAAAAAGTTTGCATGCGAGATTAGGAATGTAAGGTTTGGTCTAAGCACAGACGGGATGAATCCATTCGGCGATATGAGCAGTCGGCATAGCACGTGGCCAGTGACACTTGTCATCTACAACCTTCCTTCATGGTTGTGCATGAAACGCAAGTATATAATGATGTCACTTCTAATCCAAGGGCCCAAGCAACCTGGCAACGATATCGATGTCTACTTCAGGCCATTGGTAGATGATCTTAAGTTACTATGGGACCGGGGTGTGCAGATGTGGGATGCATACAAAAGAGAGTACTTCACCTTAAGGGCAATGTTGTTCGTTACCATTCAAGATTACCCTGCGGCTGGCAACACATCCGGCCAAACAGTGAAAGGTGGTTGTGCATGTGTGCAGTGCATGCGAGACACAGCAAGCAGGTGGCTGAGGTACTCAGGAAAGACTGTGTATATGTGTCATCGGAGGTTTCTTCCAGCCGGCCACCCGTATCGTAGCAATAGAAGAGATTTCGATGGCACAGTGGAGAAGGGGACAGCTCCAATACACCGTACAGGCAGAGAAATTTTTGAAGAGGTAAAAGATATAGAATGTATATTTGGTAAGGGACATGGCAATAGAAACGCGGTGGGCAAGACTGGTGAGAAGCCTCTTTGGAAGAAGAAATCTATCTTTTGGGAACTACCGTATTGGAAAGATTTGGATGTCCGTCACGCAATTGACGTGATGCACGTTGAGAAGAATGTGTGCGAGAGTTTGATGGGACTCCTGCTAAACATACCCGGCAAGACAAAGGACACGTTAAAAGCCCGGAGAGACCTCGCAGACATGAACATCAGGCCCGAGCTACATCCTCAAGAACGTCCCAATGGTCGCCAGTACCTCCCTCCTGCGTGCTACACCCTTAGTGCCGCAGAGAAAATAAGTCTGTTGGAGTGCCTGCAGGGTGTCCGGGTCCCTTCTGGTTACTCTGCGAACATTAAAAGACTTGTCAACATGAAAGAGAAGAAATTAGTGGGCATGAAGTCACATGATTGTCACGTGCTAATGACACAACTTCTTCCTGTTGCTATTAGAGGCATTTTGCCAGATAAGGTTCGAAACCCAATCGTAAAGCTGTGCTCGTTCTTCAACGCTATATATCAGAAGGTGATCGATCCAAGCACGCTAGACAAGCTCCAAGCAGATGCAATCATTACCCTTTGCCAGCTCGAGATGTGTTTTCCACTATCATTTTTTGATATAATGGTTCACCTCGTGGCACATCTCGTGAAAGAGATAAAGATTCTCGGCCCAGTGTATCTGCATAACATGTGGGCTTTCGAGAGGTTCATGGGGATCATAAAGAAGTATGTGCGTAATAGAGCTCGACCAGAAGGCAGTATCGTAGAGGGTTATGCAACAGAGGAGGTGGTTGAGTTCTGTATCGACTATATGGATTTGCATCCCATTGGTGTGCCGATGTCTCGACACGAGGGCAGGCTACTAGGGAAAGGGACACTAGGGCATAAGGCAATTTTCGCTCCTAGCCTAGAAATATTACGGCAAGCACATTTCGCAGTGCTCCAGCAGTCGGCCTTGGTGGCTCCATTTGTCGACATGCATTTTGATACACTCCGCAGCGAGAACCCAAGCAAATCAGAAGCATGGATAGCTAAGCAGCATAGGTTGAATTTTGGCGATTGGTTACGGAAGCATATCATGGCTATGAATACTGATAGTGACCAGCTGTATGTTTTGTCTCGGGGACCTGCGAGCACAATTCATTCATTCCAAGGGTATGACATTAATGGTTATACATTTTACACGAGAACACAGGATGCCAAGAGCTCGTATCAAAACAGTGGTGTCCGCATAGACGCCTTCGACAGTAATGGTGTAAAACAAACGTACTATGGCTATATAGAGGCAATCTGGGAGCTTGAATATGGACCGCTCAAGATACCACTTTTCCAGTGTCAATGGGTCAAAATTCCAAGTGGTTTGAAGATTGACAAGTACGGAATGTTCCTTGTGGACCTAAACAATGTGGGTTATCAAGACGAACCATTTGTGCTCGCAAACTCCGTAACACAAGTATTCTATGTGAAAGACCCTTCGTCGGTGACTGATCGCCACGTGGCTCTCCATGGAAAGCGGAGCATTATTGGAGTGGAGAATATCATTGACGAGGAAGGCTACGATCAAATCGACGAGCTACCACCTTTCGCGAAGGATATAGAAGAAGGTGAAGAAAGTCAAGAAGACGAAGACGAAGACGAAGACGAACACGAGGAGGAAGCCCCATATGTTCGAAGTGATCATGAGGAAGGAGTAATTGTGATCGACCTACAAGTTGGAAATTGATTGTAATAGACATGAACAAACCAATCTTGGAACTCGAAACCTGTCGTCTTTTTTTACAATTTTATACTACTTACAACCTACCGTCTTTTCACTTATTGAATGATTTTCACTAGATATTCCCAATATAAATAAAAAGAAAATCAAGAACTAAGGCATAAAACGATAAAAATCTTTAACCAATCTCCTCTGTTACCGTAAAAACCCCATAAGCGAAGGGCTAAACTAAAGTGGAGAATAGCCGAAAAAAGTTTGCTGCAATGCATATGGTTTGCTGCAATTTTATAGTTCTCCCCAACCAAACCAAACCTGGGTTTATGGGTAATAGGTGCCGGTTTTTAAATAGGAACCGGTACCTATAGGCATAATAGGTGTCGGTTCCTAATACGAACCGACACCTATTATGGGTAATAGGTACCGGTTCTTAGTTAGAACCGGTACCTATTACCCCTAATAGGTGTCGGTTCGTATTAGGAACCGACACCTATTACCAAATATAGGTATCGGCTTTTAATATATAACCGGCACCTATTTGTCCGCTATATATATCGTCTAATCCAGCGCCGCCATCGCCATCCCCTTAGCTTCCTGGGTCCCGCGCCGCCGCGATCGCCATCCCCCCACCAGCGCCGCCAGCGCCAGGGTCCAGCGCCGCCGCCATCGCCATCCCCTCCAGCGCCGCCAGTGGCATAGCTTCCTGGGTCCAGCGCCGCTGCCATCGCCATCCCCTGCAGCGCCGCCAGCGCCACCGCCCGCCCGCCCGTCCAGTGCCGCCCGCGCCACCGCCGTCGTCGACCTCCAGCTCCTGGGGCCGTGCCCTCCAGCACCTCCGCCGACGACGTCCTCGACCACCGTCCAGCGCCTGGAGCTGTCCCCTCCTCCCGGATCCCCCAAGTCCAGTGGCCGCCGGCGACGCCGCCCCAAGATCTGCTCCGCCGGCCCCTCGACCCTTTGATCTCCTCCGCCCCAAGATCTGGTACATCTAGAACCAAGGTATACATATTCCCTGATACTATTATGTCCAAATCATTTCATATTTCCATAGTAATATATAGTTTGTGTAGCTTAGACATTTTTTTTGCGGGATTGTGTAGCTTAGACATAGTGTCCACATATTCGTAATTATATCTCTAGCTGCTTGGAGGATTTGAATGCAAGAAAATTGTGATAGGAGCTGTATGAACTGTACCTGTCAACGATTCAGTTTATGATTTTCGTGGTTCTGCAGGTCGCAGAAACCTATAGCACTGTGAGTATCATTTTGCCTGCATGTCCAGCTTAAATGTAATAACTACAAAATATAATTTCTTGTGTGACTATGTTTTCCAGATTTTTGAAAATGAATTTGTTCTCAGATTTTAACTGTCTAAATAAAAGATACATATTTTTGTCTCCAAACCTCGCAAATCAGAGGAGCTATTACTCCAGATTTCCTATTGATTCCATTTATACAGTTTGTTTTGACAATCAAGCTTCAGCAAGGATAGCTGTTTTATTTTTTGGTTTTATTATAGATGGTATTACATACCAAAATGTTATATTTACATACACAGTACCTGAGAGTGCAATCATGTCAGTTGCACTTAGTCCTTTGTTTGAAAATGACTTGGTGAGATCACCAAGGTCAAGGGTTGGTGCTGGAATGTCATTGTTTGCAGTATCCAGGCTTGCTGTTGTTGAGTCCCGCCGTCCCAGCTGGACAGCCCAAGTAGGACCACCTAGCTGAAAAATAAATTGTCAGTCTTTACATGTATTGGACTGCATGGAAGATATTTAGTGATCACTACTGATTATATTTTATAAATATCAATTAATTTATTTACTATCTTTGGCAACTTGACTTTTAATACTTTGTAAGGTTTGTTTTGGTATAGAATTTCATAGCTGTACATAAAGAGTTATGTTCCGTTCATTTCAGTTGCTAATCTATTGATGTCAGGAGTTCCTGTTAACCATTTCAGATAGACAAAGAACTAACTCTTAGTTTGATATCCTTTGTATTTTCTCCCCTTACCACAACAACAGAGTCGTGTGCTGCCACAGCAAGGATGTCAGCACATGACACCACCTGCGGGCAGATCCCCTCAATCTGTGCCTTGATGTTGTCTATAACATCAAATCCACGCAGAGAGTTGTTATTCGGCGCAGCAGTCTTCTCATAAATATGTTCCATAGCTGCCTCTTTTTCCTATCTTTCATTCCATTCTTCAGAAGTCAACTCTCTTATTTCAGATTGATTGTCAATGGCACTCAGTTGTTCTTTCAACCTCTCTTTCTCTTTTTGACCGTCTTTGTTTAGGTTCCTACTCCACCCTTTTAAGAAACTCCTAAGTGCCCCTTGCTTTTTATTCCAGAACTCAAGAATGTAAGTGCTATCTGCTCCGCCGGCCCCTCGACCCTTTGAAAAGTGTTTCTTTCTTTTAACTCTTAGTAGGGGTATTTACTTTCTAGCTTAAATAAGTTGTGCTATGTGCTTAGGATTTCATGGTCCTATTTGTACTATGTGTTCACATTTTTCTCTTCATGCTGCATGCAAAATTAACAGTTTTTTTATAGAGATATTTGTCTATTTGTTTATAGAGATGCAAAATTACCTTGTGTATCTGCAATCCCCCCTTCAGCTTCCTTTTTGCTTTTACTCATTCTACATGTATCTTGACAATAGGCCTGCCTTAACCTCCTTAACCTCCTTTAGTTTTTATTTAGAAAATGTCACGGGAACAAGATAATAATAGGCCTGCAAATTCTGGACAAAGCGATGGTGGTAATGTTAGCCCAAGTGTCTTTCTAAACATAAACCAGCCCGGTGATAATCACGATAACATGGAGGTAAATTCGCCCAGCTGAAACAAACAAATTTTTAAATTAGGTTAATTTATACCGTTCGCCCATACGAGAGCTGACTAATTTATATCGTTCTTTGAAGGAGGTTAATCCTTCCGCCACTGTGAACTCTGGGGACACTGCCACTTCATCGTCAAGAAGGAGTAGAGGTCCAACCAGGATGCCCTCGGGCCTTTACACTATCACAGCGCTAGATCCAGATGGGAACCCTGTAGCTCCCGCATCAGTACTCACCCCATATTCCAATGCTATAGGCGCCATCGTGAAGGATGACATCCCTATAAAGTACCGATACTGGAAGACCAGTGATCCAGATCAATTGGACTGGAAGGTACCAGACAGAGACAAGGACCTTGCGTGGGACAAGTTGAAGCGGACATTCCAGTTCCCCACAGGTTCAGAACAAGTCGCAAAGCGGAGGGCCCTTGAGAGGATGAGCATCAGCTTCAGGAAGTTCAAGGCAGACCTTACCAAAAAGTTTGTGAAGCGGGGGCTGACACCCAATTTTGAAGATCCCAATTATCAAAGGTGTCGCCTTTTCTGGGATGACTTTGTGGCGTACAGAACGTCAGATCAGGCAAAGGAGGTTAGCGAAAGGAACCAGGCCAATGCGGCCAAAAACCTGTACCCTCATCGTCTCGGCCGTAGCGGATATGCTCAGAACGTAGACAAATGGCAAGCGAGGGAAGATGAGCTGTTGGAAAAGGGAATCGAGTTCGAGACAAAGGACTGGTGCCAACGAGGCAAGAATTACCAATATGCCCGAGGGGCAACACTCTCGGATACAGGCGAGTTGGTACACAAGGGTCCCCAATCGCAAGAACTGTCACGAAGGCTCCATGATGCCCATCAGAAGTCTTCCGAGGGTACTTTTGTTCCGAACCGGGAGAAAGATGAGCTGACACTTGCTTTGCAGAACGCTGAGCATCCGGGACGCACAAGAGGAGTAGGCCTAGTGCCATGGAGGGAAGGTTTTCCTGAAGACAGACATAGGTACCGGTCTCGAAGTTATAGAAATTCCATGGACCAGTCAGAAGAGATAAGGCAACTGAAGGAACGAATGGTGAGGATGGAGGCACTGCTAATGGCGGCGGGCCTCGAAAGGCAGGATGGGGGTGATGCTGATGCTGGCCGTGTAACCAGTCCAGCTGGAAGGAAAAGCAGTTGCGCTTCAACTGAGGTTCCTCAAGAACCGGACATGGCTCGTCACCCTGTGGACGCCATCACTGTACGTACTGCATGTAGGCTGCATGTGCCAGTTCAAAACCTCACTATAGAGGTGGCACGTGGTATGGCACATCCTGTAGTGGAGGGGGGAAGGATACACGGTAAACCGATACCATCTGGCTATTCAAGGGTTGAAGTGGAGGACGTGTCGCGCAGATACAGGGCTTTTCAGCTTGAGTTTGCTCCAGAGGAGGGGGTGAACACCCTTGGAGAAGCTGTCCACAACATTATACTGTGGCGCAAATGTTTCATTGTCTTTCCTTCAGGAGATGGTGATGACGAGCCAAGCGATGGTGGGTCTAGCTCTGAAGGACTTGCTGTCTCCCCCCGAAGGATGCCAACTCCACCACCGTTGCCACGTAAGAGCCCGTCTCCTCAACCGGCACAACAATCTCCTCCAAAGGCAGCACATCAGAGCTTATCTTCTTTAGACCAGCCAAAAAAGAGGCGGCGCCTGATTAAAACTTCAGAAATGTCTGAACCACCATCTATGAAGAAGACCAAGAAGGCCTTATTTCCTAATATGTCGGAGCCTTGCTTGAATGAAAAAAATGAGATGGGTGAGAGCATATCATCCGAACCTAGACGTAAAATGGACAAAAGAAAGGAGCCGACAAATCCGAAAGTGCCAGTTGCAGTACAGGACCACTTCCTTCGCATGGCAAGGCCACCAGCCCCGAAGAAACCTATTTCAGACTTCCAACGCACGGTCAGGAAAAAAAAATTACAAGCATTTTTGAAGGAAGAGTTCGCGAAAGATAAGGCCAAGAAGATTGAGCAAGAATTTTTACAAGGTGCAGGGCTGAAGAGTTTGTCTGATGTGGACAATATTGCGATGGCCCCGTTGGCAGCTAAGTTCAAGTTCGGTGATCCCTTGACTACCGATGAATATCGCAATGTCGTTGCCAATTGTACTCAGATGAGAAGGATGGAAGAGTGGTACTTACAGATGGCAAAGGAAGGTAAGGAGACGTTCGCCGTTTTTTACAGGGACGAGGACTTTCATCACGAGGATGGTATAATTTGGGTCCCATTTGAAGAACTATTTCAACTATACAATCTGAGAGAGCTAGACGTATCGCTACTTCAGTTATGGGCATTGTAAGCATACTTCACCCCTCGCTAGTTTTTTTAAGCTGATATCCTCGTTGATGTCTAACTTGATTTTTTATGCAGAATGGGGACGCTTGAATGTAGAGCAACCCATAACAAAGTAGGATTCCTCGATCCAGCGGTTGTCAATTCCACTAGGATTCATGAAGGCCCGCAGTCCCAGAAAATGGTGCTGGACTACCTGTACAACTCCTTTGTCAAGCTTCAGGAGATGAATACGATCCTTTTGCCCTACCACTTTAGGTAAGTGTGGCATTTATCGTTGTACCTCACATTAGTACATAAAGATATTAATTGCTCTCTCCCTTTGTATGTAGGCCACCTCACTGGATCCTTCTTGCGATCCATCTAAACGATTCTAAGATTGTCGTCATGGATGGTTTGAGAAAACCGCGAGAAGTTTTTCAATCTGTCATTGACATCCTAAATAAGGCACTTCTGAAGTATAAGAAGAAGTGTGTTCGACACGCTCCATGTGCAAATACATTCCGGGTTTGCTGCCACCCCTGGTGCTCACGCCAGGATCAGGGCACGAGCACATGTGGGTTCTACGTGATGAAATTTATGTGGCTTTTCATGGACGACAACAACTGGAACATTACGGATTCTGAGGTTCGCCAATTTTGTTTAGACGTAAATACACATTTCCAAACACATAGTACGTTTTCACATCTTCTATCCTTCCATTTGCAGAAATTAAAGCTTCCGACGAGTAAATTGCTGCCACATGTTTGCTTTGCCCTCGCTGAACAACTCTGTGGATTCATCTTCCAACATGTCATCTCGTCGAATGGCGCATATCACATTTCAAGAGCTCCAGATGGGCTACTGGGTTTCATTGAGGCTGGTGGCCCTAGTGACACTGTAGACAGTCGTTCAACGACAAAGGATAAGCAGACTTAGAATTAGTGAGCAGAATGTAGCTTTCTAGGTATCTTGTAGATTGGTTATTTCGATTGATGTCTCGAACATGAATTAAGTGTATCTATTTGGTTAATGTTTATCTATTTGTTTTCTTGAACACTTATCTACTCATGTGTCATGTGTTAAGTTTCTCTAGCTAATATTTTTATCTCTCAAAGTAACAGGTGATCTCCTGGACTAGGTGTAGCATGGATGAGGCCGGTATCGTCGTTGTTGTCCCTGGAATCCACAGGTGAGCATGTGTAACTAAAATTTTCATAGGAGTACGAGTTTAGAGCATTTGAGATGTTGTAGAGCTCAAGCGATTTTTTGTCAAGTCTCCTGAGATGTGTAACACATCTGGTCGCCGCCTTCGTGTGGTATGACGGGCACGTCTCAGGCTGAAGTTGACTGGCACGCTGAGTCCCAGCAATATCTCCTATGTTCTCTACTCGAGCTTTGGGTTTTATATGTTAGGCCTTGTGAGACTAATTAATTTAGAGCATTTGAGATGTTGTAGAGCTCAAGCGAATTTTTGTCAAGTCTCCTGAGATGTGTAACACATCTGGTCGCCGCCTTCGTGTGGTTTGACGGGCACGTCTCAGGCTGAAGTTGACTGGCACGCTGAGTCCCAGCAATATCTCCTATGTTCTCTACTCGAGCTTTGGGTTTTATATGTTAGGCCTTGCGAGACTAATTAATTATAAATTAATGATTGCTTTTGGTGGTTAATATTTGAAAAAACACATATATAGGAGTATAGAGGAGTAGGACTTATGTGAATCTTTTTGAGATATTGTATAATAATGAGATAATTTAATGTTTTATAAGTAATTTAGTTTATACTGTCCAGTAAATACAGTAAGTAATTTCCATTTAAGAAGGGTAGAGGAATCAAAACACATGTGGTTATTCGGAATGAACAATCCTGAGAGGGAGGGGAGAGAGAAACTTACGGACATTCCTGAACCCAAGAATTCAAAATAACAAGTTCCTCTTTACCCAGAAAAAAAGAACCACTTAGAATAGCCAAACAGGTTATATTTGTCGAGAAATGCAAAATGATATGGAAATGACCCTCATTATCTATTTTGGCCAATTGTATTATTTCCTTGCGTATTCCTATAGGGGCTTTCATTGACCTTGAAGTCTGAGAGAAGGCTTTTTCTTTCTATTAAAAGATCACAAATCTGAGGGGTGATCAGTCCTCTTTCAATCCTTCATCTTCTTATGAGTAGCCGCCGCGGGGGTCCTCAGTCTGAATCCTCCACTAGCATTAGACCAACAGTCAGTCTAGCTCTCGCTCTTATCCAATTTCCTTATCCTTTTAGGGCAAGGTCGGAGTAGTAGGCAAATACAATTTCTTTTGTTGCATGCAGACCCGCTTGTGAGACTGAAGAAATTGAAGCTAAATGACAATCTGAACCTACTTGGTTTCAGCAGAATTTTTCGACAGTACGATTGAACACGTGTGTTCGCTACCGCGTGCAAAGTGCAGCATGTCGTTTTTTTCCTTGATAGTTTTGTTCTGTACAACAAAAAGTGGGCCTTGGGCTTTTTAAATCTTATTAAAACCAGATGAGCTTTCGGATTTGTCACATAATCCTAGAAAAAAAGAAAGACATGCAACTGCAAAAAAAGAAGCCTGCTAAAGTGGGCGTTGGGCTTTTTAAATACTTTTTAAAACCACTTTCGGGTTTGTCACTTAAGCCCAAGAAACAAAGGAAAAAACATATGCTTCTCACACCTGCACAACCACATGTTCAGCAAAAAAGCGCAATCAAAGTCTTCAGTAGCAATTTTTGAAACACTGAATCACATCCAAGTCAGTTTTGCTTTCAATGTAGTGTTAAGAAAAAGAAGAATGATACTCTGTTACAAAGAAGAATCAAGCTATGACTAATAACTATAAAAAACTTAATCTCTTATGCCGCATTACCTTTACAGCACAACTGCAAGAATTTGTGGCTAGCAAATGTCAAGATTAAGGGTTTTGCTGTAGCCATGTAGGTTCACTAAACCACAAAATCGAAAGAATTTAGTAAAAGATTGAACCTGAATCTCCTACTTAGTAAAATGACAAACACTGACAAAATTAACAAAACAGTATATAAAAATAGTTTTGTTATTTGGAAATGAGCACGAAATGTCTATAAATGAATTTTCTCATTATTCGTTATTTCCGGGTCTTTTCGTTGCATTCACTTACAACAAGAAACAAAACCACCAGCGTTTGGTGCAGCATTTTTTATGGTGCTTGCCAATGGTGCCAGTGGACTCATCTGCGGCAAGGATACCCTTGCCTGGGGTGCCAATGTAGGCAGCATTTTTTATGAGCTCATTTTTTATGAACTGATCTTGGGGTGAGTTTGGTTAGGCACCGAAATGGGGTGCAGATGTGAGGAGCCGGCTATGAGGAATAGAGTGGGAAGGGAGGCAGCATAATTTTAGGCCGAGAGAGATTTGTGGAGATGCATGCGTGTATGAAGAAATTTTCGTCCATAAACAAGAATAGAGTGGTTGTAGCTGTACAGGCAATAATAGGATATTCGTCTATTATCTGAGTGGTAGATAACACATAATGCTATCTATAGTATCTGTTTATTGATCTATAGCATATGGAAATTCATGCAATGTATATATATACTCTACATTGTAGAGTAAGGTGAGATTAGGCCAGGCCCCATGCATTTTGGTGAAATACTGTGAACTATATGTGAGACATAAATACTGTGAAATGTGTGAATATGTGAATACTTGTGGTGAATATGCAAATATGTGAATACCTGTGAATCTGAGTTTCAGGAAATATATTCTGACGAATTGCATACAGAAATTATTTTTTTTTGCCTCAAGACTATAGGTGCCGGTTCTTTATAAGAACCGACACCTATATTGCACATCTAAGGTGCTCTGGTAGGCTTATAGGTGCCGGTTCCTATTAACAACCGGCACCTATAAGGACATATAGGTGCCGGTTGTTAATAGGAACCGACACCTTTCAAGACACATAGGTGCCGGTTGAAGAACCGGCACCAATGTCTTTGGTTATTGGTGCCGACCAATAGGTGTCGGGCCCGAAACCGACACCTATTAGACGTTTCGAACCGACACCAATAGGTATTTCTGTAGTAGTTGGCTTAACCACCTCTGCAAACCCATTTTAGTCGTTCATCTGAGTAATGCTGCAGTCCCCTCTTTCTCCTACTATAAATACTCTCAAGTATTTCTATAATTTAAAATTTGCACCGTAATGTAAGTATTATTTTTCACATACTTTTTCATCTTAATCAATCATAATTATCCTTTATTTGTTTTATCTACATACCTATTCATCTCAACAAATCATAATCATTTCTTACCTTAACCTTAATATCTTCCAACACTTCTAAAATACTTATGTTTTTAAAACGGAGGGACTATAAGCTACTAGAAAAATCGAAAGTAGGTAGTACAAAGATAGACTAGCAACTAAGGCTTTGTTCGTTGGATGTTGTCGAGAGCTAATCTTCCGGACACGTAAAACGAAATGACTCATTAGCGCATGATTAATTAAGTATTCGTTAATTTTTTTGAAAATAGATTAATATAATTTTTAAAGCAACTTTCGTATAGAAACTTTTTACAAAAACATATCGTTTGGCAGTCTAAAAAGCGTGCGCGCGATAAAAAAAAGATGAGTTAGAAAAGTAGGATGAAGAACATCGCCTAAGTCGTCTTTCGGGAATTTCACATGCGGTAAATATAAGCTACCCGAAAGTCGAAAGCACGTACAACACAAAGAGAGACTAGCTAACTCTCGTCTTTGGGAAATTTCCATGCATGACCATGGATCGATCATCAGGACGACGACATGATGCAATTAATGGTAGCTATCCTCTCGACCGGCGATGCATATATTTTTCGACCAGAATAGATGAAATCAAATTAAACGACCGCTCTGTTTGCAACTGTAAACCTCAAAAGATTCGCGCGACGTACACGTACGTAAGACAAGTTGGCATGCCTCATCTCGATGAATAATGCAAGCTAATTAATTAGCGCGAGTTATCCTTCAATTAATTTATATTCACCGCATGCGAAAATCACTATTTTCGCAAAACTTTTTTTTCATACGACCCGCCCAACCACATAAAAAATGCATTTTGACCGATTGCAAAAACTTATTTTGTAGAAGTGTCTGCTTAATATATTAATTATACAGTTTAGCCAGCTATTATATATATTCTTTTGCTCTTGCAGTATATTTGGTCAATAACTATACACGGTAAATTACAATATATCTGTCCATTTACTTGGAGTATTCTCTTAAAAAATAATATCCATTCACTGAGAAATTTATATAGATATGTACTACCCCATCATAACTTTTGGCTACATATCTGGACATGAAATTGTCCAGATTCATAGCTAGAAATACTTGTTACACAAAATATTTTTGCTCTTTGCCTGTATATAAATACTCCTGCATTCTAGCTTTCCTCTCAAAAAAAATATATAGTCCAACATTTTACAAGGAGATAAATTTAGTAGTAGTAGGTAGGTCACTTGAGTCGTTGTTTGAGGTATCCGGGTCTTTTCTCATTAATTTTTTATGCGTCAAGATCGATTGATCAATAACGTTGAATGGAGGCGATAGCGGCAGTTGCAGTACTTTTGCTGTTCGTTCGCGGCTTCGCTAGCTATGACTATGACACATACTTAACCACGACATGGTCCCGTGATAACGAGCTATTTCTTCAGCTTCTGCATGTATATATGCGTTTACGCGGAGCCATGTAAACGATTAAGTAAATTAAACTTCAATTTCCAAAAGGGCATGAATATGCACGTCCCTTTTCCAATTAATTACCCAACTTTCGCGTGCATGGAAATTTTTGTCCATAAGATAAATCCTAGTGGAAGGTGTGTGATCATTTCCTACAATTTCTGCCACACATAAACAACAAGATATTTAATTAATGATTAAAATAATCCGTACAATATTGTTTTATTCTTATTGTTTTAAAGGCAATATATAAGTGCAATAGATATACTATATTAAGATTTCATCTAGATAAAACTTATTTAATTAATGATCTCTCACTTCATTAGTTCCATATTACATCGTAAAAATACTAATATATATGACATCATACTTAATAATAAAAAAACTTTCATTGAGAGTGACCTAATTAAGAGCTCTCTTCGTAATAAAATAATTTGACTAGAGAGCATATGTGTACATCGCACAAGTCATCGAGCTAGCACTATAAATACCCGTCATATATAACCATACATAGCTCACACACCAGCCAATAATTAAGCTTTGTTATACACACACACACACTCTTAATTTTAAAGGAAGTTAAGTTAATTACATACAATCTTTTAATTTGTTTAGCTGGTGTTAAAGCTTACTTAGCATCAATGGCAGGGTCGTCAAGCAGGGCAGTAGCAGCCTGCTGCATGTTAGCTGCAATGCTTGCAGCTGCCATGGCGCAGAACTCTCCTCAGGACTACGTGGACCCACACAACGCGGCGAGGGCCGACGTGGGCGTGGGGCCCGTGACGTGGGACGACACGGTGGCGGGCTACGCGGAGGCCTACGCGGAGCAGCGGCGCGGCGACTGCGCTCTGCAGCACTCGGACTCCGGCGGGAAGTACGGCGAGAACCTCTTCGGGGGCGGCGCCGGCGGCGACTGGACGGCGGCCGACGCCGTGTTGGCGTGGGTGTCGGAGAAGCAGTGGTACGACCACGGCAGCAACAGCTGCTCGGCGCCGGAGGGGCAGTCGTGCGGCCACTACACGCAGGTGGTGTGGCGCAACTCGACGGCGATCGGTTGCGCTCGCGTCGTCTGCGACAACGGCGGCGTCTTCATCACCTGCAACTACTCGCCGCCGGGCAACGTGGGAGACGAGAGCCCATACTAAGCAAATTAAAGTCTCTACTGCATGCCACAACATCATCGAGTACTATACTATACGTGTGTATACATACGGCTATATATACGCTGATCCGGCCAGCTGCAGATGTAGGGCTACGTTTAGTAGTCCTTAGTTTTATTTTACACACAGTATTCTGTATTCGCATGCATGCATGCAGTCGTCATGCATGCATGTAGCTAGCGTCGTATCCTAATTCGTGCATGTACGTATAAGCATGTGCGCATATAGTATATGTATGTATACTTGTGCCGGTGGAGTAAAGCCGTCAGCTTGATTTTGCTATATATATATATATATATATATATATATATATATATATATATATATATATATATATATATATATATATATATATATATATATATATATATATATATATATATATATATATATATATATATATACACTTAAAAATACGTAAGTATTCTGGTGAAAATTCTCGTACGTCGTCGCTCGATCCGTATTCGATCGCTCCACCATGTTTGTTAGTTGAGGGCGAAACCAACCTATACCAAGCAGTTGAATCGGACTCACACCGCTCCGGAAGAAAACCTGCGTGACTTAATTAAGGTGACTGAGCTACAGCACATTACGTATGTGGGGCTAGCTGGCGATCTGTATGTGTGATCGATGAAGATGATAGAGACGATCGAGATGCCTAGCTTGCTGTTGCCAATTAATTAATATGCATGCGCATCTTAATATTTATCTTTATCTTTACTACTTAAAAAAAAGAGATGTTTCGATCGTCCGTATGAGAAGGAAAAGTGGACTTCTGCTGCGACTTCTTTTCCTTGTCCCGATTGAACGAAGGACGTAAACTGGACTTAAATGTTGCCGTCGTTCGTACGAGGAGGGAAAGTAAACTTTTGCTGCGACTACTTTTTCTTGGCCCGATTGAAGGAATGACGTAAACTGGACTTCGAAAAGGATGCGGGCCGGAGAGAGACCTAGGGGAAAAAGGCTTGTTTGCGGAGGGATGTAATATGGACTTTTTCCAGAGAAAAGAATGGTTGGGTGATTCGGCCCACATCTTGGAAAGAGAATTACATTACTTTTTTAATCTCTATCTCTACAAAAACAAGTTTTCGTCGTTCGTCAAGGAAATAGTTCGCAAGAAAAATTCCTCCAAAATTCCTAAAATTCCTCAAAAAAAAGTTGGCGAAAAAAAAGTTCCGCGTAACGTTAAAAAATGGTCCGATTTAAAAAAAATGTTCCGGCATTTTCAGCTTTTTCAAAAATTTCTCAAACTCAATTCGAAAATTTAAAAGCAAATTCAATTTTCTCTTTTCGAATTACTTTTTTTTATCAGTCTTTCCATGTTCAAAATTCATTCAAATTCTCATATATCAAATTTCACCTAAAGATGCAAAAGTTTATATAAACCGAGCGAGAAAAAACACCGTTTATAAATAAACTGCTCCAAAAAAACTGTTAGAAAAAAATACCGTTTACAAAAAAAAGATCAAAAAACTATCTGACTCAATGCGAGAAAATAACCGCCGTTTACTTCAAGAAAACCATTCGACTCAACGCGAGAAAAAACCATCGTTTATAAGAAATTCATTTCGAAAAAACCGTCCGACTCAACAGGAGAAAAAAACATCCTTTATAAAAAAGCCAAAAAAACAAAAAAGCCATCCGTAAAAAAATTAAAAAGAATAAAAAAATATCCGATTTGTACGGCAACGCAAAAAAAGCCCATAAAAACTGCAAAATTAAAATGGTTATGTATTATTGAGTGTGGCTTTACTCATAGCTAAAAGCTAAAGGTAGGGGTGAACTTGAATACATAATGAATTTCTATTTTGTTTAGAAGGTATAAACTATTTATCGACTATATAACGTGAGGTTTTTTTTTACCCGTAGCAATGCACGGGCTTTTTTCGTGTGTGTATACGTATACATATATATATATATACATATACGTATATACATACATATACATATATACGTATATACATACATACATATATACATACGTGTATATATATACGTATATGTATACATATATATGTGTATATATATATATACATATATATATATATACATACATACATACATAACATATATACGTATACATATATACGTGTATATATATAGACACGTGTATATATATAGACACGCACACACACACAATAACTTTCTAGGACTCATCGAAGTGTGCATGTTCGGATGATCAATAGTATAAATAAACACATTTGTCATTCACTTTAAAGTAGATAGCACAAATATATCAAGTTGATTCCTTTGCGTTGAATAGCATACTCAACACGTTGTGCATCCTCGGCCAACAATCTGGAGAGAACGCAACATCGTCTGATGTGCTTAGGATTTTCTCCATCTGATCAGTACTGATGTTTTCCCAGTCAAAAGCTCCAGCACGACTCCAAAACTGTAAACGTTGGTAGTCATTGTTAACTTCATCATGTTACTCTGCAACCATAATTCAACAGGATTTAGTTTCAGTCATATTTGATATCCTACAGATTTTTGGAAAGTGTTAAACCACAGAAAAAGCAGAGAATATGACATTGTGCGTTAGGAAGATGATAATATACCCTTGTTAATTTCCATAAAACTAAAAAACAAAGATCAGAAATTTTATTACTAAGTGGCAAGACATTGTAACCTCCTTGGACGAAATAGATTTCAGGTTGTTCGTTGGCAGTTGTTTTTGTCGATCTGTTTTCTGCGAGCAGGTTTTAAAGTGAGATGGATTGTCAACTGTCTGGTGCAAACTCATGATTCGTTGAAGGTTCAATCGATTACCTATTGTTTTCAAAACAGAAGGTCATGATCCAATTATCCATGTAGATTCACGTAGTATCCATCCAAATCCGCACTCTAGCCAATCAACAGAGGGAGGCCGTCCCTCTTCATTCTCTGCTGCTTGCATGTGCCGCGGTTCAGGGATGCGCGCGGCATCTTAGCCAGATAGTCCATATCGAAATCGATCGTCCTTCTCCCTCTCCACCAAATGTTCTTGAATTGGGCTTGGTCTCGATCTGCTATGACGGAAGAACGCATCGATGCCTCTGTGTTCGTCTCGGCGTGATCCCAGCCACGCACAATGCGTGCGGAAAACGGAGCGGTCCATTAGCACGTGATTAATTAAGTATTAACTAATTTTTTTTCAAAAATAGATTAATTTGATTTTTTTAAGCAACTTTTGTATAGAAATTTTTTGCAAAAAACACACCGTTTAGTAATTTGAAAAGCGTGCGCGCGAAAAAAAAGAGTGATGAGTTGGGAAGATGGGGAAAAGAACTAAGCCTTATGAACGAGCGGAGAAAGGGCATGCAGGAAGAAACATTATTGCTTTTTATAGTAGAGAAATCACGTACTCGTACACCAACATCGTATCGAAATAGGGTGACATATCAAAGTTTTGGGCATAAACATTTTTAATTTTTATAATAGTAGAGAGGAGATACACCACGAGCTTGATTTTGGGGCACACGATTTTCTGACCTTGCGATTTTCTCCAAGATTCAGATTAATACTCCCAGCTTCATCTCTTGTTAGATCTCGATGTTAGAGTTAGAGGAGGTTAATTTCCCAGCTTAGAGGGATGGACGGCGCAGTGGTGGAAACCGCCTCGGTCGTGGGGGAGCAGTAGGCCGGTGTTGATGCCGAAGAAAAGCTAGCTCATCGTTGGAGCATTTAGGAGGCAGGGACGGCGGTGATGTATTCATGGCAACAGGGGAGCTGTTAGCATAGGGAAGAAGGTGGGGCAGGGCCACGAGGGCTCCTCGACACCGTTCAGAGGGAGAGGAGGAGCGAGAGGGGAGGGAGGGGGCTCATCGGGTGGCCCTCGTCGGTGCCATTGGTTGCTTCCGATGCCAGTGAGGCTAGGAGATGGCATGTTGGGGCGGGTAGGCGGTGGCAGCAGAGGAGGTGAGAAGAGTAACGCCATTAGAGATCAGGAATGATGGATTTGCATGAATCTTTAAAGCCCATCCAACTGCTAGAAAAATGCATGACATGGGAGGGAGGATTCACGAGCGTGATGGATATAGATAACCATGTGAAATTAGTCTTTTCTTTGCAATTAATGTGGTGTGATAATTCCACCCATATATTGGAAAAAAACACACTCCCTTTAGCAAAAAAGCATCTAATTATATCCATACATATTCACCATTGGATGTGCTTCATAATTAGTGCATCAGGTTGCGCCAACATGCCCCCTTTGCGCCTCAACCCCTAACCTTTCAATAGATTAATAATTACATACACTTTTTTTTGTGTATCAATCAATATTGGATTTATCCATATGTTGAGTTGAAATTTGAGAATCTCTGATGATTGGTAGCATATAAACGAAAGTAGTTTATATTGTTCTGCTCTTATTGGTTCACCACACATACTTTGTCTGTCCCAAAATAAGTTATTTTTTAGCATTTAAATTTTGTCCTAAATAAAGTTGATTTCTACCCCCAATTCAAAAATTGAGAAGTTTTATCCATTCAATGCTCTCATGTACCATCCACTAATACTAACATTCCGTTAATGATATTTTGGTCTTTTATCTCCACCAATATATCGTTCTTAAGATGCAAATGTTTTTATTTTGAAACAGAGAGGGTATAACTTAATCCTAGGATTGGAGCACCAGTGGCGAGATCAATGATGGAGCTTGGTAGCTAGTAGGTAGGAATCATCGTGGTAGAAGGGGAAGGAAGTGGCAATGGAGATGCTATCAGGACTTCAGGAGAGGACATAAAAGTCATATGTGTTGCATGCAAAAATTTAAAGTTAATAGCGATGCAGGTTTTTGTCAACTTTGAATAATAGATTTGAACTTTAAATAAGTTGCTATTTTTATTTGGTTGGTGTGGTTGTATCGTCTTTTCATCTACCTTTGTTTATTTCTGTTGTGCTTGGGTTTCAAGCAAATAAAAAACTTTGTAATAAGTGATTGTAACTTCTGTTGAAGCAAAGGTTGGGTTCATGACTTCAGGAGGTAATGAACACATGAATACATAAATGTATTTATGTGAAAGGAAAGATCATGGGTAAATAGGTAGATCTCGATCAACATATATAGAGATGTTGATCATGCTTAGATTATTATTTTTATTGCCTTGGTTTTTCACTCTTGAATTAAATTATGTTGTTTGAGCATCACCAAGAGCTTTCTTATTCTATTCCCTATCATATGATTTAGAAAATTTTGGTCAAAAATCACATCCAACAGATTCCCTAACCAATCTCCCAATATTTCTGGTTCCCAACTTCGAATATACCGTTCCTCACTTCTAGAGAAGCGATTTCGTTCCCAATTTCTGCTTGGCGCTCTCTCGCGCGCGTAAGGAAAAATATTCCCGTGCCCTTCTCCGAGCATATGGGAGGAGAAAAACTGATTTTTTCCGTTGGTAGTTTAAAGGAAGGGCCCACTTTTAATTATGGGAAATCAATTTTAGGTTTTCTCTTGGAGAGATAGGTTTTTTCACTTTCTATATTCATTTTAGGAGTTTCAAAAAACATAGTTAGTTTTGAGAATTGATTATTGGGATACTCCTGATGATGCTCTTGCATACAATCTGCGAGCTATGCTTAAAATTAAATAAGTACTTAACTACTTATGTATACCTAGGCACGTCTCCCTGAGACAACTTAGCATCATAGTTTGATCCAGTGGCCGAAGAAAATTCTAGGAGGAATTCACATGTAGATTCTAGTTATATTGACATTTTCGAATTAAAAAGTATTGCCTGTACACTAAAGTAGTGTGCTGCCATGTTAAGCAGGTGATACGACCCAGATTAATTAGGACTTTGGCCAAGCTTGACAATACCGTCGACCTGCATATAGGAGCGTAGCACACAGCTTAGATTTCTTCGCGATGAAACCTATCCATGTAAGTTTAAGTCTTAGATTTAATAGGCAACATAGTCATCACGGCACACGTCTATAATATAACTTCATTAATCTAAAAGTATTTTGATTCAGTCTCTCAAATGTGTTCATAAGAGTAGGATATGCATGTGTATTTTTATAGAGGTCATCAAGTGTGCGTGTGTACGTGTGTATGAGTGTATGAATTTGTACTGTGTTTCTAAAAGAAAATAGCCAACAATATATGGATGGATCCAACAGTGCTATAGGGCTTGAGCCCCTTTTTACGTTGGATCCCCTTGAAGAAAAAGAGATATGAAAGGCGGAAGAAGAGAGAAGAGAAAGAGGATGAAGAGTAGAAGGCTCAAGGAGGAAGAAAAAAAACAAGTCCCCTCCAAACTCATCCGGATCTTCCCTGCGTATATATGTGGAGTTTGTATTTTTTTGATTTACCATGATTCAACTACTACTGTACATAGCTATCCAGCTTGATTGATTGTACTAATAGTACGGGAACAGATTCTAATATCTCAAGGGAATGTCTTTTTGTGTATCTTTTTCTTTCGAATTCAATATAAATAGTTATAAAAAATTTTAAAAAATATTAACAGTATAGATTATATAGATTATAGTGGCATCTATCACTCTACTTAAAAATTAAGTTCAAATACGACCAACACATTGAGAAAAAAAAACAAATTCAGATATCAATAGTAGCATTACTATTTATACATTAAATTGTATGTGTGTTATGCATCGATCAACTTGTAGATTTAGGCTTGGTTTAGTTGCAAAAATTTTTTGGCAAAAACATCACATCAGATATACGGATACACATTTGAAGTATTAAACGTCAACTAATAACAAAACAAATTACAGATTCCGATTGTAAACTGCGAGACGAATCTTTTGAGCCTAATTAAACCATCATTAGCACATGTGGATTACTGTAGCACTTATGGTTAATCATGACGTAATTAGGCTCAAAAGATTCATCTCGCAATTTACAGTCGAACTGTGCAATTGGTTTTTTTTCTGTGCAATTGGTTTTTTTTCCGTCCACATTTGATGCTCCATACATATGTCCAAACATTTGATGTGACGAAAAAGTTGGAAGTTTGAAAAAAAATTTTGGGATCTAAACACAGCCTTAACTATACTGGCCAGCAATTAGCATTTATTCAGTTTGTACTATTGCATTCATCGTACTACGGCCGTGTTTAGTTGCAAAATTTTTTTGGCAAAAACATCACATCAGATATACGGACACATTTGAAGTATTAAACGTCAACTAATAACAAAACAAATTACAGATTCCGATTGTAAACTGCGAGACGAATCTTTTGAGCCTAATTAAGCCATCATTAGCATATGTGGATTACTGTAGCACTTATGGCTAATCATGGCGTAATTAGGCTCAAAAGATTCATCTAGCAATTTACAGTCGAACTGTGTAATTGGTTTTTTTTCGTCCACATTTGATACTCCATACATATGTCCAAACATTTGATGTGACGGAAAAATTGAAAGTTTAAAAAAAAATTTTGGGAACTAAACACAGCCTACATTTGTATGTATAGAAGTCATCGAGCAGAGCACTATAAATAGTTTCCCGGCACACACATATATATATAATATGGGCATTGCTCAGACAGGTAAAGTAGTACTCCACATGATATAATCTTTTAAACTCTTCGTCGAGATAGCGATCTGTTCAAGTGCTGCAAATTAACTAATGGCGTGGTCATCAAACAGGCTAGCCTGCTTGCTGTTATTAGCAGCGGCATCAGTTGCGCTGGCCATGGCGCCGCGCAGCTCGCAGGCCTCGCCGGATGACTTCCTGGATCCGCACAACGCCGCGAGGACGCTCGACCCCGACCTGGGCCCGTACAACGTGGTGCCAGTGACCTGGAACGGCACGGTGGCGGTGTACGCGGAGAGCTACGCGGCGGAGCGGCAAGGCGACTGCATGGTGCAGCCCTCGGGCAGCGAGTCCTACGGGGAGAACATGTTCTGGAGCTCCGAGGAGAGCTCGACGGCGGCGGACGCCGTGGCGACGTGGGTGTCGGAGAAGCAGTGGTACCACCACGACAGCAACGCCTGCTTGCCGCCGGACGGGGCGTCGTGCGGCCACTACACGCAGGTGGTGTGGAACGCGTCGACGGACATCGGCTGCGCCAGCGTCGTCTGCGACGGTGGCGCCGGCGTTTTCATCACCTGCAACTACTGGCCGCCGGGCAACATCCCCAGCCAATCCCCCTACTAAGGTCTCTTGCTCGTTTAATCCCAATAAGAATTAGTAATAAGAGAGAAGATTGAAGAGACTGATTCTACTTCTACACCATGCATATTAATTGGTGTGTAATTAATCTCCTCTAAATCCCACTCAATCTCATTGGGTGAGGGACTAAACCAGCATGGCTTAAAAGTATTTCTAGTGTTCAAGTAATATATGTACGAGGACATATTTGGTGAAACCCATCAACTAAGTGAAAACCCATGAAAATCAAACCAAAATGTTCTCTAAATTATCTCTAAATTTTTTTCATGAATTTAGAGGGCTTTTAGCTAGGTTTGGTTTCTAGGGGTTTTTATTTATTTGATGGTTTTTACTGGATATTTCTCCTATATGTTTTTTTTTCAGGGGAAGTGTTTCCGGCCTTCTACGTACGTATATTCATATGTTTGTGTGCGTATGCTTGAGATAACAAAGCCGTCACCAATGTGTGATCCGTTGTGAGGTGCGGCAATGAATAAACCATGTGTTTAAGATATTGTATTTCTATGTTAGCTCTTATTTGGTCGTAATTTGTACTCTGTGTTAATATTTCACGTACTCGAGAAATTTTACTTGACTTATCCGGCAAAAACCGCCTTGTTGTATGCATATGTGTAAGCAAGATCTGGCCATCAGGAATAAAGTATACCATCTTTTTATCTAGCTAGTGGCTTACGAAAAAAATTATACATGTAGATTTTTTATTGGTAATTGCAAATTAAAAACTATTGTCAGTGTACTAAAGTAGCTTCCCATGATTAAAAACTACACGTAGACTTGTACTAATGCATATGTCTAAGCATCCGACCCCTGCATCTGCATGCAATCAGTAGTGTGACTGCACTTTTAAGGGTTAGGAACGTATAGGATCATCAGAAACACTGTCTGATAGAAAAAAAAAAAAGAAAACCATTTTAGTTTTACCACAGACGAGCTACTGTCTACTGAAGCGGTAGATCTCAACCCTTCATACCAAAAAAAAAATGGATGGATGAGATGAGATGAGCTGCAGTCCTAGGCTCATAGCTAGGTCTGCACCTGATGTCAATCCAAGCAAGATCGCACCAGGAATAATGTATAACATATTTTGATCTAGTGGTTCAAAGAAAATTCTAGGAGGAATATACATGTAATTGTTGTATTGATAATTCTAATTTAATACTCCCTCCATTTCCGTTTGATATTAGAAGTCATTCGACTTTTTTCCTAGTTAAACTTCTTTAAATTTATCCAAATTTATAGTAAAATGTAGTAACATTTTTAATGTAAAGTAAACATTATATAAAAATATATTCAATATTAAATTTAAAGAAGGTAATTTGGTGTCGTGAATGTTGCTAATTTTTCTATAAATTTTATCAAATCTAAAAAAATTTATTAAAAAAATCAAATAATTTATAATATAAAACGAAGGAAGTAACTATTGTCAGTGTACTCAAGTAGCTTTCCATGGTAAGCGTTGTAGTACTAGATAAGACTTGCAGATCAGTTAGTAGTACTTCGCTACAACTTGACACAAATTAGGACTTCAAAATTATTTTCTGATCATGGATCCCCGTTTTTACACGTCTCCCGCGATTAAAATTGCGTGCCATCATGGACAAAATTAAATATTATCATTGCTTGACCTGATCAATTAACGATACACAATTATTTTGTGCGCTCACCAGCATGCATGTTTGCAGCGACTAATATATAATGGTGAATTGATTGCATATGCAGAGATGGTAATACTGAAAGTAAATAATGGGGAAAAAACTATTCTTAAAGCTACTAGCCGCTAGATGAAAACATGTATTGTATAGATTTATCACAAAAGGCAGTCCTCTATACTCCTAGATATGAGGTATATAAAACCATCACCTGTACAAAACAATTTCAGAGTAGAACTGCATATTGCAACAAATACAAGTCTTGCTCTGGATGCGAACATATGGAACAGTATAATTAAGAGTGTCTTTGTCTATCAAAAACGCGAAGCATATGCATTGCTAAGACTGTACGATATCAGAACTGAGAACAGCAGGAGTTCCTATGTACATGGTGGAACTCAGGTCTGAACCAGTAGAACAATGCCTAATTCTGTGTCAGTTTTCACTGTAGTTCTGTAAAGTTTCTGTTAAAGCGACCAAGCAATCAGAAGGAGCTATGGTATGGATGCCTTGATGATTCAGAAGGAAGACCAAGCCAACATCATTCCAAAAATCTGAAGTATGCGTGGACTCATCAGGTTTTTAAGCTCTTCAAGATGATTTTCTGCGTCAGGCGGATTCTCAGGTACATCACTCTCCTCTTGCATTTCCTCCTCGTTCTGGTAGAAGAGTAGATCAGTCAGCATTTCCTGCCCAACAAACAAATGTCAACACAAGAACAAAGCAGACGTTGAGATTATCTTTCCAAAAACTAAACAAAGCTCATATGCTTGCATCCTTTCTTACTTCAACATTCTTCTTCTCAGATTCACTCATATCAGGAAACCGACACAGACTGCAGTAATCCTCACCAGACGAACCCTTCCTTCCCATCCTTTCCATGCTTTTCAAAATATTTTATCTCAAGGTCATTATTCCGATGGCTTATCAGAATCGAGTAGAACATTGAGGCCAATCCTTGTGCAAATATCTGAAAATGAGAAAGTTGGAGAAGGTATGATGGACGGCACATGACTTGACTCTTGAGCATTAAGATCAAGGATGCTTGGGTTGCTAACTTACGTCTAACTCGAAGAACGGTTTCTCAACTTCCGATAGGCTGTAGAACTCTCGATTCAGTGCTCCAACGTTAGATGAAGTTTCATGATAAGAGGTCACTGATCGAAATGCATTCATCGTAAAATTCCCCGTCGCACTCTTGATAGGGTCCACAACAACAAGTATTGCTCTGGGATTCAGCTCTTCAAAGCCCTGCAGATTGAGATTTAAGTAGTCAATAGCTTACAGAATTACTGTTACCAGGTAAAGAAAATAGATGTACAACGGAGACACAATTTTTACGTGAAAAACCCTTGCGAGAAAAAACTATGGGCGCCGACCGGCAATAATCACTATTAAGGAGTTGATTACAAACGTAGGGGAATAACAATGGGAACGTCTCCTTTCTCGTACGGCTTACAAGAGTATAGATAGGAGATAAAAGGAAAGACTCCTAATAGAAAACGATTAGGAATCCTACTAAGAAACTAATCTGAATATATTGTGGGCCGAAATTCGGATCACATATTTAACAATCTCCACCTTAAGACGAATTTTCTCTTGTAGCATAAAAATATTAATCACCAAAAAATACCTCATGTAGATAAAATCACCGCGCACCAAATAGTCTCTAGGACTATACTGTAACACCAACCAAGCTTAAGCAAAGCTCAAACTTAGTAGCAGGAACTGGCTTTGTCATCATATCAGCTGGATTATCATGAGTACTTATCTTGCATACCTTGATATCACCTTCAGCAATCACACCTTAAATAAAATGATATCTCACATCAATGCGTTTTGTTTTCTCATAAAACATCTGATCCTCTGTAAGGCATATTGCACTTTGACTATCACAAAATGTATTAATGCAAGACATAACTCCACAAAGCTCAGTGTACAAACCTTTAAGCCAAATAACTTCTTTACAAGCTTCAGAAATAGCCATATACTCTACTTCAGTAGTAGATAAGGCAACAGTTGCTTACAAACTTGCATTTCAACTAACAGCCTAGCTTCCAATAGTGAAAACATAACATATAAGCGATCTTCTTCTATCCAAATCTCCAGCAAAATCTGAATCCACATAACCAACAAGTCCATCTCTAGATCTCTCAAACTGTAAACAAGCACTAGAAGTAACACGTAGGTATCTAAAAATCCATTGAACTGCTTTTCAATGCTCTTTGTCAGGATTAGCCATGTATATACTGACAACACTCAAAGCATGTGATAAGTCAGGATAAGAACATACCATGGCATACATAAGTGAACCAACTGCACTTAAATATGAAACTCTAGACATGTACTCAACATCATAATCTGACTGTGGACATAAATCTGAAGATAATCTGAAATGTGCAGCTAAAGGGATACTCACTGGTTTTGCATCATGCATATTGAAACGATGAAGAACTTTTGCAATACAACCTTTCTGACTAAAATATAACTTGCCAGACGGTCTTTCTCTAGTAGTAAAAGAATCTGAATCTTCATTAACAGGTGCATCTTGGTTAATAGCAACATCTTCTTTTTCTGGTACATGCCCTGAACTGATCAAATACTCCACCTGCACACTTGCTTTCTGTTGACCCTCAACAGAACATTAGTAGAAGGTTTGTCATGTAACATAACTGATTCATGGAAGACAACATTTCTACTAATCACAATCTTTCTAATTTCAGGACACCATAACTTATAGCCTTTCACACCAGACGGATAACCAAGAAAAATGCACTTAGTAGCTCTAGGCTCCAATTTACCATTATCAACATGAGCATAAACAGTACAACCAAATACTCTTGAGTCTGAATAATTTGTTGGGAAATTAGACCATACCTCAATTGGAGTCTTTTTATTAATGGTATAACTGGGTGACCGATTAATAAGATAACAAGCAGTGGAAATGGCTTTTGCCCAAAACTGTTTAGACAAACTTGCATTAGACAACATACAACAGGCCTTTGATATAATTGTCCTGTTCATATGCTCAGCTATGCCGTTTTGTTGAGGTGTATGAGGAACGGTGTAGTGACGCACAATGCCTTCATACTTGCAATATGATTTAAATATCTTGGAACAGAACTCCATCCCATTGTCAGTACGAAGTATTTTCACTTTCCTTTCAGTTTGTCTTTCAACCATAGTCTTTCACTCTTTAAACGCATCAAAAGCTTGATATTTGTGCTTCAAGAAATAAGGCCAAACTTTTCGCGAAAAATCATCAACGATAGTCATCATATAACGAGCACCTTCAAAAAATGTCTTACGAGCAGGCCCCTTTAAATCAGAATGCACATAATCAAGAATACTTTCTGTAGTATGTGTAGAAGTGTTGAACTTCACCCTCTTATGCTTGCCAAAGATGCAATGCTCACAAAATTTGAATTTCCCGATGTCTTGTCCATCTAGCAATCCTCGCTTGCTCAATTCTGCCAAACCAATTTCACTCATATGCCCAAGACGCATATGCCAAAGATTAGTAGCATCGAAATTAGATAATGAATCTGAAACTGCAGCAACATTACCTAATATAGTTGTACCTCGCAGATGATATAGGTCAGCAATTTTAATATCAGCTTTCATCACAACAAGAGAGCCCTTTGTTACCTTCAAAATTCTGTCTCCACCGAAATATTTGTACCCTTTACGATCAAGAGTACTTAAAGAGATGAGATTTCTCTTCAAATTTGGAATATGCCGCACATCTGACAATGTTCTAATACAACCATCAAACATCTTGATCTGAATTGTTTCAATACCTGCAACCTTGCATGGCGTATTATCACCCATCAAAACTGTACCACTTTGCACAGACTCATAGGTGGCAAACCAATCCCTGTTCGGGCACATGTGATAGGTGCATGCAGTATAAAGAATCCACTGGTCACTAGTTTGAGCACAACCAACATAAGTAACAAGTAATTCTGCACCAGACTTATCATCAATAACAACTGCGACTTTAGCTTCCTCTTCTTTATTACCTTTCAGTCTATAACTTTCGGTTCTCTTGTCTTTATTCTATAGCTTCCAACACTCAGAGATATCATGTCCATCTCTCTTGCAGTATTTGCATGATTTATATCTGTCTTTGGACTTTGATCTTTCACGGTAGCTACTTGAACTTTTATCTCTTGATTGATTCTTTATGTTCTTTTCCTGTTGCCTGCCCCGAATTGCCAAGCTTTCTACTTGTGAACTTGAACTTTCAGAGGGTACCATCGTCTTCATCTTTTTTTTGGCATGCAAAGCTTCATAAATTTCTTTCAAGGTTAAAGTATCACAACTATAAAGAATAGTATCTCTAAAATTTGCATGTGAGCTAGGCAACGAACACAATAGAATAAGGCCTAAATCCTCCTCATCATACTTTACCTCCATAGACTCAAGGTCAGCAACAATTTTCTTGAAGGTGGAAATATGATCCATCACAGATTCATCATCTTGCAACTTGTGTAAAAATAGCTTTTGCTTCAGGTGCATCTTACTTGTCAGATCTTTTGTCATGTATATCTGTTCCAGCTTCAACCACAGCTCAACAGTTGTCTTCTGCTTAAACACCTCCTGCAAAATATTGTTAGATAGCTGAAAATGAATATATGTCATAGTCTTATGATCCCTTTTCTTGTCATCGTTGGACCAATCCTGAGTCCTCTTGTCAAATCCAGATAACGCATCATCGAGGTCTTGCTGTGCAAGAACAGTTCGCATCTTCACATGCCACAGTGAGAATCTTGTGTCTCGGTCCAAGAGCGGTATATCATACTTTAAACTCACCATGGGAATTAATACTGAATTTGCTGGTAATAAATTGGTGTAAACCTAGCAAAAATGTGAACCTCTGGTGCACTTCTCGGGTGCACGTAACGAAGTAGTGGAATCCTCCTGGTACAATGGTTGTGTGTGTGCGTAGCAATTTTGCCGGAATTCGGATCATGCAGCAATGCAGAAGCTTGGTTGATTTTTCTACTCCACCTTGGGAACCGTGCCCTTGAGTAGATGGCTTCCTGATGCTGCCTTTTTCTCGACGTGATGGCTTCCTGTGCTGCTGCTTTTTCCCCTCATGCGCGTGCGCAGCAGAGGGTAAGACGACGCTGGTCGGGATTAATAGATTTGATCTCCAATGCTCGGATATCACTTGTAAAGAAAATAAATGCACAACGGAGACACGATTTTTACGTGAAAAATCCTTACGGGAAAATCAATGGGCGTCAACCGGCAATGATCACTGTTAAGGAGTTGATTACAAACGTAGAGGAATAACAATGAGAATGTCTCCCTTCCCGTACGGTTTAGAAGAGTATATATAGGAGATAAAAAGAAAGACTTTTAATAGAAAACGATTAAAAATTCTACTAAAAAACTAATTCGAATCATATATTTAGCAACCAGACAGGCGGCAACAGGTCAAAATTTTAGCAGAGGCACGGTTTACATATTGACAACAACACATGAACATAGCAACATACCTCGTGAAAAACAGCATCGTGATTGGAGGGACGGCCATAGAAGCCGGGATTTGATCGGTACCGCCCCCACAACACCTTCGAGCCTGCAAATAATACTGTGTGTCACTGCATTTTGTTTGCTAGGGAGCATTAACACATCAAACTGATATGGAAACTGATTCATGAAAGGTACAGGCGTACAGCCCCTTGGCAAAACTAACTGGTTTTACATTTTCACCAAGTGAACAGGTTATCTTGCATCTGACCATCAGTACAGAACATAATGTACTGAAACTAATATCACACTGTACGAAAAATAACATGCTAACTACTTTTCCATCCACTACAAATTCTCCAGTCACACAATACATCCCACCAGAAACTTACCAAATTAGTGGAAAGAAACATAAACTGAGGAGGAAAAACAATCAAAATCGTAACGTGCAGAAAACAAGAGGACAGATAATTGCAACAGACAGACTTAATAACAAACAGCAGATGCATCAAGTAAACAGATGCTGCAAGTTCCCTGGCTACAGAACCGATGGTCTAAATTCTTGCAGATACAGAACAACAGATTAAGTCAGGGCATACAGAAACTGCAGCCCCAAGAACTGTACTAGTATCAAATAGTGCCTTGGTCAATTGGGTCAATTGATCGAACACCTACATGGCCTTACGTCACCCTGACTCTTGATTGCACAATTTTACTGACAAATCCTGAAGAATTTGAACTGCATTGCTACCTATGATACATTTCACCTGTTGGTTCTCCGTTCATTATTGAAAATTTGAAATTAAAATGCAGACAACGATTCTGAATATTACGGTTAGAACATTCCAACAACTCAGATCAAGAATCTCACCATCCAAACAAGAAGTGGTGAACATGGTGAGGCAAGAACACGGAGGTAAGCAAGGCAAGAAGAAACCACGACTCGACTAAGAATAAGAACAGATCAGCGCGCGCTCGTCACCTGTCGGTTCGCTTGAGCATGGCGAGCATGCGGTCGATGTAGGTCGGTGGCCTGGGTGAAGGCCCCGCCGCCGGCGCAGCGCGGCAGCGGGAAGGCGTCGGCGATGCGCACGGAGAATCCGTCCACCTCCTTGCCCAGGAGCACCCCCATCGGCGCCATGGGAGACTCCCGCGCCGCTGCACGCCGCCTCCGCCGCCGCACATGAGCACCAAGCCATGGGAGGTGTAGTGGACGGGGGAGTCGCGTGCGAGGCGGCCATGGCGGCGGCGGTGGCATCTTCGCGCGCGCGGCGCTTCTGCTTCGCGCCGCGGAGACGGGGGAGGGGGAGAAGTTTTTGAGCCGCGGCCGGTGGCGTCTGGGCCGAAGCCCAGAGTTTCCGGCCCATATAACTTGGGCCCGTGTAAATTGTTGGGGGAGATGTACAGGCCGGGCCGAGTTTGGGCTTCTGGCTAAAAAAACCTCATGCTAGCACCGCCCTGCACGGATGCAGTTTTTTTTTTGAAGACCTTTTTTAAGAGTGATGCAGAGTTATTATTAGTTAACCGTCTAAATAAGTGATACAAGTCCTTTGTCAGTGGGAAAAATTGTCCACCTTTCGTTTTCATTATTGACAGCAAATTTCACAACCTACGGAGCAAAACACTAATGGGGAGATTGTAACATAAGCTGATCGATCAAGTCGCTGCAACTCAGGTTGAAATTAATTTTAAGGGAAAGAACAGAAAGGGATGTGATTTTCAGTTAATTTCCGATGGCTATGCCTAGGGATCCTCTGGAATGCATTAATTCTGTACTAGGTAGGAATGGGGGTGTTTGAGAGGCATTGTTACGGCTGCACAGTGGCAGCAGCTGCAGCAAACGCATGAAAATTTTTACTCCCCCATCTAAAATAAATTCTGACTATGTATCCATATTTAGAAGTTGGTTTTAAAGTACTGTTTTACTGTAGCTATAACCCAACTGCGGCTATAACCGGCTGCAAAAAGCACTACGAACAAGCTAGTTAATTTCCACTAAAAGTGAGAAAATAATTATAGGATTCAAAGAAGGCTATAAAATGACTATTCCTGCCAAATAAATTACTACACTAAAATTACTCCTCATGGTTCATATATACAGAGGAAACAGGCAGATTTCAGAAAAGTGACGAAAATCGTTTGGTATTTGTGGTTTTGGTCATTTCGCTCTGGCATGAGTTGATGCTTGATAACCAGCCACGTGAAAAAAAATTAAACTGAATTTTAACTTTTAAAAAAATTTGTTCGAAATCCATCGGTTTTCATATGCTTTCAAAAAACAAAACCGCTAACAATTTTATAAATTCGGGTAGCCATCAAATGGATTACATCGTCATAGTACTAACTAGTATATGAGTATATGATGTACACATCGGTTTATATTTTGGCAGGTGGTAGAAGATTGTTCCAACCTCTAACCTCGATCCACAAACACAAAACAGAAAGGAAGAAAAATTGGCGAGATCAAATCGAAAACCACACGAACACGATTCGGATTGAGAAAGAAAATTTGTACAGAGCCCTTTTCACCTTTAGTGTACAGTAACAAATCGAAAATCCTAGCAGTATTAACAGGAAGAGAGAGAGAGAGGTGAAAAAGGGCGTAAAGAAAGTAGAGAGAGAAAGGGTTGCAGTGGAGTGACTGACTGAGTTAAGAGAGGGGACAGAAGGGACGTTCGAGTTGACAGGGGGTGGGCCCACCAGTCGCTGTGGTGGGGCCCACCCTTGTCTCTCCCCCTAGATCGCCATTGGCCTGTACCTCTCTCATTGCTCCCACTGTCTTTCTCTCTCTGTGTTCAGTTCATCCACTTCTCTTACATGCAAAACCCTACCTCTTGCTGTATTTCCAGCTAGCCTCTCATGATGACTGATCTTTGCCAATAACCACTGGTAGATTTGGAAGAAAGCAACAAAGACAAGTAGATTTGGACAGTAATAATTTGAAATAATGTCACACGGTAAGCCCTCATATGTATATATATTGTACATGTGCAAAACATAGGTAGTACTAGTAGTTAATTAACTCATATAGATATATATTCTACATGATTTTAATTTCTTCCTTTTTAAACAATTGAACTAGGTCGTCTAAAAATTATGTTAAATTTTTGTGCACAAAGAGAAAAGGGGAGAGATTGCAGGAAATAGAGGATATCCATGAAGATGATAGCCCGACAATGAACGGTGCACTCGAACAAACAAACAGTGAGGAACCAGCGACCGACGGCATTGGAGGCATGGGATGGAAGGCAAAACAAGCTTGTGATTAGGAGGCAATGGCTAGTAGTGACGGATCTATCAGCGAGGTACCGCCGGAGATGGGACAAGGAGGGAGGAGAGGAGGGGTGAGGTTAGATTTAGGAGTATATTGCATAAATCCTAAAGCAATCTGTCGTTCAAAATTCGAAAGATTTTTGTGAGGTATTTTTATCGAATGATATATAAACAGTACACTATTTCTCATGCCATGTGGCTACTCCTAAGCTATTTTCTTGATATGCACTCAAGATGGTACACCACTAGATATCGGTCATTAATTGCTTAGTTCTTCTACAAGCACCATGTCACCCGGCTAATTCGACGTGCATGCTCCTATCCATCGCTAGCTAGCTAGTGGAGTGTGCATAACATACCACACAACATTATCCGATCATGTCGTCGCGTCGTCTCACAAAGTACATATATTATATTTATATACCTCATGCAAGTTTAATTATTTACAATTTGCTTTGTCTACCTAGCTCGTAGTTTAATTATTGCCTTTATTTATTTTGAGTTGTCTGCTGATAATACCGCGGTCAGTATATGGATCACCTTTTGCCTCCAAATCTTGCACGACATTCATCATGCATCCCTTTTTGTGTAGATAATATCTGATCGATTGATGCCTACAAAGTGTAGTTGAACTCACTTTATGCTTAAGAGATTAGTGAGATGTTGGTATGTGCTCCCGAAGGGTTTTTTTAGATAATGATGCGTTCCCAAAGGTAAGTCATAACAATAATTAATGTGTTTACCCATCGATATATACATGTTTGTCATATATGCATCCATGCAGGCCTATCCTGTCGAGGAAAAAGAAAGAAAAAGGGAAAGATACATAATACATGCATGCACATGAGCCATATGTAATTTTCGTCATGTGCACAACTAACTAGTGGTACAACAGAAGCGATCAAAGTTGGGTGGATTAAAATCCAGCATTTCAGGCAAGGCATGCAAACAAGCACGTAACCAGCCGCAGTGCCGTCAGTCATCAGGTTCCTGTTTGTCATGTTGATTTGATCACTTTGGTGAATGTCACTGTTCGATCAATGTCCCGTTAACACGCATCATGTCATGTACGTACGGTCGTATCATCGTATGTATACAGTATGTATTACTCTCTTCGTTTCAAAATAATTAAGTTAATTTAGTACGAAATGGGACTTTTTTTAATTCTACAAATCTGAACAGCATCTTGTCTAGAATTTATGGTTCTAAAAATTATCACATTTCGTATTAGATTAATTTATTTTGAAACAGATGAAGTAGATCTTAAACTGTCTATATCTTCCTGCATCGGCCCTTTCATACTAGATCATGCTGGATTTATTATTCGTTTCATACTGCCTTTCTCGCAATGCATGTCCATTTTATTTTCAAGCATATGAGCACAAAGCAAATTAGGAGAAAAGTTCCCATGGAACCAATAAAGAAACGAATGTTTTATGCATGCATGAATTCTCACACCTTATCATTCATATGTCCCAAACAGCATGTCCATGTGAACTGCTATATAACAAATGATTCCTTATCTTTTGTTTTATGTGGTTTGTTTTCTAGCGTGTCTTTCACGTAGTATTTTGTTTGTCTTTGTTCCGAACATTTATAAGGGCTTAGCTAATTTCGTTCTGGTTTTCTTTGGAAAAAAAATCGTTCCCGCTACAAATAAGGGCTTAATTACTAGCGGAGGTAAAAGAATTAAACCAGATGATCAATTTATGATTGACAACGATGAGACTTTTCCAGTCCACGGAGGTATATAAAAGAAGGAAGAAAGAAAGTTCACAACAAATATAAAGATGAGTTCTCAATCCTAACTCGACATGTGTAAATTAACCATACCAACAAAAAGGGCAAATAAATTAATTTGTACTTCCTCCATTTTAAAATGTATAACGCCGTTGATTTTTCACATAACATTTAATCATTCGTCTTATTCAAAATATTTTCATTTCAAAATGTATAACGCCGTTGATTTTTCACATAACATTTGACCATTCGTCTTATTCAAAATATTTGTATAAATGTCATTTATTTTGTTGTGACTTGTTTTATCATCAAATAAAATATAATCTTAACTTATACTTTTACGTATTTAAACTAAACTTTTTAATAAAACAAATAGTCAAACGTTGTGAAAAAGTCAATGACGTCATATATTTTAAAAAGGAGGTAGTACTTACTAAATTAACATTTGTGATACATTTCCTTGTGGGTAAATCAACCCATTTGCCAGATTTCAATATCCTTTCGGTAGCAAACAATCCAAATGAATATACCTTGCTTAAATCTTTAACAATGATCAAATTTTGCCCTTGCAAGAATCGGAGAAAAGGTAAGTGCGCAAGGCTACTTCCCGAACATTTATATTTTCTTGCAAAAACTCTATGTATGTGAATGTTTTTACAATAAGATTTTAGCCACTTTCCAACTTTAAACTAATACTTCAGCTATTTAGCTTAAGGCCCCCTTTGAATTGAAGAAAAACATAGGTGTCGGTGACATGGGACCGGGGGTATCATGACTAGAGGCTTGAGTAGCCGCGGTCACCCACGTGGCCCGACCCCCTCGGGGGGGTCGGGCCCGAGGGTGACGTGGCCACCCCTCCCTCTGTCTCCCCGAGGGGTCGGGCCGCTCCCGTTTCGGCCCCGAGGGCTGGGGCGCCCCGACCCCCTGTGATTTTGGCGCCACGTGTGTGGGTTAGGTGAGCACAGCAGGGCTCACCTAACCGCATTTATAGCGGATCAGACGAGCGCGCCACGCCGCATTTAATGCGGCGCAGCGCACGCTTATCCCGTCCGTGATCGGTCGCGGTGTGTGACCGGTCACAGACCGGTCAGATCGCAGGTTAGGTGGCAACCGGCGACCTGTCGCACGCCTCGCCCCGTCCCGTCAGAATGATGAGAGCCTCCTGGCTCTCGTCCCTAGCCGGAGCCGGCGTGCTAACTCCTGGAGTTGGTATGTCAGTCCCGGTCAGATCCATTCTAGACTTCAGCGCAAGCATGGCAAGGAAGTCGCTTGCCGTTGAATGAAGGTTGAAACGGGCGTCCACCGGGAGAGCTGGCGAGCGGGGCAGAAGGCGTGTACCGTGCCTGTCAGAGGTCACTTCCGGCTGTAGACTAGCCCTCATTGTAAAAAGAATGTTTCCTTTCTTAGGCAGCTTGAGGCCCATGTGGTGACCCCTGGCCAGATAAAAGGAGGCCCAGGCCTAGGAAAGAAGGGGGGACTCCGGCAAATACGCTCTGGAGACCGAACTCTCTTTGTATTGTTGGAGACCCTCAGTTCCACCAGAACACAGGAGTAGGGTGTTACGCTTCTCAGCGGCCCGAACCTGTCTACGTCGCCCGCGTCTTGTGCGTTTCCTCTCTCGCTGACGTTCCTCAGATCGAGGGCGAAGAACCTCACTTAGCGCCCCCGGCCGAACCGGCAAAGGGGGGCCCGCGCGGTCTCCCGGTGAGGAGCCCCTCGCTCCGTCAATAGGAATTACTTTTGTAGGATTTTAACCCTATATATATAAAAAAATTTCCTATATGACCTTTTGAAATAAAAGATTAAAAACTTTTAAATCTTATGGAATTCCTATGGTCCTAAATTTATACAAGTTTTGAAGGATTTTTAAGATGAAGTCCAACCTCATAAAAAGTTCTCTATGAGTAAGTATATATCTCTCTCATTCAATTCATATGTTTTTTTTGGTCCAATTAAATGGTCACTTCTATATTTTTTTTCTGTGTTTTATAATCCTCTGTTTTACGCTTAAATTCCTGTTACTAGAATCATATGTCTTTCTCATTTCTCTTTTTCAATCATGCATTTGAAAGAAGCCCTAAATAATTGTCACAAATCATTCAGCTATTTAGTTGTTCAGCACAAAAGAACCAGGAAACATTTTGTTTATATAGAAATCGAAGAAACTAGAGGGACATAGATGCAATAGACGGAAGGGGAACCAGGAAGAACCGAAGAAGAAGAGCATCTGCATGCAATACTGGAGCAATACTACCACCACTATAGCACTACTTAGTAGTCGTGCAGTGTCAGGCACGGATCCATTGCCATTAGAGAGAGACTCTCACAGTCTCACTAGTGCATGATCAGCAGCATCGTATCTAGCTTTTGCGTTCGCTACAGTGGCCGTCGCTGTAGCATGCACATGCGGCCGGCCGGGGAGGAGACGCCGACGAGCGGGCCCCGGCTACCTCCGGCAGCGACGCGACGGGAGACTGCACCGCCGCAGACTACCCAGAGCCCCGCGCGATTCGCGGGGCATTTCTTTTTCTTTTCTTTTTTTCTCCTCTGCTCCTGCATGCTGCCTCCTCTTCTTCTTCCTCTTCCCCTCTCTCTCTCTCCCCTTTCTTTCCCATTCTTTCCATGGCTGCTTGCTTCCACTGAATCACTGCTGCTTCTCTCTCTCTCTCTATGTGGTTGTCCTCCTCGTAGGAGTAGGATTATTGGCAAAAACTCACAGTACTGGACTCTCTCTGCTCTTTCCCTCGGACACTTGCCCCTTTTCACCTTTGCCTTTACTGGCTATATCTCCCTCTCTTTTTATCTCTCCATGCCTCCTTTTATTTTTCCATGCTTCCCACATTTTATACTGTATCCTAGTGAAGATTGTTACTGTGTTACTAATGTACTTCGTATGAGTACTATGGCATGCATTAGAGCTCACTGTAACACATGCCCAAACATGCCGGTTGGCTCAACGCTGAGGAAAGTTTTTTTTTATTGAATGGATTTCCAATATCCTATTGTCTGCATGTGCAATAAATTAAAGGGAAATAATTTCAAGCAAAAGTATAGGTTACGGGAAATAAATGGTTCATGAATAGCAATCGATCTAATTAATCTAGCCTATATTTGAGAAAATTATACTTTTTTACTAAAATATATATCATGAGTATACAAGATAAAATTGAACACTCATAACCTACGTCTACATCTACTATATAGCAAGCTGTCTATAAATTATTAGACGTAGATATTATTATGCATCTTTTATATGAGCACGCAAACTTTATTGATAAGCTAACGGTTTATTTTGAAAAACCATAGTCTTCTACTCAGAGAACATTAGTCCTTTGTCTGTTCACGAATTACCAAGAAAGGTTATCAATATAATTAACAAGAATAATAGTAGTTGCATTTTTACAATCCCTGCCTTTCAATACATATTTTTTTCTATGCATTATTTATATGTTGTTAATTCTTCTTGTGCATACGTACGTATATATGCTGTTAGCATGACATACGCCAAGAATATTTGTTCTCTTCTTGAACTAAAAATATTTTTTTCGGAGAAGGGCTAAGGCTGTGTTCGCTAGATCGAGCTGGGAACGCGCACCGTGCGCACGGAAAACGGAACGATCCATTAGCGCGTGATTAATTAAGTATTAGCTAATTTTTTTTCAAAAATGGATTAATTTGATTTTTTTAAGCAACTTTTGTATAGAAACTTTTTGTAAAAAAAATACATCGTTTAGTAGTTTGAAAAACATACGTGTGGAAAAAGTTACCGTGCGCGCGGGGAGTTATGGTGCCGAACACAGCCTAAGGCTATGTTTGTTTCCCTGCTTTCCCAACGCGTACAGTAAGTACGAAAAACGGAACAGTCCATTAGCACGTGATTAATTAAGTATTAGCTATTTTTTTTCAAAAATGGATTAATTTGATTTTTTAAGCAACTTTTATATAGAAACTTTTTGTAAAAAAAATACACCGTTTAGTAGTTTGAAAAGCGTGCGTGCGAAAAACGAGATATGTGAGTTAGGAAAGGAGGGGAAGAACTCACCCTAAGGCTTTGTTCGTTTGTTGGTGCTCCCAACACAGGCAAATCGCACGAAAAACGGAACGATTCATTAGCACGTGATTAATTAAGTATTAGCTAATTTTTTTTCAAAAATGTATTAATTTGATTTTTTAAAGCAACTTTCGTATAGAAACTTTTTATAAAAAACATACCATTTAGCAGTTTAAAAAGTGTGCGCGTGAAAAAAAAGAGATGTGAGTTAAAAAACTCACCCTAAGGTGGCTAGTTCGTCCCCACGTAGACTTTTATTTAGATGGCCGCATATATACCTTTCGTTTTTGCAAAGGAACCTTAGGCTCGTAATTCAAAAAATACTAGGGTGAGTTCTTCTCTTTACTTTTCCAACTCGTATCTTTTTTTTTTCGCGCGCACGCTTTTAAAACTGTTAAACGATGTATTTTTTACAAAAAAAATTTATATACGAAAGTTGCTTTAAAAAATATTCATTTTTTTAAAAAAAATTAGCAAATACTTAATTAATCATGTGCTAATGAGTCGTTTCGTTTTTCGTGCGAAAGTAACAAATTTTCAACCCACTGCCGAACACACGCCTAGATGCCAGTATCTATCTGATGACAATTGACAAATAAAGATTATTTGTCCAGATATTAGTGATGCAAATGACTTCGTTTCATAATCTGCACCTGTCATTCCATTGACATAATTAAGCTTCTTGGACCCACAAGTGTTGGGCTTTTAATTGACAAACATCTCGATCATGAACATGGAAGTTGGACGTGAGAGCACGTAATTAAGTTCATATAAAAACGAATGACGTGTCTGCACGATATTAATCGAAATAACTTTTTTTGAATAAATACGTATGCATGCAGCAAAAGGCAACCCAGAAATGCCAGGGTGAAGACATATATATTTTCCTACCTTTATTTCTAGTAGACAACTTTTTAAGGTTCTGCTTCTGTCACAATCAACATTCTTAATTGAACTCTTGAAATTAATATCGAACTGCTTAAATACGGCTTATTCCCTGCCTCTGTTCCAAAAATATATATAGTACCATGAAGAATCTGATGACGAGGTTAGAAAATAAATGAAAAATAATGATATAGTACCTAGCTTATGTTCAAATTCTAGCTTTTTAATTTTTTTTGGAAAATTTGGAAAATCCTCAATTCCAACAAAAACGGTGACAAACTGAATGAAAATATGATTAAAGTAACAATTAAAATAAATTTATTCGTGCATGAAAATTATGGCCTGACATAAATTAAGGGCCTCTTTGAATCAAAAGATTTATGGAGAAATTTTATAGGATTGAAATCCTATATTAAATTTTTTTATTGGGCTCTTTGATTCAAAGGATTAGAGTTTTTCAAATCCTATAAAATTTTTATGGAATGGCTCATTGCATATAGGTTTTGAAGAAAATTTAGTACGAGATCTAATCTCTTAAAAAAAATTTCTTTGAGTCTATCTCTCTCATCCGATTTTTGTGTTTTTCTTACGGTCCAATCAAACGATTATTCTTGTGTTTTGTAATTCTTTGTTTTATACTTACATTTCTGTTAGAATTATGTGTTTTTTTATTTTTTTTATTCATATGATTCAGAATGGCTCTAAAAATCAATCAATACATCCAAGCTGTAGATGCATGGACTGCTCTGTTCTTTTTTTTAATTCCTTTGATCAAGTGATCAAGACGGTGGCGTAAAGTATTCTCAATGATCGTACGTAGAGTACATTTGTGTAGGTACCCAGCCAGCTGAGATGGTAATGAGTCCACAGCCTTTTTGGGTCTTTTCAGTTGTTCAACTACTAAAACATTCATTCATCTGCAGAGAGAGGGCACAGCTATCTCTGCATTCAGCTGATGGATGGAACTGCATGCGTGTCTTGTAATTTCAGGGGGCAGGTATCTGCATCTGCATCTTCATGCGACAGCTCGTAGGATCTGAAACTGAAGATGGACTAGCAATCATCTCCGCGCATGTCATTTTGACCAGCTCTTCCCTCGAAAAAATGTACTAGTATTCAACCAAGCACCTTTCCACAAACATATGTACGTATAGCTAAATATACGGAGTACTTGTACGTACAGATAGAAGTGCTCTTTTTGAGGAAAATATATGGAGAAAATTTCACATAACTGGTAGGAGTATGATTTACTATTTTCTGTATTTAAAATTTCACAGGAGTATGACTTACTATTCCTATATTTTTAAAAATTTTGGGTTTCCAAAGAAGCCAGAGGTAAGAGCTCATGTTTATTTTTCTCCAAAATTTTAAATTAAATGAATGGTTTATAAGGAGATAAACCATTCATTTAATTAGGGGACATTCTTTGTACTCTTCTAAAGGAGATCCCCTAACTTTCTTGCATAATATAAGAGATTTGGTGTACTAATTGTCACTGTAATCAATTTCATTTTAAATTTCTTCTCAGCTTTTGTCTCAGCTACCCATCCACAACCAATAAATTCTCGTTTAACAGGGATAATGTAGTTTTTTTTCTCTCTATTCGTAATCTTTTTATAAAAGAAAATAATGATCTTTTATATTACAGCATGGAGGTACTACTTCATGTGTTGATATTCTATGAACAAAATGAAGATTGCGAGGACATACAGGCAGCATATACGGGAGTACACCTACATGCATGCATGTATGAATCTGGCGTAGGTCATAGGGCTTGAAAAAGGGAACATCGTAGGTGCATTGCTTTAAGTCCCATCCAGCTGTTCGATAAGATTCTTTTGACCATTATCCCCTGGATTCTCTAACTGATAAAACCTGTGCATCACCATGACTAGTCCCAGCCAGCTGCTCCTTGTGCCCTCAAAGTTCAACCATAGTAGGAGTAGAGTATTTTGTGTACTGCTCCAATTGTTTGATTTTCTTTTTGCTACTATGGCACAAAAAAAAAGTAAAGAGATTTTAGAGGATTTGATTTCTATGTAAAAAATTCCTATGGGATCCTTTAGCACAAAGCAATAATTTTTCTAAAAACCTTTGAAATTCCTATGAAATGATATATTTCATAGAAATTTTAGAAAAAAAATCTAGCATGAGGTTCTACCTTGTGTTTTTCTTAATTAATGGCACAAAGTTTCATTGCGTTTTTTCTGTATGTCATTTTAACGACAGTTTTGGATTTTTTTTCTTTTTTTAATTCTTATAGGAATATAATGGACGTGACACTCTATTTTCGTGTTTTCACAATCTTGTGCTAGGAAGGAGCCCTTTAGATATATGCTCCCTTCATTTCTTATTTTACTTAAAAAACTATCAATATTTAAAGATGTATTATCAAAGTAATTTGCATGCTACATAGGAGTATAATTATACCACTTGCATTCGTCAAAACGTCGTAACTTAAAAGTTTTATTGGCCAAATATAAAACCACAGTGGAGTACATTCCAAGATCCTTTGCAAGTACGACATATAGAGGAATTTTGCAATAATTTGTAATAAAAATCCTGCAAATTTTATGCGTTCAATCCAGACCTCAAATTAGAAAATGATATCTTCCTTTGTACTGCTAGTATGGTGTAGTAATGTAGTACTTTATCCTAAAATATAACAATTTAAGACTGGATGGAATACATCCTAGTTTTATGAATTTGGATCATATTTATAGGACTATGATGTGTCTTATTCAATTCAAGGTTGTTATATTTTGGAACGAAGAGAGTATATATTAATTCACTATGCACTGTTTCCTCCTCATTAATTCTATATTTCATAGAATTTAGGGGCTCCTACAGAACACAGATTTAGAAAAAATGTGTACGATTTTGTTCAATTTTGATAATTTTTTTTAAAAAATCAAACCCAAAAAGATTCTTAATAACAGCCCACGAGGGCTACGTTCGAAGTTTGGAACACAAAATTCTCAAAATGTAGGAATTAAAAAACAAGATTAAAGTGTCCTAACACCTTAAATCCTATTGATTAGAAAAACACAAAAAAAACTACAAGAATAGCCATTTGGATTGAACATAGGACAAACGTAGAAATGACACAAAATAATTTTTTCTAAAAGGTTGAAACCCATGTTAGAATTCCTATAAAATTCTTGTGTTTTGGGCTAATACAAAGGAATTTCATAGGATTTTTTTATAGCTATTCCTATGATCCAAATGACCACATAAAAAAAATTTCTGTAGGTTAAATTCCTCTGAAATTCCTTTAAAAATTCTTTGTTCCAAAGTAGCCTGAGATTTGAATATATTCGGTCCATGTGGGTTCAACAGCAAGGCGAAGCGAAGCAGTGCCACATGCACGCATGCACGGGCAACGTGGTCTTGTTATATATTTTTGCAGCAAAACTCGATCGATCGAACTGACTGACAAGTTTTTGTCTGAACTGAAGACCAATGCCGGCTGATTGAGAGATCGATCGATACTCCTATAGCTCTAGCTCTACTTGGGGCATCGATTCCCTGGCCTGACCTAGCTTTGCATTGGTGTTGTCCAGCCTTTTTGGCGACTGCTCAACTTTTCTGCAGCAGCAACGACGACTCCAGAGATCGATCGATTATTGGATCAAAGTTTAAGGAGAGGCGTTACGTCGTCGACGACGAGTGGTCGCCATCGCCCATCGATCGATCGTGTACATGTGCGATGTGTGGTCACCGGCCGATCGATCGATCCAGCTCGAAATGGAACGCATGCAATTGCCGTCGTCGTCGTACTCGATCTGCATCTTCTTCTTCCTGTCTTTCACAGCTCCAGGATAATACTATCACTGTACTACCGGTATGAGCCAAGATTCCATCGGCAGTGGAGTGTTTGCCATGCACTGACAATTCATGCATGCCTAGCTAGCTACTTCTACATGGTGCTCCTGTACTCTCTTACTTCAGTACGTGTTCTAATTTGATTATTGTAGGCCTTGTATTTTTTTTCGTCTTAAAATATAAAAAATTTTAGATGAACGTAACACATCATAATATGATAATTCGTAGTATTATGATGTGTCACATTCATTCAAAATCTCTTATAATAATACAAATGCCTTATCAATGCCGGTTCGCAACCGATATCGCTATCGGTTTTCAAACTAACAGTTGACAAGTGCTAGTGATGATCGATCTAGTTTAAAACCAGTAGTTCAAGAGATGAACTAGCACCGATTGTTTCCTACCAAAAAAGAAACCTAAAGAATACAAACAATTCGATACATGCACTGTTTATACACCCATCGTACACATTCCACAGTGTGGTTTCATGAGGGAGTGTGAGGAGAGTGAAGAGCTTAGAGCGGAGATTTAAGATTTTTTCGAGTTTCGAACCTCACCCAAATTTATTAAAGCGACGGTCGATTTTTATGCCAGTTTAACTGTCGGCTCATATTTGGTTCTTGCAAAAAAAAATCGAAGTGAATCTGTGGTGATAGTCTATCATTGCTAGTTAGCACTAAACTAGCAACACAGTCGATTTATATCTAAAACCGTCCAACACTATACAAACAAAATTTGATACTACTCACTCATTGGTGAGCCTATGACGAATTCAACGTGGATGTTGAGAGACTCAAGTTTCTCTTATCTTGTGCTAAGCTTTCCTCTATTCATTTTCTGAATCCGACCTGTTGGTGGCTCAAGCTGTGAACCGGTATTGGTTGCCGGTCCTTTACCGGTGATCTCTGGTCATTGTATGGAGAGGCATGCAGTGGTAAAATTGCTGCAAATTAAATTCATGATGCACATATGCAGGCCATCTTAATTTATCACAGCTGCAATCTGTTGGGAGGAAATGAGATACCAGGCCCTACAGTTACATGACACAGTGTGCAGTGCAAAAGGAAGGGCCATCCTTTTGGATGAAGCTAGCCTAGCTCGTGTGGCGTACAGTACACTGCCACCTTTCCACTCTGATCGGACAGGACGTGCAGCAAAAACGCAGACATATTATACATGCAAATGCATATGAATACGGAGTACTACCAATGCATGTACCATATATACATACGTACAGCCGTATGTATACGCTAGCTTCTAAGTAGTATTTCACTCTCAACACACACTTGACAAGTTGACAGTCTCTTTGTCTGATTCACTGTTGCATCCCGAGGATGTCCCTCCATTTCAAAAAAAAAATCCAACCTACATGAAAATATGAACCATTTTAATACAATGAATCTGGTTAGGGTTTTTTAACAGAGATAATTAAGGACCTTTTTAGTTTGACATTGCTGAAATCATTTGTACACGTCTCGTGCACTCCTATTTACACGTAGATAAAAGGAGAGATAGATTTTTATCTCTCGAGAGGGACATCATCTCGTTTTTTTACATGTCATCTAAATAGTTATCAAATTTCTTTAAAAAAAATTAACAACATAAATTAATATGAAATATATCACTTCACAAACCTATAAGATCAAATTCGATTTCTACAAGTTACAACGAAAAAAATAAATTAAACTGAAAATAGTTAACGTACATAATTATATTTGTTATTTTTTTATAATTTATAGAAAAAATTGAATTTGAATTTGCATGTTTGTAGAGTGATATGTTTCATATTAATCTATCTTATCAATTTTTTTAAAATTTTTTATAACTATTTAGATGACATAAAAAAATATTTTCTCGATATGAAAATATTTTCCTGATAAAAGGCACACCCATCTATGGTCAAGGCTGAGGTAGCCTCAGGTTATCACTCATCAGTGTAAATACATTTTCACATACGGTTCGATCCTAATTAAGAAGCCAGCATTTGAGTGTCACTGGAATTTGAGTACTACATTGCTGTCAAATTGAAGCTAACATTTTAGTAAGGTTATTTTGCTCTAGTATTTGGTACAAGGCCAACTTAACAGACAACAACTAGCACTAGCACGGGATCAGCTATCTCTAACGGACATTAACCCTCATCATTATCGGATACGGCCCCCGTCACTGAGCAAAGGTCAGTGATGTGAGAAAATATCTCAATCGGGCACAAGGCCGTCACGGATGGACGTTATTTCAATCGGACCTAACAATGTAGCCCGTCACAGATAAGATTGACCAAGCAATACAAGTCAAATCAGGTTGGGTAGGAGCCTGTCACGGATGACTAATCTCAATCAGGCAAACTACTAAGCCCGTCACCGATGACTCCCATCCCTAACGGGCTTTTCGAAAAAGCCCGTCACCGATAGGTTTGACCCTACCTGTTGAGTCAAAATAGTCCTGGTTCGGATGACTTATCTCTATCGGGTTTAGATTAGGAGCCCGTCAAGGATGTCTATATCCCTATCGGGCTTTTTTTGGAGCCTGTCACGGATGAGTATCTCTTTCGGGCATTATTAATATGCCCGTCAGGGATGAGTAAGTCAGCAAAAAAAAAATTTATTTTTTTGGCTAGCCTCAGGCCTTTGCTAGCCATGCCCGCTGCAAAAAATGACAGTCCCAGCAACCCCATTCCCAGCATTCCTAATTCAGTGCATATTCCAGCATTCCATCAGATATTCACAGCCAATTCACAAAATCAAACATATATATACATTAACATCCACAGACCCATTCACATATATATATATCATTCACACCCTTTTTTTGCTCTCCAAACCGACATGCATCAAAACCTGTAAAACTGAGTTATAAATTAGAACAAGTTTATATGTAATTAAGAAATACAAATATATACAGAAGAACGTGCAGAATTGTATTACAAAGAATATTTACAAAAATCAAAAGTTTGTCGCAAAAGCATTGCAAATGTTCTACCATTCAGAGACGAGCTACCTAGGACTTTACTCTAAACATTCCTTTCGGTGACAAGAGATCATCTAGTATGAATTGTGCTATCTCCTCTCTAATGATATCGAAGTTGTTTTCCGGAATCGTCAAAAGTTTTTCCTGCATGTGAGGCACCAAGTTAGTCTACATACTTGGAAAGTTAGTATGAATCGTGCTATTTCCTCTCTAATGTATATAAACAATTGAAGCACACACCTCAAGGTCGAGCAATGTCACCTTGTTTGCGAGGCTCCTCATGTTATGGCAGACGTGGAACCCACATTGGTCGCCAACTTGTTGACGTATTGGAAAGTCCTTTTTGTGACCGAGTGTGGGATGCCCTTCCTTATGCCTCCCGCCTTTTGCCATGTATTGGTCCCAGGCATCGTTCAAGGCAGTTTCGATCGCCGACCAATCGTATATTTCTTTTTTGATATTGGAGTTAAGGTAGTATACCAAACTCCACTTCGGCACTATGACCAGGAGAATCCAATGACGACTGCAACATTAATAAAGTGCAAGTAAAATACTAAAGCTATACGCGTCGCACATTTGATTCTAAGTAGGGTACACGCTTACTGTTCAAAGTAGGCACACATAATGAAATCCTTGTCTTGACGGGACCATAAGTAGTCCTTGATATATTCTACCATGCTGGCTCGATCGTAGTTCATAGTTGTCTCGTTGACGACACTTGGATCGAGTAAGGCAACATAGGGAGCATTATGATGGACATGCTTCCAAGTTAACCTAGAAGCAAGACAAGAATCCGGGTAAGCGTAATACAAGGATAGTTATTACCATATCTCGTACACAAGAATACTTACAAGGAGTAGCACTTAAGGAGGTTGGTGTCAACCGCTCGCACCCTGTAGAGGTCCCATAGATCTTGAAAGTCTACGGCGATAAATGCTTCAGGGCCGAGGAACGGCTGTCTATCAGGTTGGCCCGTTATGGAGGTCTCTCTATACTTCCTCCTTGCATTGGACCTCTCCATGTAGTACCCGTGCAACTCCTTGCATGCAGGGCCCATCTTCGATAAGGCGTCGTCTCCAACCAATGGCATGCCTAATGTGAATTCTTTAGGAGGAGCTGATGGCGCCTTGCCAAGATCTACCTTCTTTGGAGCCAGAAGCGGCCCTTTCACATTTCCTCTTCTTCTCCCTCTTCCAGCAGCTCTTTTGCGTGATCCAAGCTTGGGTGGAGAAGATGCTGCCCTCTTTCTTTTTTTGGAGACTGGGGGGTGGTGCGCTCTGCTGCTAACCTCCGTATCGTCATCCCCAAAATCTGTATCATACTGCAATTGGAGATCTTGATCTCCTTTTTCAACGGCAGGAGGGGCAGATACAAGAGCTAGAGCGGGACGCGGCGGCGGCGGCGAATGAGCACTTGGTGCTGGCCTAGGAGTTATATTAATCTGAATGTTCTGCTTGGGCCATTGGATAAAGGTCCCACGTGCAGCTCCAAGGGTCAGAACCTCGTCATTTGGTGGGTGCGGGAGAGTAAAGCCAACCTAATCGGGCTTCACCATGTCCACTTGAACTTTGGCATGGCCGGCTAGCAGCTGCCCCCCATGCACTCGGGTCTTCGGCGTGTGCTTGAACGCAAGACCCTCTGCGGCAGGAATTGCAAAGTCTTTTGTCACCCTAACGACTAGGGTGTACGATGTGGGTCCCTGCAATAAATTCATACGTGTATTTATAATATGTTATAATGTATTGTGGTGCTAAGAGAACATATACGTTTTGTGTTGGTTTTACCGTTATGTGGTCCACCGCAGTGGGGCTGGTTGTTCTTGTGCCGCTGCCCCAGTAGATGCGCAGCTGCTACGCCTCTGCGTGGGGCTCGTTTCTACTATGGGAGCGGCAGCAGGCTCGCTTTCCCTGAGGCGTGCCTCCACCCGAGCCTCCACTTGTAACAACTTCTCATCGAACTCGTTTCTAATCTCCTCCCGAAGTTGTTCCTTAAGGCGTGCATCTTTATGCGCCTTTGAAAGCTTGTGCTTCCTGTACTGCCACGTGTATTGAGGAAACCCAATCTTCTATGAAACATTGGAGCCAATGCCCTTTGTCCGTCCATGGTGTTCTTCGGTTCCCAACGCTTTCGTGAGGATGTCATCCTCGTGAAGTTGTGAGCAGACCTCTTGGGAGGCCTGTCTCTCAGCAGTCATGTCGACCTGCGATACTGTTAGGATGAATTTAATCAAGAGTACGATACAACCAAACGAAACATACTCTACGTGTGGTACTTACGATTTTCTGGTACACTGCTTGATCTTCGGGATTTGGGAACGTAAGTGTTCCGTCACTATTCTTCTTCACCCTCGTCCTTGCCCAGTTCCTTGCTCGGGTGGTCGGGATATCGCCAAGAACTGGCGGCGTGTTAGATTCTGCAGCAGCTTCATCCTCCTTGACCCATTCGTGCTGCTTCCCGGTACGGGTGAAGGTTTTTTGCCTGCAACTTCCTTTAGGCCTCGCTTTTTGCCCGAGACTCAGGGGTTGATTTTGCGGCATAGAACTCTTCCCACATGACCCGAGAGATGAACGGGTACTTCCCGAATGGTTCTGACTGAGCGGGGTTGAGGACGTATTCGATGACCAGCGCGGTCTTGAAATTTTTTCACAAGTTGCCCATCTTGCGGATAGCCTGCCGCTTAAGTCTTGCCTCGGCCTCTGGGGGGTATTCGAAGCTTTTCTTGAACTGCTTCCAGGCCTCATCTTTTTCTTCATATGGGACCAGATCGATGTGGTCCTTCAAAATGGTGAAGTTTCGCCTCCCTAGGACTTCGCATATCGTTGAGAACTTTTTGACAGCTTTCGCAGGAACCGTCGGAAATCCCAGATCATCCACCTTTGTTATGGTGTACACTTCCTTAGGGATCTTATTCTGGGTCCTAGGAGCCCGGCTCGATGTTGTCCCACTAGTAGTCGCTGACATGGGTTCGCGTTGCTGCGACATTTTCTATATAACTGTTGTACGGCAAGAAAGTTAAAAAAATTTATAGAAAAACTTATTTTGGTTGTGTATATAACTTATGCTAAGGTTAAGATATGGTCTCAGTTTTGCTTAGAAATTGTGCATCAATTACAATCATTTGCAAGTGTAGTTCTCCAAAAAAAAGAACAAGTGTAGATGGTCTGTTCTTATGCAAAAAAGAGCAAGTGTAGTGTCCCCCCAAAAAAGAACAAGTGTAGTGCCAAAAAAAACAAGTGTAAATGAGCTGTTTTTATGCAAAAAAGATTAAGTGTAGTTCCAAAAAAAGAACAACTATAGATGGTCTGTTATTCTGAAAAAAAAAGAAAGTGTAGATGGTCTGATCTCATGCAAAAAGAACAAGTGAAGTGCCAAAAAAAGGAACAAGTGTAGATTATCTGTTGTTATGCAAAAAAGAACAAGTGTAGTTCCCCAAAAAAAACAAGTGGAGACCGGCTGTTTGTACGAAAAAAGAACAAGTGTAATTCCCAAAAAAAAGAACAAGTGTAGATAGTCTGTTCTTATGAAAAAAAGAGAAAGTGTATTGCCCCCAAATAAAAAGAACAAGTGTAAATGGTATGTTCTTGAGTATTTATCACTGGCCATTTATCAAGAAATCATCACAGGGTAATAGTGGCAGGAAGAGGACAAAGCAGAACAGGGTAATAGTCGCAGGAAGAGGACATCATGAACTCTCCCTAATTAATTCAGAATAGAACAGGGAAATAGTGGCATGCCTTTGCACAGAATCTATAAAATAGGAACTACATCACCTATTTTCTTCATTTTCTATAAAATAAATCACTTGCATGATTAATTTTAAGATGGACAGGGCTCTAGATAGGGTCAGAGCATATATCATTCAGAATGGCCGTGATTCAGTAAGTTTCAAATTTAGAACAAGTACTAAAGTTTTAAATTTTTGAACTAGTAAAGTCTCAGATTTCAAAACTTATATGCATAGGCAGTCTAATTCAGAATGACCCTAATTTATTTTAGAACAAGCACTAGTACAGTCTCAGATTTCAGAATATTTCTAAACCTAGAATTCAGCAAACAGCAAATATGCAGAAAAATTCAGTGCAGTACTTCCCTTCAAAAAACATATATTCAGACATAACATTTGGATCAGGGGCAAATTTTGACACATATATGACACATAACATATATTCAGTCTCTCCGCATATATATCCCCATAATATCCCGAATAAGAGGACAACATAATATCCCAAATATCCCAAATGAGAAACCACTTTTACCTTCGGCGGTGGTCGACTGTGTCGGGGAAGGGCGCGGCGCTGTCTTGGGGTCTCGGGGAAGGGCGTCGCGCGCTGTGGAGGCCGGGGAAGGGCCGGTCGGTCTTGAGGCCGGGCGGCTCCTTGGCGGCGCGGTGAAGGGCGGCGGCGTCCAGGAGGCAGCGGCGAGGAGGAGGAGGACGGCGGCGGCGAGGAGGAGGAGGCGGCGGTGGTCGGTGAGGAGGCGCTTGGAGGGAGGAGGCGGCGGCGTGAAGGAGTGATAGTGAGACTTAGAGTCAGATTTGGATCGGTAGAAAACCTAGTCGTAGGTCATCACCATCGGGCACAAGTACTAAGCCCGATACGGATGACAATCATCCGTGATGGGCACAAATAACAAGCCCGATACGGATGACACACATTAGTGACGGGCATAAGTAACAAGCCCGATACGGATGACACACATCCGTGACAGGCATAACTAACAAGCCCGATACGGATGACATACATCCGTGACGGGTAGAACTACTACGCCTGATAGAGATAACCTCATCTCTGACGGGCATTATTTATATGCCCGATAGAGATAAGCTCATCCCACTATAGAATTAAAATATTCCTTATTAATTATATTTAATAATAATATTTAAGTTATAAAATCATTTATAATTAACTTATACCCGATTTAAAATTGCTATTACATTTTTAAATGGTGTAAAATTTCTGTTAAATTAAAATATGCCTTATTAAATTAGTTTAAAATTGCTATTAAATTTTAAAAACCATATGAAATTAAAATATACAGATCATAAGGGACCGGTACAAAATACTTCATTACTTATATCAATTTGCAAATTACAATACTACGAAGACTCTATTTACAAGGATATGCCTTCCGAATGGTCAGAACAAGCGTATGCCACTTCGTCTTCGGGATCATCGTCAAGGTCGATCTGAGGTCTCACATGAAAATTCTGGTTATATTCTTCCTCATCGACGACGTTGTCAACCCCAACAATTCTTCGTTTGCCATCCCTAACGACGTGCAGCTTCTTGTTTGCGGGGTCTTGTATATAGAAAATCTGCTCAACATGCTTCACTAGGATGAATGGTTCGTCCGCGTATCTAACCTTGGCTAGGTCTACTAAAGTGAATCCTTCCCTGTCGACTTTAACACCAGTGCGGATATTCACCCAGCTGCAACGAAACAAAGGGACTTTGAAGTTCCTGTAGTTCATCTCCCAGATCTGCTCTATGCGGCCATAGTGTGTGTTCGATCCAGCTTGATCCTGATATGCATCTATACAGACTCCACTATTCTACACTGTGCTTTTGTCATCTTGTTTGACGGTGTAGAATGTGTATCCATTGATATCATACCCTTGCCATGTGTCAACATCCCAGCTTGGGCCCCTTGCCAACCTTCGTATTATCTCACTTGCTCCATCGGTCGACCGTGCGATATGATTCTTGAACCATTCGTTGAAGCGAGTACTATGTTCTCTGTTGATTCACATATCTGATCGACCCATGTTCTCCTGTCGGACCTTCGCTAGATGCTACTCAAAGTATGGAGTTACTTCGGCCATATGTTGTAGCATAGCGAAATGAGCCTACGCATACGATGCCTGATCGGGTACAATTCTTTTTCTGCCTGTTATGCCAAGGCCAGCCAACCTTCCTTCGTGGCAAGACGCAGGAACTCCAATAGGATCAGTCTCGGCCATGTAATCGATGCAGAACTCAATAACCTCCTCCGTCGTGTACCCTTCAATGATGCTTCCCTCCGGTTTTGCTCTATTTCGAACGTACGACTTAAGAACTCCCATATACCTCTCAAACGGGTACATCTCCCTTAGAACAGCTGGACCACATAGTTTTGTTTGCTTCACTAGATGAACGGGGAGATGAACCATGATATTGAAGAAAGACAGTGAAAAATACATCTCCAAGTGACACAGGGTATTGACAATAGCAGCCTGCATCTTATCTAGATCTTCGGGATTTATAATCTTCTGATCGATTGCATTGAAGAAAGCACAGAGCCGTTGGATCGTGTGACGGCCTTTGGGTGGTAGAATGCCTCTGATAGCAACTAGCAAGATCTGTGTGATTAGCACGTGGTAATCGTGAGACTTCATTCCAACTAGTTTTAGATCCTCCAATTTAACGTACTTACTGATCCGTGCTGAATAGCCCGAAGGAACCTTAATATCAGCCAGGCATGATAGCATTGCGATCTTCTCATCCTTCGACAATGTGTGGCAAGCTGGTGGGAGGTACACTCTTCCTGTCTCTTCATCCGTAACAGGCTGAAGCTCACTGCGAATGTTCAATTCCTGCATATCTAGGCGAGCATTCAACACGTCCTTTGTCTTTCCAGGCATATTAAGCAGTAGCCCGAGCAAACTATCGCAACAGTTCTTCTCTACGTGCATTAGATCAATGCAATGTCGGACCTCAAGGTCTTTCCAGTATGGTAACCGCCAAAATATGAATTTTTTCTTCCACATACCCTTATCATTTGCCTTGCCACGGTTTCTTTTCTTCCCAAACTCATTAGTTATGTCTTTGACCATGTCGTGGACTTCGTCTCCAGACAAATCCTTAGGAGCAGTTCCAAGTTCTCTCCGACCGTTGAAAATTTTCTTCTTTCTTCTAAAGGCGTGGCGTAGCGGGAGCCATCTCTATGACCCATGTAAACCGTCTTTCTTGATTTCTTCAGCCACCTACTGCGTGTATGTTCCATACAGTCAGAGCAAGCCTTCTTTCCTTTCACGGTTTGTCCAGAAAGATTACCTAGTGCAGGATAGTCGTTAATGGTGCAGAACAATAGAACTAGTAGCTTGAAGTTATCCTGACCATATGCATCCCAAGTTTCCACACCTTCTTTTCAAAGAATCTCAAGATCATCGATAACAGGCTCCAAGAACACATCGATATCATTGCCTGGTTGTTTCAGATCTTGGATTAACAAGCACAACATAATATATTTTCTTTTGAAGCACAACCATGACGAGAGGTTATAGTTCGTAATAAGAACGGGCCAAGTGCTGTGAGAATTGCTCATATCTCCGAAAGGATTCATGCTATCCGTACATAGACATATCCTCATGTTTCTGGGATCGGCAGCAATGTCTTTGTGCATTCGATTGATATTCCTCCATTGAATCGAATCCGCAGGGTGCCTTGGCAAACCGTCGTTCCTTCTATCTTCGGCATGCCAACGCACTAACTTTGCTTCCTTGGGGTTGGCAAATATTCTCTTGAAGCGATCAATGATAGGTAGATACCACAGAACCTTCGCCGGACCACCCCGCTTTGACTTCTTTCCCTCCCCCGCACTTTTCTTTCGCTTGTATCGAGAAGCCTTGCATACAGGACAAGCATCTAGGTCCGCATATTGCTTGTGGTACAATATGCAGTCGTTTGGACAAGCGTGAATTCTGCGAACCTCTAACCCCAGGGGACACAGAACCTGCTTTGCTTCATATGTCGTCTCGAGCAATGTGTTCTCTTCAGGAAGCATGGCCTTCAATATTCCCAAAAGCTCTGTAAAACTCTTGTCTGTCCATCCACTAGCCTTCAGCTTCATTAGGTCCAAGGTAGCTGACAATTTGGTGTGCTTTGCCTTGATTCGGCGTATAGAGGTGTCTCGGAGTCACTGACCAACCTGTTGAACTTCATGGAATCTCTCTCGTTGTGAGTTTGCTCCTCAACGTCACGTAACATCTCTTGCAGCATATCAGGATCCACATCAACCATTTCACCGCCTAATGGAGATGGTATAAACATGTCATGCTCATCTTCATCTTCATGATTGTCTGCACCACTTCTGTCTGCAGCTGCACCACTACCCGATTCTTGCTCTCCATGCTTCACCCAACATGTGTAGCCCTTCATGAATCCCCGTTGTATGAAATGAGAGTGTACCTCCTCTCCGCTAAACATAATATCATTCTTGCAATTTCTACATGGACAACACATGTATTTGTTATTTCTTCTTCTCCTATCCTCCTCCGCAACGTTCATAAAATTTAAAACGCCATCTCTATACTCCTTGCAATGACGTTTCAAAGTTGTCGCATTCATCCAACTTCGATCCATCGCTGCAAAATTTAATAAAATATTAGTTAACATACTACTAAATTAAAAAAAATTATTACTACATTTTTACTTACTTCTAAGATTTTTCTGTTTTTCTTTGGAAAAAAATAACAAAAATTCGCCCCTTCAACCTCCCATCAAAATAATGAATAGTGGGATAACTTCAGACAACAGTCGGGGTGATCTCTTTATAGTGTGCAAAATATATCTCAATCGGGCCAATGAACAAACATCTCTAACGGGCATCAATAAAAACCTGACACAGATATGAGTCATCGGTGATGGGCTTTAAAGCCATCTCAATCGGGTCATCTTTAGAGCCCGTCACCGATGATCCTTATCTCTGACGGGCTCTGTAGATGGGCCCGATTGAGATATGCTAGGTCATCTCAATCGGGTCTAAATCTGTGCCCGTCACAGATGAGTGTCATCGGTGACGGGCTATATGTACTTGGGCCTAGAGTATGACTGTACGAGTACATCTACAACGGTGCAAATTTAGGCCCGATTGAGATGACTTCGTTCTGACAGCCCAAATAATCCAGACATAATTGAGCCTGTTACAGATAATAGGATCTGTACTGTACTAGTGTAGGTATCAAGTTTTTACTACTACTACTCAAATTTTCCTGACTACCAATATTTTTTAAAATTAAGTTTCTCACTCCAAAGCTAAAACAGTGCCATTATGATCAGCTCTACACGTGACTACGTGAGGCGAGCTTCTCTCTGAGTCTGATGAGTCACTGTTGTGCACTGTACTCCTAGCTTGTGCATGCTTTTGTGACTATATATGATCTTCTTGGTTTTCTGATCATGTCGTTATTTATGACACATTTCCACCTGTCGTTTTTAGAAAACCTTGCGTGTGTGTTTTCACAGGGTAGAAATACACTGTAGCCGTCCCCGCGGACTGATATATATGAAATGCTGTCTATACGTACGCACATCAGTCTATCAAGAATTCTTGTTGCTCAATCATTATCCTACATTTTGTAGCAACTCTGGTTCTCTGCGAGTCTGTTAGGAAAGAGTTTTGGGACTTTTGATTGAGGACTAATGTTGCCACATATTTTTAAGTAAGATGGCTAAGTTTAGTTTTATCATCCTTTTGTGATAAACAAAATGACCAACTAAGCTTAGACAAAGTTTGACAAGAAAATAGAGCGTATGAAATGTGGGCTAGATGGCTAAGAGTTAAGTAAAATAAAGTTGTGATAGGAACCAAACACTACCCACTAAAAGTGTGACTTGCCTAAAATTAGATGTAACAAATTTAGTTGCCAACCAAATAGACCCTAAATTTGTCACATCCAATCTTAGACAAGCCATGGTTTTAATAGACAATGTTTGATTCCGGTCACAAATCTATTTTGTCTAACTCTTAGCTACACTCTATTTTCTTGCCTAACTTTGTCTAAACTTAGTTTGTCATTTTATTTGCCACAAAAATATGACAAGACTAAGCTTAGCCATCTTAGTAAAAAAATATGTGATAATATTAGTCTCCAACCAAACAGGCCTCATGCCTACACTCATTTCTTCACCGAGTTATTAGTACTTAGCTTCCCTTTTTTAAAGACCAGCTTTCAAAAGATCATATATATTCTACTAATCACATAGTAGATATGAATTAAACTATTTTTTTAAAAATAATTTATAGTTTAAACTGGAGGCATAATAGACATGGTAAAAAAATGGTAAGCGAGTACCTCGAAAGATGGTGAGGTGAGGTGGGGTCAAACAAATGGAGCACAGTGAATTCTATATCCCTTATATTACAGTGAAGAGTTATTTCAATAATAGTAAAATTGAGTCTGCTACAGTATTTCAATACCATAAAACTTTGCCCAAATTCCAAATCAACAATTGCAAAAGGTAGCAAATGCACCCTATTGTTCTCCTCAAGTCCTAACTAGTTGCTATGGCAAAGTATCCCAATGCTTGGTTAAGATTCCGAGCACTCTCTTAATTTATATATATTTATGAGTAGGTTAGACTATTCACCATTTCTTAACTTATGACTACTACTTCATTCAATTAGCTGGAATATGCGCTAACTAAAATGATCTATGTATGTCATCCCTTGTATTATGTCGCCTACTTTTTTTATGAGAATAAATAGTGTCAAATACCCGAATTAATGTTTTCAGTCTGGACGAGAGGCCAGCTAAATTTTATTCATAGAGAATGAAGGAAACTAAACGTATCACACTGATAAACCCAAGAAATACATGAACATATCACTTTTAGTATATCTGTTCCATAGAGGGTACATTGCGCTATGGGTAGAGCAGATAGATGCTGGAGACAAAGAAAACAAAACTGTCAGGTGTACATGTGAAATAATTTATATACCACATCGTATATATATGGCTTTGAAATGTATATATGATTAGACGCAGACGCGGAGTACACTCATGCATGCATTGACCAGACAAAGATTCAAAGCTTTTGCAGGGCTCCTTTGGAAAAAAGTGAGTCCCAGTGGAAATTGGCTCGTCGTACATATATACGGGTACCATATGTCTTGCATTTTCATACCGTACTTTGACGAGGGTGAATTAAGACATTTTTTTACGCACTAGAAATTTCATTAGGTAATAAAATATATCCAACCTCTGCATTAATTTGGGATGTACATAGCCGACAAAGGCCCGTTTGAAATAGCTAAAATTAATAGATTATTTATTTTTTATAGCTATTTAATGGTATGAACGAATGAATTAACTAGTACAAATTTAAAAAGTTGCTCTAGAAAAATACTCCAAACAAATTTTATATAAATATTTTTGCACAAATCACACTGTTTAAGAGCTTGAGAAACATACGAACGAAAACCCAAAATCCAGAATAATAAAAGAAGTATTGTGCCAAAATAAAATGTGTTCCTTTCTTGCCATCGGTTAGCAGTACCTTGATTCCTTGAACCCTCTACAAGGCCCATGAAGCATTTGTAATTAATTAATGTTTAGAGCCATGCATGTGCGGCTGCACAATTTTAGAAGGACCATGCTGAATTAATTAATTAAAGTCACATTGTCCTTATTTGCAAATAATTTTAAACTCGTGTAGTTAATCATGTTACAATATTTTGTACTATGTTTGTGAGTACAGTTAATTAACATAGTAACGTTTGCACATTGTACTGTGCTTTTTAATTTTTAGAGATAGAAGTGGAGCTATCGTTTAAGTTGGGTTTAATTAATATTCCTATTTCCTTCCAACCAACAAGAGAAATTTTAATCAATTCGAAGTGGACGTGTACCCATAACGAAAACGTACAATGCACATGATAAAAGAAAAGAGCCTTGAACAATCGAGATTGTCCTAATGCATTGCATTTTCTGTCCTCCTTGATTTATTTACGATTGCGTTCAGTAAGGGTTAATTAAGGCCCACCACTAGACTAATTAATTTAGCAACGTGCATATGTAATTAATCCAGCTTTTATATACTATACCATAAAAAAATGTACAGATATTAGGCTGTCGAATTACTATTGGCCAAGGTGCCAGGTCGGCTAGGCTAGCTGGATATTGCTTACGATTTTTCTTATTAAAATGCATTGAGCCGTAGGTTACAGTGCATTGATCCTTATCCTGTTATTATATATTGTCCCTTGCTATGTATGGGAAATGTGTCATTGTTACCATATATAGTACTTATTAGCTAGGCTAATTAATAAAATGGTTAATGGTTGGCAGTACTAGCAATGACAGGTTCTAAGTTATATTAATCGTTTGTCAATTGCTGGGTTGCAATCAACCACAAGTTTCTGGAGGGAATAAGCTGAAACCTTGCCGACGTACCATGCATGAAAGGAAATTATAAAATCATACCGATTGAATCAAGCTCTTGCATGTGGATTCATGTGGATTTGCACAGGAGTTTCTTAGTACGGCCGGTTAATTAATTGTAGACTAAATACAATCTCTGCCTCTGGTGATTTCGATCTGTGGATATGCACAGGAGTTCTTGGTACGGCCAGTTAATTAATGGCGATTTCAAATTACCACCATAACAATAGTCTTAAATTTATCCCGTGCCTGGCCGCGAGTTTCAATATTCAAGCTATATGGCTCCCTTGAAATGCAGAAATTTTGTAAGAATATTTCACAGGGATTAATTAGCTAATTTCTACAAAAAAATCTCTACAATTTTCCGGTCCAAAATAGATCGGCCTTATGTTTTCATCAACAAGAATAAGCCGTACGGTTCATCAGCAACAAAGAAAAATAATTAATTTATAGGTAAAACTCAATGACAAAATAAATGCTGAAAAATAAACTTAATGACAAAACTCTAAAATCAACTTAAATTAAGTTTTAAAATTTAAATTTTGGTAGCGTCTATGGCAAATGATGGGATGGGAGGCCAATACAGCTGGCAGCCATACATAATTATTTATAGCACTATGTCTGTCTTCAGATAATTAATTACTAATTATATCCTTTCATATGGTTAATCAATTCAGATAAACAACATGCGGCAAGGAAATTTAATTAAGGTCAGCGTTCAAATTTCAAAACATGTACAAATCTAATCGCGCGCACTTTGTATAGTTGGATTAATTCGCAGCCCTATAAAACACATTATCGATATATGTTTTTCCATCAGCATTGTATAGGATCCTTGATTGAACCAAGCTAATTGCTAAGTTATTGCACTGGGATGTTGAAATTTTGCCAAATCTAATCGATCGATATAGTGGCAAAAAAGAAAGAGAACCTACCAAATCTATATGACCCTTAATTAGCCATGTTTGGTATTACCGCTCTTAATTAATTTAAACAGGTGATCCAACAAATTGTTCTAACCGATCATGGACATGATTTGGAAGCGCATGCGTGCTTACATCTGAAATATATAGTAGTAACTGTTATCAACTAATAGCATTATCAACTTACAGCTTCAAAAGTGTAAAAAGAACAAATAGCTCATATATTCTGCATGTCAAAGTTTAAATGTAGATTTTCGTAAGTTACGGATGAAGATTTAATAATTGTTTACTCCTTATGTGTTGGCTTTATTATTTAAGTTATTTTTGTTGCCTCAGTGTTTGCTCTTTTTAAGAAAATGTTGTAATAATTGACTGTAGCTTCTTTCGAGCAAAAGACCAGATTTAATTTTATTATCTAAAAAAAGCATTATCATTGAATTCTATCTTGATAAGGATATACATGGTTCCTTTTTCCTATTTCGTCCATCCAAAAAAAATACAAAATAAGTGGACACCTCTCTTAATATTAATATTTTATAATACTACTACCTTCTTCTTCTTCTAAAATTTTAAAAGTTTTAAGATTGGATACATCTATTAATAAATAAATAAAAAAATATTAGTTATGATTAGTTGAAAAGAAAAAATACGTGAAGAAGTTAAAAAAGGTGAAATGATGCAAATGGTTAAGAAGAAAATATAGGTAGAGAAGTTATATTTTAGATAGAGGGCGTACTAATTTTAGTACACATCATTTTTCTTTTTAATTTCCTTAGTTGCCAATCTAAATTGAACATAATAAAAATTCAAACAGATAAATGAGAATTAGAGTGGGGGTACTGTTCTCTGAATTTTTCATCAGGAAAATACACTCAGAAGGTTTAATTTTCACTACTAGTAGTTTTTTTTCTCAGAAATTCAAAAGAGTACCGAAAAGAATAATTTCCATCTTGTGAAGTGAGCTCAAACTTGCAATGTGGTTTGCCGACAGAGGTATCGTGAAGCAGGTACGGTCCAACAAGAAAAATATTATAGTCAAAACTGTCTTTTCCATCGTTTTTTTTTACTACAAAGAATGCAGCGGCATTACATCCTGTCAATTTACGGCTCCATTTCAGAGTCGATCATAACGGATGAGATCGAAATGACAAGTTTGATGAAGCAACATAACTAGACATCTACTAGCTCCATATTTTAATCCAGAGTGTAAAGGCTAACGATGGATCGAACTCAATTGTTTATTGCGGTAGAAAGGAAATTGCATGGCTAACATTCTTTGTCCCCTGCGCTTTCGCGAAGGACCACATCCTTTTAAAATGATTTCGTACGTACTGGAAGTACTACTGCTAACAACAGCAGTTGATGACAGTACTAATCTCATGTAATTAAGCGTTTTCCGACTTGACCTCGATCGATTGGTCAAGTTAATGAAAAATAAGACGCCTATGTTAGCCTAGTAGAAGTATTAATTAGCTTGATTAATTCTTACACTCATCCATGGAGTGAAGCAAAAGGGGAGTTTGATTTTCTAAACCCTATCGTCTCTGTCCATTCACTAGCTAGACCAGCAGAAGCAGCAGGTGAGTGACCAACGCTTCACATCCTATCATAGCACCCTACTCTAAACTTGACCTCTCGCCGGTCAATCAGTGTATCTCTATCTATCTCTTCAGCTATAACTCCATGAAATGAGGTGATGTTTGAAAGTCCTAAAGATAAAGATAAAGATGAAGATAAAGTGTTTCACGGAAAACGAGGTGACAATAACGTGTGATTAATTGAGTTTTAATTATTACAAACTTGAAAAATGGATTAATCTAACATTTTAGAGCAACTTTCATATTAAAAATTTTCGCACGAAACGTACCGTTTGAGAGTTTGAAAAGCGTGTCACGAAAGTTTATTTTTTATCTGTACTGTTTTAGTACTAACGAACGGGGCACTCCATGCGCCTTAGAATATAAAAAATTTTTAGATAAACATGATCAAATTTATAGAATTAGAATGTGTTATATTTATCTAAAATTTTTTATAAAATATTTTAAAAAGAAGAGAGTACTTCTTATTACGTACAACATAAAAAGCTATGAATCTCAATAGACTATGAATCTCAAATAGCTCGATCATATCCTGTATATTAGGTAGCAACATTTTAAAAATGAGGTATTATTTTCTTTACTCCTACACAAGGAGTACTAATTTTAGCTCCACTTTTATCCGTTGTCCACGACTCTTGTTGGAAAAAAAGCAAGAGATAAACGGAGAGAATAGTTGCACAGTACAGTAAAGGAGTGTTCCTTTTAGCTTATTCCAACCGGACTTTCACGGGCATCGATATGATTTTTACAAATACTTTTATACAATGGAGTACGTTTGAAATATATTTTTAACTTTACAAATATATACTTTTATATTGCTCATTCAAATGCACCCGAACTCCCGTCACAAATGAATTGACACAGTCACCAAGACACTGTTTTCATTATTAATTTCTACTTTACTAGTATAAAATATTAAAAAAAGAATCATATGTCAAAATTTGGGGGTGAAAATGGTCGTGGAAATTTATGACTGGCCAATGCTCGTTTTCAATTTCTACGGACGAAAACATATGAAAATGATAAAAGACGGAAACGAAAATGTAAAAGGTTAAATATATATACGAAAATGAAAACATAAATGTCATTTCTGTTTTATTGTTTTATATTAATTTTGTGCAAACTATCATTTCTATAATATAGTAATTACCATATTTCTAAATACCTCAATATCTATGGTCAATGTCTGTATTTAACCTATAGTTTAGAGGCACATCTGTTTCTCAATCAAATCCAAATTTGAATACATGGTTAAAGCAGAGACGGTTAAAGGAGACCATTTGTAATTCACATAGTGCAAGCTTGAATTTATTTGACTATATTATATAGCCATATTATAGTTTAATGTTTTTGACCTTTATTACCATTTTCCAATCGATAATGATATATTTTTGTCACTACAACAAAAGATAATATCTTGTAGGGACATTTTTCTACTACTATAGAGGTATTTTTAAAATGCCTCTAATGTGAACGCATGAACTCTTGAGTATATAATTTTTATATTCAATACACTAACCATCTCAATCTCATGTCACTAATTATAAATATGTACCTTGCGCCAGTAGTTGCTTAGTATACATTAATATTCGGAAAAGTGCCTCTATAGAAGTTACAATGCCTTTACATGTGAGACAATTTTTGAAATGCTAAAATAATACCTCTACAACGTAAATTTAACAAAATATGCTAGATATGTCTCTAAAGTATCTCTAAAGTAAAAGTATTCTAATCGATTTTGCAAGTGCCTATACTATGGAACTCCTAGCCTTGATTTTAGTGGTCAATTAAAAATTGCCTCTCTATGTAAGGTTTTGTTTTAGTGTCTATATATTTACTTTTCTGGTTTATTTTATGGTATTTCTAATACCGTTTATGTTTCCGGAGTTCGTTTTGTTGTACTGTTTTCCATTCCGTTTTGAAAAAAATTGTTGTCACGGAAATACGGTTGAGGTTGTTTTCCAACGGTTTTCATCCCCAGCCAAATTATAATATCCTGAAACTATTCTTTAAGACAAATATAACCATATCACTTTGAAAGTTTAATATAAATATTTAGTGTAATCGATGGTGAAAGTTTAGAAATATTGACCGTACACATTCCGGAAGCGTCTTTTCATAAAACCAACTTCTAGCTACGAATACAGACATAGCCTACGTCTAGGTTCGTAGTTAAAAGTTGATTTTCTAGGTACGGAGGGAGTAGTAAAGAACTTGAAGTGAAAGAAATTTGACAAGCTTAAAATGCAGGATTAATTTGTATCACTAACTGCCCTTAAAAAAATTGCTAACCGTAACATGTTTCTTTTCCTATCATGGCGCGGCTTGAGAGGTTTTTATAAGTAAAAAGAATAAGTATTTTCTCTTTCTCTAAATAAGTGTTGTTTTATCATAAAAATTTGTCCCTAAATAAATGTAGTTTTATAATGGCCCATTAAATCTCTTTAATATTACTTTATCTTTTTCTTCTCTGTTTAGCCATTGAACCAATAATACTCTCCCATCCTCCTTGTTTTCTTTCCCCATTGTCTTTTATCTCTGTATTAATAAAGTCTATAGTAGTTTTTTTAATCTCTTGCATTGTCTTTGACTAGCTAAATTCGAGAGAGAAATTTAACAAATAGTCTAAAAACAATTTTTTAAAGACAACATATTATTCGAAACATGGAAAAATAATTCATTTTAATAATCTGGTAAATGTAACGCCCGTTTTGTCGCGGCGTTAGCGGGAAAACTAATCTGCTAAAAACCCTAATTGCGAAAATTTGCTCTTCGGTTGAGTCTTGTCGTGTGCCAAGGTCTCGTGTCTCCCCTCCCACTTCAATCCCGGAGAAAACCGCGAAATCGGATTTCGAATCCGAGCCCTAATCCTCCCAGAACCAAACCCTAAGAAAAAGTCTGTTTTCCTCCCTTGTCTCGGGCCGTTTTCCCTTCTCGGCCTGTTTCTTTTTCCTCTTTCCTTCCCTGGGCCGCCCCTGGCCCAGCCCCTCTCGGCCACCCTCTCTCTCCCCTTCTTTTCCTGGGCCGTCCCCGGCCCAGCCTCTCAGCCTCCTTTCTCCCGCTGGGCCGCGCCAGGCCGCTCGGCCCGGTCCGCGCCCGAGCCGCGCCGTCCTCTCTCTTCTCTCTCTCCTTCCCGTTTCTTCCCTCCCGAATCCTTTCCACCGCCGGCGCCGTTCCGTCCCGCCGCTGGCCCCCGCCTCGGCCCCGCCGCCTGCGCGCGTGCCGACAAGGCGCCGAGCGCGCCCCCTCGCCCCCTTCTCTCCTCCCCCCCGCGCGCGCGCGCCCTTGCCCGAATCGGCAAGGGGGCAAGCCCCCTTTTCCCCCTCCTCTTTTCCTTTTCTTTTCTCTTCTCTCTCGGCAGCCGACCGCCGCCGACGTCACCCGCGGCCGCGCTTGGCCGCTAGCGCGGGGAGCGCCCGCGCGGTCCCCTCGCCGCGCTCCACCGCCTTTCCCCTCCGCCCCAAACCGACCTAATTTCCCCCCTCTACAAATCCCCCCCCCCTCTCTCGCCCCGGCCGCCATTGCCACCCCGAGCTCCCCACTCCGCCTCGCTGCCACCGCCGCCCTTGCCGACCACCGCCGCCGCAGCCGAGGGCTCCCGAAGGAGCCCCGGGCGCCGCCTTGCCCGCCCTCACCCTCGGCCGGACCCGCGCCGCCGCCCGCGTCGTCACCCCGTCCCCGGCAAGCACCGCCCGCCGCGGTAACCCCCTCTTCTCCCCCTCTCCCCTTTTTCCCTCGCGGTTAGGCCGCTAGGTAGCCGTGGTTCTCCCCCGGGCACCGCCGTCGTGCCGTCGCCCTTCCCCCTAGCTCCGTCCCCGTGCGCCCATGCCGCCGTCGCGTGGCGCCGTCGTCGGCCGCTACCGCCCCCCCCTTTTTTTTTCTCTTCAACCCGCGCCGGCAAGCCAACTCCGCCGCATCCCCTCACCCGCCGGTGCCCGCCGCCGCCCGCTCCGGCTCGCCGCCCCACCGAAGCCCGCGCTCGTCGCCGCCCGCCGCGAGCCGCCCTCTCCGGGGCGAGCTCCCCCTTCTCCCCCTCTCGGTCCGACGTGGAGTCCACGTGGACGCCACGTCCGCCCGTCCGGCCCCACGGGAGACCGGTCAAGGTCTCCCGGTCCACCGCGCCCCCCTCGCCGCTTGGGCCGCGCCCCGCTGGCCAGCCCGTCCGGCCTTTTTCCCGCGCCACGTCGCCCGTGGGCTGTGCCCCGCTCGGCCCAGGCCGCCTTCTCGCGCGCCGGCCCGTTTCACTCGGGCCGCGCAGCCAGTCACCCCCTCGGCCACTCGGCCTGTTCGGCCACTCGGCCTTTTTGCTCGTGGGCCGCGCCCTCAAGCGTCGGCCTGCTCGGCCCACTCGGCCTGCTCGGCCATCGGCCTTCCTTGCTCGGCCCAGGCCGATCCCTTCGGGCCGCCGGCCCGATTAAATCGGCCGCGCCCGTTCTATTCTTTAGGGCTGCTCTAGGCCGCTCGAATTAAAAGTCTAGTTGGCATCCCTCCTTCATTTCTTTTTCCAGGGAATTATTAATTGATTATTAATTCCTTTTCTTTATTCCAGAAAATCCTTTAATCTTCGGAAACTCATATCTTTTCAACCGTTCGTCCGTTTAACTCCGTTCCACTTCCAAAATTCCTCAAAAATCGAGATCTATCCAATGGCACGCTTAGTGGTCTTTAATAGGGCTTCTTTTTATCGCTTTGTTGAGTCGTCTCGTTTCGCGTGTAGTCTCGGAGCCCGAAGACCCGCAGTGCGCGGATTTCGAGGAAGAAGCTCAAGATCTCGAGCAAGGCAAGTCACCTTTGATCAATTGAACCCATAATTTAAATTAAGTATTTTGATTCCGCAAACTATGCATTAATTAGGTCACACACTTGACACTTGGCCTCGGTTTGCAAGATAACCGCCAGGCCCTACCCATTTGCTGCATTCACCTTCCTTGATTATTGAATACCCTAACACCCTTGTCACCCCTCAGGTGATGCCTCGGTATCCGTACCTCGCGTACGAATATCGGGACTCCCCTCAAACTTTAAAATTGATCACCTGGGTAAAACTTGAGTTTACAAAACGCTTGGAAAACCCGACACTTGGGTCGGTGCCTTGAAAACTAAAGTGAGTTTCTAAAACTCGCGGTTCGGGAGACGTACTGGAGGTACGGTCTGCCCGCTCTCGCTATAAGGACCGATTCCTTGGGAATTACATCCAAGCATATGTCAAGTACGACCACATGGGTGATATGGGACGCCCCTGGCTGAGTAATTAGCTAGGCCAGGGAAATCTTGATGCCAAGGGACAAGTGGATTCGCCGGGGTGGTGTCGGGGAGGACCCCTGGGCTTCCTGGCACAGTATGGTCTGGGACCTAACCTGGTGTTGGTCCGTGGGACCCCTCCCGTTGGCATAAGATGACCCTGAGTCGGCTTTCGAAATGCCTTGTCGTGAAAGCCTTAAGGTCGCCAGACGTGACCGAGGGTCGCGGGCTGGGTGATTCGGGGTTAGTAACGTCGTGTGGGTAAAGTGTACCCCCTCTGCAGAGGTTAACAACTGTTCGAACAGCCGTGCCCACGGTCATGGGCGGATGTGAGGTGATTCCTTAGCGTAGTTTTATTGAACACCTTGTGAACTGCTGCTGGTGTGAGGTTTTCCGTTCTGTGCTTGGTTTAAGGCTGTTGAAGCAGCCGGAGTCGGTGACGATTGGCAGGGAGCCTCTCGTACCGACGTGTTGACTTGTGGCTGTTGGAGCAGCCGGGTCGGTGAACGATTGGCAGGGAGCCTCTCGTGCCGACAAGAATCAATCGATACAATTTCACTGCTCCGGCCGGATGAGACGCACTTTCTCATCCGTGTCGTTGAGAAGCACTTACTTAGATGTTTCTAAAGTCTTAAACTAAAACCAATTGTGAAAAACAACTGGCTTTCCCTTGAAGCTTGCATTAAACACTTAATTCCCCTGACTTGCTGAGTACTCCCGTACTCACCCTTGCTCTATATAATTAAACCCCCCCCAGTTCTCGAAGACGAAGAGGTGGACCCTGCTGACGAAGAGTTCTTCCAGGAGCAAGCAGACTTCGAGCAGTAGTAGGGTTTCGGCCTTCCCCAAGGCTTTGCTTGTGGCTTAGGGCCAGTCGCCGCTTTCCGCTTCCGCCTTTTTGTAATGCTGTTGTGAACTCGGGTTCTGTCCGCAGTTCCAACCTGGTTGTAATCCTACTCTTAAATAAAGAGACCGCTGTTGTTGTGATATTCAGTCTTCCTGTTGTACCAGCGCTATTTCCTGGGACTGGTACAGGCATACAGGTCAATCTGGACCGCTCTATCCTGGTCTCCGCCCGGGGCCAGTTTGGGGCGTGACAGTAAATAATCTGAAAAGAACATGACAAATATCATGCCAATTTTTGTATTGCCCAAGACAAAGGTTTGATCCGAAAGGAAGTTCTATAACTATGTTATTTTTGGATTTTGCTATTTAATTAACATTTGACAGAAATTTTGGGAGGAAATTTATCAAAATTTCAGCCATTGGATAGGCTTTAAGATCCGTGCAATCTGGATGGGGTAAAAATGAAAACACATTGCGCGTCAAACGCACGACCACGGGTCCCGCTCACGTCCTCCTGAACTAGCACAACTTTTTTTAATTTATTTACATCCTACGTACATGCGTAATTACATCTATTTACATTATAATTATATTACATGTAATAGATTTTTAGAGGATTTTTTTGAATGTTGGATACTCCTATATAGTTTTCTTTTTTACTTTTGTATAACAAATTCTTAAAACTTACACTCAGGTACTTCATTCGTCTCATAAAAAATCAACCTGATACATAATTTAGTACATTCTAGAATCTGGTAAAAATATGTCATGTTGTATTAGATTTGTTTTTATTAGAAAAAAGTATTACAGGACCTAAAGAGGAGAGAGAGTTGTGAGAACGTTTTACATTCCCAAGAATCTATCTTTTCATCTTCACCCGGTGGTGAAAAAGAGGAGGCAGCCAGTGATAACAACAGAAAAAACAGTGAGACGACAGATACATGAACCAGAACGAGAGAGAACACAACACACACCAAACTCAACCAGCATTTGCTGCTGCTGCTGCTGCATGTGTGAAACTGAAAGGAGTAAAAACCCATGGTGAAAGCAAGGACAATAAACTTGTCCCCCATTCGGCCTTTAAATGACAAGAGCAACACATAGGCTGAGTAGTTTGAGTTGGGGTTGAGAGTTAGTCTCTTCAGCACGTAAAACGAAACAATTCATTAGCATATGATTAATTAAGTATTTGCTAAATTTTTTTTCAAAAATGGATAATATGATTTTTTAAAGCAACTTTCGTATAAAAACTTTTTAAAAAAACACACTGTTTAGCAGTTTAAAAAGCGTGCGCGCGAAAAACGAGAGAGGTGAGTTGGTAAGAGTAACAAAAACACAGCCTAGTGATCAAAGATCCATAGACAGAGATAATCACCCTGATCAACAGTAATCAAACATTTTTACACAATACTCAACAGTAATCTAATTTACTACCAGTATAATAGTAGCATAGCTTAATGACTTAACCAGGTGGTCCATCCATGTATACTAGCTCCGTATTAAAATAAATTTATTTTATATCCATCTTATATACCAATAGTAAAATAAAATATTCCTACTTTAGCAAATCACATGTCATTTTACCAACTTTTAATGTATTTGTTATACCTACTTTCACAAACTTCGTCAAAATGATTGCTAAAAGAAAGAACATGTTCTATGACAAACGAGAGGATCTTATACTGAAATGGAGGTAGGAGTACACTCTTTGTTTCATAAAAAATTTAATCTTAACTATAAATTTAAATACATGTGTGACTACGTTCGTGTTTAGGATTGAATTTTCTTTAATACGGAGGGAGTATGCTTAGGCTGGAGTAGTAATTGTGTTGTGCATAATAAAATAATTAAGTAGAGTACATATGGTGTAGGAGTAGGGTATGATCCATATGATATTCTCTCTCGTCTCTCGTCTCGTGTTGGACGTGATTTGACGCGAGAAAAAGGATAGCCACCCGCCATCGCCCACACGCGCGCACATACCTCCACCTTTCCCTTCCCTAGCTCGCTCTTCCATTAATATCTCCACCCGCTCCCTGCTCACTCCATCTCGCCATTGGAGAGAGCTCGAGCTCCAGGAGGAAGAAGAGAGGCTCTGCTAGGGTTTCCATCGGATTTGGTTTGGTTTGGTTTCTTTTTATTGTGTTTTGGGTGGTGGTGATGGATCAGAGCTTTGGGAATCTTGGAGGAGCCGGGGGGAGCGGCAAGGCGGCGGCCTCGTCGTTCCTGCAGCTGCCGCTGTCCACGGCGGCGGCGGCCACCGCGTACTACGGCACGCCGCTCGCCTTGCACCAGGCGGCGGCGGCGGTGGCGGGGCCGTCGCAGTACGGCGGCGGCCATGGTCACCACCACAATCACCACGCCCACGGCCACCACAAGCACGGCGGCGGCGGCGGCGGCGGCGGAGCGGGGGAGATCTCGGCGGCGGAGGCCGAGGCCATCAAGGCCAAGATCATGGCGCACCCCCAGTACTCCGCCCTCCTCGCCGCCTACCTCGACTGCCAGAAAGTACGCACGATTAATTTTTTCTCTGATTTTGTTAAACAAAAGGATCAGCGAAAAATGATCTTGGAAAGTAGTAGTAGTGATAGGAAATGATTTTGGTTTTGGTTCACCCTTGCGCATCCATCCATCCAGGTCGGAGCGCCGCCGGAGGTGCTGGAGAGGCTTACCGCCACGGCGGCGAAGCTGGACGCCCGTCCACCCGGCCGCCACGACGCACGCGACCCGGAGCTCGACCAGTTCATGGTTCGTCCCCAGCTCCGGCGACCTCATTCACACACACCTTACTAGCTACTTCATGATTGACCCGTCCGTACGACGTTGATCGAATCAATCCCTGAGGAGCCCTGAGCTGATGATGATCGGAAAATCAAATTAATCTTGCTGCAGGAGGCGTACTGCAACATGCTGGCCAAGTACCGGGAGGAGCTGACGCGGCCGATCGATGAGGCCATGGAGTTCCTCAAGAGGGTGGAGTTGCAGCTCGACACCATTGCCGGCGGCGCCCATGGCGGCGCCGGCTCCGCGCGCCTCCTTCTCGCCGGTAAATCAACCAATCATGCATCCTCTTGCGCTCTCGCCGGCGGTTTTATTTCTATTTACACACGCTGCTGCTGACGATGGTGATGATGATGATCTCGTCGGCGGCGGGGGCGGCTTACCGCATTAGGAAATAGTTTGATCCGGATAATGGAGGTGGTTGCTTTGGATGATTGCCATTGTTAGTAGCTATCCATCCAAAGCCCTGTGGATTAGTAATTTATTTATTGGGGTTAGTAAGAAGACGCCTTTGCAGCAGCATGCCCTAACAAATTAATTAATTAAATTAACAATTAGCACTAGGTCGGTCTAGTCGAGTGATTAATCTAATCGTGTTGGCAACGAGGGCACTGTGAGCAACCATGTCTCAAGCTTCTCCTCTCGTTTCAGCAGCTTCACCTCCATTGTTTATTGCAGGCTATCCATCCATCCATCCATGGCAGCCTAGTTGCAAACATAACACATGCTAGCCTTTCAACTCAACCATTTCTTTTCCCTTTCTTTTGGCCATGAATTGTCTCTTCTCTTTCTTTTCTTACTGCTCTACTAGATGACAAGTGACTAGAAGCCTTGTCTTAGGGTTCCAAGGCATGCAACCAGAGGAGAATCAGCCTGTCTAGCTCTAGCTAGCTAGCTTGTACTGCCATACATCTCTATATAGTTATATAATACTCTTCCTCAAACCATTGTTTACTGGCTTAATCACCGTTCAGAATCGCCATCAATCTCGGTAATCATCTCTGGTTTCAGCTGATTGGATAGCATGCATGCATCTACCCCGGATCTCTTCTACTAATAGGAGTAGTATTATTCTTTTCTTGCTCTAGTGGAAGTAGAGCCATGCATTGGAAATTGTTGTCATGGGCTAGGTACCCAATGTTGCAGCACTGTACGAACCGTCAACTGTAGCAGCAGCAGATACGTCTTCTTCGCACGTTGTTCTACATCCGGCTCTGGATCCTTGTAGTAATGGTTTTGGGATGCAGCACAGATTCATCTGGGCGTTCGTGTTTTCCGGGGGTTGTACTGTCGATTGCTGCAGGGCAGGATATATAATCAATAATATGAGAGAGATCTGATGAACTGTTGATAGACTACTGTGCTTTTTATTTTCTGTGCATATATGTATATTGGAGAAGAGTGTCTGATTGGTAGAGCTAGCAAACTAGGTCAGTTGCGTTTGATTCATGATGGAATTAAGGCAGCTGTAGGAGCTTGCCAGCTACTACTAGTAGTTTTCTGTTTTTCTTTTTGTGAAAGATTCAATTTGATTAAGCAGAGATGCAGTTTGATTAGGCAATATTAGTGGAAGTCCCTTAATTATGAAAAGTTACAGAACCATAATATTATCAAAGTTTCTTATGAACAATATACAAATTTATTCTATGATCATTTTTTATATTACCACATTTATGTTCGTCAGATATTGGGAAAGATTCACCCAGCACATATGCTGGAAGTGTGAACTCTTCTCTATTATCTAAAAGAACTGGGAGAGATTACTAGTTTCTTATCTCAAATGTGATGCTCAACCTCAGATGGTGGTTCTTTATTCTCTCTATATAAGCTTAGCGCATCTATGCTGAGTTTGCACATATAATTGCCCAAAAAAGAATTGTGAATCTCAACTATTGAAATGAGGCCACTTCAAAAGATCGTTTGTCAATAAGTTTGCTATATGTTGGTTTACTTCTATGATTGCTTTTTTCATAATGTATTTCATCTCATCCTCGTGCGTCCCCGGTTATTTATTGCCAGTTATGAGATTTAAAGAATCAGCTAATATATTGTTATTATTTTTCTTGTTTGTTATAGTATGACAACTGTCCTAGCAAATCCACATCCACTTATGCACATCGATCTATATATCTTAACCAATCACCAAGGTTCTACTTGTTTGTATAGATCAGCATGTTGTTTGTATCGCATCATTGGTATTAATTGAAACAGTTGCCACTATACTAGTGAAACTTTTGCCTTTAAAACAAATGACACTAGCTTATACATTAAACAAATATGATTGTGCAAATGCATTTACTAATTTTTTATCTGATTATTTCCTGTGCTTGTCACTTGTCAGTGTTTAACAAACTGTCCATTTCTCAGTCATTCCTAAATGTCAGTTTCCGCACCATTATTTTTAGTATTACGGTTTCCTACTCTTGCCGTGTAGTTTTACTCTTGATGCTTAATTAGATTCACTTTGCTGAAACTTGGAAAATTACCATTAATGTGTCCAAAATCCATGGACAGGTTTTGATTCTTTAATTTTATCAAAACTGTTTGAGAAATGTATTTTTCAAATGAATTGTCATGTTTACTCATTCCACAAGTTAATTAACGTGTTTCACCTCAAAAGAAGCTAACATGTTTTCTATAGGTACCACAATAAAAAGCAAAGGGTTCGTTCACACAATTTTGAAGGTTATTTTTTTAGCAAATACCAAGTGCCATGTTATTAAAAGATTAAAATCTTGTCACTGTTAATGCATAAGTACATCATGGATAATTATTTTTCTGCATAGAAGCACAAGGGCAACATTGGTGTATTTGTCATGCCATGTCGTTTCTTCATGTTATTTGTACCTCATATTAAAAAAATGAAAGTATTACATAGGGGACTAATAGCTTATGTGAAAGACCACCGACTGGTTTATAAACACTGGCTCGTTCCTTTGAAGCTTTATTTTTAAGGATCTGGTTTTCCCTCTAGTAGTTCTGAACTGATGAAAATTTTCTATAGCCGGTTACTGAGAGAATTACAGACTTTATAGTCATTGTGCTACCATGAGAATGAATACAATAACAAAGTAACAACCATGAGAATGTGTTCAAGAACTAATGAATTCTAAATTTTTGAAGGTGCTGAAAAATGTTTTCTTGACACTATTCATGATGAGAATTAAACGGTTAATCAAGTAAGACATGGGACGATAACAACAACTACCTAATCCTGTAAATCTACAGAGTCTCCATGCTTTTCATTTGCTTTTTATGCACCCACAATATGGTTTTCAGTTGCATGTTGTCATTGGAGGATGTAGAATACTCGTATGTTGGGTACATGCATGCACAATTTTTTATAATATGGGGCCACATATATTATCTTTTATTTTCTTGTATCACATCCTGGTCAGATCAACAACTGTCACTGTACAGTTTCCTATGTATAGATCAATTATTTTGATTGCCCATCTGAAGTTAAGTTATGGTCATATGTATCTTTATTTATTTTGAAGTCGATCTCCGAATTATTCAATTACATAGGCCCAAGAAAACTCTTTATAAGCGATATTTTTGTTTCTGGTCGTATGGTAGTAATTTTTTTTGCTTTTATTTTGTCCATTTCTTTGTTATATGTTATATTTTCCGTAGGACTCATGGTCAGCATGTGACCATTCTGTTTAGAGCAGAGAAATGCTCTGCCAATTCTTTATTTCTTTCCACTATATGATTCTTTATCTACTGCCATAATAAGTATTCCTTTGACCACTGGACCAAGTTTTTTAGGCCAAAGCTAGGCCAAAGACCTAGCTTTTATATAAAGCAAAAGAACATAGGTGAAAGGAGATAGGATCAAGTTTCATTCAGTATCATTTTTTTTGTCGAAGCCTGAGACTCTACCTAGTTCACGGGTTTCTACTATTTGGTTTATTAAACACTGTTATACAAACATAAACTGCACACCACAATCTGGTCAATCTTTCAACTGGCTGGTTTGGCACAACTCAAACCTGACAAATTAATAAACCTAAATCAGTGCTTGTTTTATTTATTTTTGCTTTGTTTGGTCGTATTTATCTTGTATTTGCATGCATGTATTGAATATCCTTGTGTTTTCACTTGCAAAGTTATTTACCAGTTTTTTGTAGTGTTTTTTTCTAGGAAATTAGTAGGACAGGATCCCTGTTGAAATCCATACTCTTTACTGTAGCTAATCTACCAGTAGTCAAATACACTGTTGCACCCTACTCTTTCATTCCAAGATGGATAAGAGTTGTTTACCCACAGCTATGGGCTTTCTGCGTCTGGTCCATTGCTGACCAACATGGTCTAGACTCTAGACTGAAGCTCATTCCAGCAATACAATAGAAATCTGATGAACAAAATGTAGTATCATCTTACATTAACCACCTTTTGTCTGCAGATGGTAAATCTGAATGTGTTGGTTCTTCTGAGGATGACATGGACCCAAGTGGCCGCGAAAATGAGCCGCCGGAGATCGACCCACGCGCTGAGGATAAGGAGCTGAAGTTTCAGCTTCTGAAGAAGTACAGTGGCTACTTGAGCAGCCTAAGGCAAGAATTTTCCAAGAAAAAGAAGAAAGGAAAGCTGCCTAAGGAGGCCAGGCAGAAGCTGCTTCACTGGTGGGAGCTGCACTACAAGTGGCCTTACCCCTCAGTATGATACTCTCATTCCCTCAACCTAATACATACACAATTACCTGATAATATATAGTAATTATCAAAATTATGTTATTATCGTACTGTTACTAACTTTGAGCCAATGCTGCGAGTAGGAGACGGAGAAGATTGCGCTTGCCGAATCGACGGGCCTAGATCAGAAACAGATCAATAATTGGTTCATCAACCAGAGGAAACGGCACTGGAAGCCATCGGAGGACATGCCGTTCGTCATGATGGAAGGCTTTCACCCACAGAATGCCGCTGCATTGTACATGGATGGCCCGTTCATGGCAGATGGAATGTACCGCCTCGGTTCGTGAACCGCTCATCGATGTGTTTGATGAGATCCAATGCCAAGAAAATTGATCATGGAATGTATTCAGCATGCGTTGCAATGCATGGACATTGTTGTGGAATTTTTGGTTTACTTTTCACCGTGGATTGACAAGGTCGCGATCATGTAGTGTTGATGGCTTATAGTTCTCCAGTAATGTTATTGTTTTCCTTTCGATGGCTTGTAAAAGTTTAGGTGTATCGGAATTTCAACTTGCTCGTACGCTGGTAATTAATTTGGTGATGGTCTATATGTTGAATGGTTGTGCGTTTCAGATTGGTGTTCAAAGTTGCCTATCTGAATCAATTATATAATATTGTTTCTCATTTTAGACAGATGGTTCGAATAAAATCGAAATTGCTTGTGAAATTGCTGGACCTGGATGTTTTACTTACTAGAGCTGTGAATTTTATAGTTTCTGGGTTTGGTAATCAGGCATGTTTGGTGAGGCATTTAGAAATTATGTATACATTTCTAGATGACAATTTTTTAAAAAATTATTCCTCTTTACCACTAATTATTATATGCCGTGCAATTTATCACGTACGCAAATTAGTTGCAAAGGATTTGTACTGCATTGGATGCAAAATAAAATGATTGAAGCCATTATTTCTGACTCAATCTGATTATTGTTCATGCATGATCAGGTAGCTTGGATGGAGTTGGTACTTGACTGACAAACTACCCTATTCGCCTCCCCTATATATGGAACATCAGCTTAGTTCAGTCTTAATGATTTTCTCGAGAGATTAATTCAGCTGTCTACCCCAAAATGTTATAGCTAGAAACTAATCAAGTTCAAGAGTGCTTGAGCTAACCTTTGTATATATAGAAAAAAAAGGATTCTTTTATATTTCAATCGCAAGAACCAACGTGTTAGCTCCTAAATCAGTTTTTTCCGATAGCACCTCCTAATTTTAGGCATGCACTCAGGCAATATTCCTGTTCTCCAACAGCGTCCCTATGCATGATATATGGTTGAAACAATCACCAGATATCTGTCCTAAAATGTCAGATTTCTCGTCATTTTGTGGTAATCAGCAGCACTGGCACCTCCTCTTCAGTCTTCAGTCAGATTGCATATATGATAGTATATCAGTCAACAGTAGTTGGATCATGGTGACCATGTACAAGATTCCCTATGAGTACTTTTATTATCATATCATAGCCGCATGCACCAGGAATGTTTGCATCTGGAACAGCTCTCCTTGACCTTGAAATATAATTGTGCCATCTACTGCTATCTCACACACAGCCTCTCACAGAGCCACATGCAAAGTAATGCATGCAGTGATCATCCATCAGCTGCATTATTGCAGTGTTCGAATCATATATTCCACTGTTTGCATCAGTGATGACCTAACCAACTCGTCAGTCATCATCGCTTTCAGTGCTGAAATAACTAGCATGTTGGTTGCAGCTTGTTCATCTTTATGATCTGTACTATTACTACTACTATTAAGTACTCCTACATTTGGTTACTACTATTTCACCTGAAAACAGTAGTGATAGTACCCTGTGACAGTAACACAGGAGCAAGAACAGAAGCATCATGTGTTGTTCATTTCAGAGGAAACTAGTACTACTAGTAGAAGAAAAACACTGACAGGCATGTTGCAACTTCCTTGGATCAAGAGAGGTTTGATGCCAAAGGACAGGAAAATGTTAGTAACATTCCAATTACATGATGTAACTAAAAGAGGATTGTTCTGATTCCCTTTCACTGCTTGAAAGGCTACGTCTGTTCCCCCAATAACTGATGGCTGGATGAACTGCATCCAGACAACAGTTATATCCGATCAAGCAACTAAGCTGCTGTCAGTTGGAGGCATAGTGTTGTCATGAGAGGAAATTAACCATTCATTCGATTTATGATTAATTTAGTCGCCGTTGGTTTCCTTAACACGCGCATCAGTAGACACTGACTCTGAGCAAGTTGCATCCATCTGCGTGCGACCTGCAACCTGCAACCTGCAAACATGAAACATCATAGTATTACATATCCATCGAGACAGTAATGCTCAAAAATGGAGAGACGAGTTGAAGGATCAGTCGCATCGAAGCAACAAAAATACACACACAAATTAAAATACTACTTATCTGTACACATAAATTTCAGGGACTGGAGCTGTCAAGTTTCATCTGCCATCGGTTGTGGCTACAGAAAGTTAGGGCAATCCCGACTGAAACTAACTTTTTTTTTCTTTCCATTAATTGCTCCCACAATCTGAGCACGAATATTAGGTTTCGTTATATTATGTCATGTCAATCACACAGCTTGATTCATATCAACAGTGCTTGTACTGCTTATGAACAGTACTGACAGTGACATGGAAACAGTACCGTGGGATCATTTGTGGAGATCTCACGGTGTTCTTTTTAGATTATGGCTCCTGTATTATGCGCCTATTATGATTCGTGTCACTCTTTCAAAAAAGAACGATTTCTCTAAAACCTCACTATGACATCAGTATTGCTCAGATAATTTATTCTAAGCTAATTTTCAGATTTATAATATATAAAATCTGTCCAATCACCCGTAAAAAACAAGTCAGTGTTCTAAGCCAGAACTAATAAGTAGCACTCTACTGGTTTCTGAATTAATCTGCTTTTCATAAACTGTAATAATCTGAAAGAATTAACCAACACAGTTTACATCACTGAAACACTGCATCTTTGTCACTGAAGGTACTTGGGTCACTTTGGCTTCATCCCTATGTCCTTATGGGCCGTTATGTTATTGTCATGCCTGGGCCCTTGTGGCTTGCTCATGGGCCAAAATATAGGCCACATAATCAGAGTAGGAGAGTAATGTGGGATCATTTGGGCTGGCGAAATAGGCTCAAAATGGGCAAGCATAGGTTAATTTCTTTGGGCTGATCTCATTGGGTCCAATTCCATTTCAGCCTATGTTAGGTGGTGCCAATCCAAATGACATTGGTACGATTTCATGATGCTCAATCAACAGATGAATCTGACTCAACTATTTTTACTTGTAAACGGAAACATATAATCACAGGAGAAGACAACTACAGTTGATTTCAATTTGATTGTAACTAATAACATAACATCCATTTTGCAACAGTACAATATTCAAACTGCCAATTAAGCATGAATTTGCAATAACATCAAACACTAGCAGTGTCATCGTCTAGCTCGGCTGAGGTTTCAGTACTCACGACCGATGACAAAGACAGAGATGGCATGACATACGAGTCAAAACCTTGGCCATGCATGAGAGCCACCATGTTGAACTTCAGCTCCGCCGGTGCCAACTCCGGCAGCGGCACGTCGCAGTCGAGGTATCTCTGGACTTGACTCATGGTAGGTCTCTCCATGGCGATCGGGTGAGAACACAATAGACCTAGCTTCAGCACTAGACATGCCTCATCAACATTGTAGTTGCCTTGCAATCTTCTGTCTACTGTCTCAGGCAGTAAACCTTTCTGCCAGTGCTCAATGACCCAATCAACCAGCATTGGTTGTTGATTGTTATTGATTGGTCTTTGTCCACAAGTGACTTCAAGAAGGAATATGCCAAAGGCAAATATGTCTGTGACTGGAGATGCCTTGCCTGTGAACACTAGCTCTGGGGCTAGGTACCCCATTGTACCTACCAAGTGCGTAGTTTTTGGGTCGGTTCCATGGTCATATAATCTTGAGAGGCCGAAGTCACCTAGCCGTGCATTCATGTCTTTATCAAGAAGCACGTTGCTCGCCTTGATATCTCGATGGATTACAATCTTCCCCCATTTCTCATGTAGGTAAAGTAGGCCAGATGTGACACCTTTGATAATGTAGAACCTTTGTGCCCAATCCAATGTTGACTCGGTCAAATCACAATACAAGTAGTTGTCAAGGCTACCATTTGACATATATTCATAGACCAGAAAGAGTTCACCTTTTCTTCTGCAATAACCAAGCAACTGCACAAGGTTACGGTGTCGAAGTTGGCCGATACTGACAATCTCAGCAACAAACTCCTTCATACCTTGGCTTGACTCATGCGAAACACACTTCACGGCAACCACTTGTTTAGACACTGGAAGCACTCCCTTATACACCTTCCCGAATCCTCCGACGCCAAGTAAGTTCTTATCCTTGAATCCTTCGGTGGCACCATACAGATCCTTGTACGAGAAACGATGCGGACCAAACTCAACCTCCCAATCTTCTTGTATCTCTGTGTACTTGAGTCGCCTCCGTACACAGAGAACAAGGAGAACACCAACAACGAAAATCAATACAGCGGTTGCCACCGGTGATATGATTACCAAGATCTTGGAAGAATGGGACTTTTTGCTGCCAGGATTTGGCAGCTTGGGCAACCTGGAGATATCAATAGATTGAGCAGGGCCATTCATCCTAAAGCTCCATCCAAGAACACAATGTTTTGTGTTGACTACACCTCCAGTTGCAGCTGAGAAACCGATGTAGGCCGAATCTGCAACCACCGTTGAGAGGTCGTAGGTGACAGACAGTAGAGGTCTCATGGGCTTGGCCAATTTGACAGGAGCCAAGGTGATGTTGATCTTCTTGGCATCACCATCATAATCAAACCACACTTGCATTGCCTCATGGATGGCAAGAGTTAGGTTCCTGAAGATGCCACTCTTGTCTTCATAGAAACCAGCATAGTGTGCATCCAAGGACTTCATGCTGTTGACATTGATCCCTACATGGTTTTCATCCATGTCTTGGAGCTCCTTGTTTTGGATGGTGTCGAGCTCGACGGCGAACAAACCGTTGCTCCTATTGCCATTGTTTTTGTCGCTGAGGAGGCCCAAGTATTGCGCAGGCAATGAAACAGAGAAGTTCTTGCTTGGTGCTATGAAGAAGGCCATGCCATCGGTGCTCCGGTTGGCGTATTTGGAGAGGATGCTGAACACAAAAGAAACTGAGAAAGATTGTACCGTGCCATTTGGCGACTTGCGAAAGCGCAACGGAGTTGGGTAGAATGCGTGGCCTTTGATATTATCGGCGCCATTGGTGAGCTCAAGGAGCCCATCTTCTGTGATGGTGGCGGCGCCATCGAGGGCGAGGTTGCTGCCGGTGAAGCCGGAGAAGACAAAGTGGTGTTCACTAGAAGTGACAAAGGATGCAAGGCAAAGGAAGAGAAGAGAAGTGTATTTCATGGCAGGTGATGGAAGTGGCAGTGAATTGCAGCAAATCAACAATGAACAAATTAGAACTGCAGGACAGCAATGTCTAGTTAGCTAGTGTAATACCTAGTGGAGAGAAAGTGACATTGTGAGCTATAGTTGTTTGAGTTTTCTCCAGCATGCGTTACAGACTTGAATTACTCAAACTTCTTCCTCTCCCAAAAAGGTCAAAGTATAGTCTGATGTCATCTAGCTTGGTCAAATTTCGTGCACCTAACGAACATAATTAATTGCCACAAGAAACTTCGTAGGAGAATTCCTCGTATGAAACATGTTGACGCCACGTTCTTTGTTCACACATTCAAATAGGTTTATAGACATGTATATTAATACGGTATTATTATTTTTTTGAAAGTAACTTGTTTTTTATTTCTTCTATACCTAGCAACTAATTGTCGGTAACAAATCTTGAATAATGCATATAATATGAGAAATTTTATGCTGCTCTCAAGTACATGCAGTACTAAAATTTTTAATAGTTCCTATAATTATTAACTTTTATACTTAAAAAATGGTACCTCTCGATTGATGGTAAAGTTACCCATATAATATAACTACATGAATGATTTTTTAATGAAAAATATACTGATATCATTCTTACTTATCAAATCTTAATATTTGTATATATTTTAATAATGTAAGATTTCGATATTTGACTATGTATATTTAAAATGACACCTATTAATTTATAAACGAAGAGAGAGTATATATGTAATGTCCAGACATTTATCATATACTAGTACTTGCATAGGTCCAAGACATATGCCAGTATATATATATATCACTATGCTCCTTGTAGATTTTTACAGGCAGACAGACAGGTGACTGATGGAGTCGTCGGAAAAAGGAACTTGATTGCTTCAAGCAATTGTTAGCATTATTAATTTCTCCATGACCAGATTCCATATTATCTCCAGTAGCCTGAAGTACAAACTATCTTTTGGTCCAAATAGCTAGTTTACCTACCAAAAGTTGAAAAATTAAGTGCCGGACGGTGCATATATATATTATATCAAGCTGACTTATATATACTAACCCTGCATTTTTCTTAAAAGCTGCACTTTGGGGTTAAATGTAAGTTAACCCTTTTGACAAAATGCGTGAGGACGAGTGTGCAAAGCTGACATATATGCATGATGATTAGCTTCCCATGCAACGTGAGGAGAGTTAGCCTTACATTGAGCTGATTATGGGTCTTGAAGTAATGGGTTTTAGAAATTAAATTTCCCACAAGTTCGCTAAAAAAGTGCTAATATCTTTTGGCCCTTTTGGCCAGCAAGGATTATAATATACCTATGTGTAAATCATGTTAAATTAACAATCTAGTACAGTATTAAAGAATGAGGAGTAGTTATAAGCATATTTTTTACTACATAAGCGGCTAGCCTTTTGAGCGGCTTCTGATAAATTTGGCCCAGGGGTCACGGTTGCTTGTGTAAATGCTCCAGCCACCGATTATGGTTCATTTCCATAAGCCTTTAATTAATTACAGGCAGCACTCCAACCGCCTATGAAAATTATTTTTAGACGTCTAAAAAACTTGGGGAGAGAAAAGATTGTCAATCCACACTAGCACGGGATCGGCTATCTTTAACGGACATTAACCCTCATCATTATCGGGTAGGGTCCCCGTCACCGACCAAAGGTTAGTGATGTGAGAAACTATCTCAATCGGGCACAAGGCCGTCACGGATGGACGATATCTCAATCGGGCCTAACAATGTAGCCCGTCACAGATAAGATTGACCAACTAATACAAGTCAAACCAGGTTGGGTAGGAGCCCGTCACGGATGACTAATCTCAATCGGGCAAACTACTCAGCCCGTCACCGATGACTACCATCCCTAACGGGCTTTTCTAAAGAGCCCGTCACCAATAGGTTTGACCTCACCTGTTGAGTCAAAATAGTCCTAGTTCGGATGACTAATCTCAATTGGACAAACTACTCAGCCCGTCACCGATGACTACCATCCCTAACGGGCTTTTCTAAAGAGCCCGTCACCGATAGGTTTGACCCTACCTGTTGAGTCAAAATAGTCCTGGTTCGGATGATTTATCTCTATCGGGCTTAGATTAGGAGCCCGTCATGGATGAGTATCTCTTTCGGGCATTACTAAAATACCCGTCAGGGATGAGTAAGTCAGAAAAAAAATAAAATTTGTTTTTTGGCTAGCCTCAGGCCTTTGCTAGCCATGCCCGCTACAAAAAATGATAGTCTCAGCAACCATATTCAGTGCATATTCCAGCATTTCATCAGATATTCACAGCCAATTCACAAAATCAAACCCAATTCACAGCCAATTCACAGCCATTTCATATATATACATTAACATCCACAGACTCATTCACATATATATGTCATTCACATCCATTTTTTGCTCTCCAAATCGTCGACATGTATCAAAACCTGTAAAACTGAGTTATAAATTGGAACAAGTTTATATGTAATTAAGAAATGTAAATATATACAGAAGAACATGCAGAATTGTATGTATTACAAAGAATATTTACAAAAATGAAATGTTTGTCGCAAAATCATTTCTTTCAGCTAGGACTTTACTCTAAACATTCCTTTCGACGACAAGAGATCATTTAGTATGAATTGTGCTATCTCCTCTCTAATGATATCAAAGTTGTTTTCCGGAATCGCCGAAAGTTTTTCCTGCATGTGAGGCACCAAGTTAGTCTACATACTTGGAAAGTTAGTATGAATCGTGTTATCTCCTCTCTAATGTATATAAACAACTGAAGCACACACCTCAAAGTTGAGCAATGTCACCTTGTCTGCGAGGCTCCTCATGTTATAGCAGACGTGGAACCCACACTGGTCGCCAACTTGTTGACGTATTGAAAAGTCCTTTTTGTGACCGAGTGTGGGATGCCCTTCCTTATGTCTCCCGCCTTTTGCCACGTATTGGTCCCAGGCATCGTTCAAGGCAGCTTCGATCGCCGACCAATCGTATATTTCTTTTTTGATATTGGAGTTAAGGTAGTATACCAAACTCCACTTCGGCACTATGACCAGGAGAATCCAATGACGACTGTGACATTAATAAATTTCAAGTTAAATACTAAAGTTATACGCATCGCACATTTGATTCTAAGTAGGGTACACACTTACTGTTCAGAGTAGACACACATAATGAAGTCCTTGTCTTGACGGGACCATAAGGAGTCCTTGATATATTCTACCATGCTGGCTCGATCGTAGTTCATAGTTGTCTCGTTGACGTCACTTGGATCGAGTAAGGCAACATGGGGAGCATTACGATGGACATGCTTTCCAAGTTAACCTAGAAGCAAGACAAGAATCCGGGTAAGCGTAATACAAGGAAAGTTATTACCATATCTCGTACGCAAGAATACTTACAAGGAGTAGCACTTAAGGAAGTTGGTGTCGACCGCTCGCACCCTGTAGAGGTCCCATAGATCTTGAAAGTCTACGGCGATAAAGGCTTCAGGGCCAAGGAACGGCTGTCTATCGTGCTGGCCCGTCATGGAGGTCTCTCTATGCTTCCTCCTTGCGTTGGACCTCTCCATGTAGTACCCGTGTAACTCCTTGCATGCAGGGCCCATCTTCGATAAGGCGTCGTCTCCGACCAATGGCATGCCTAATGTGAATTCTTTAGGAGGAGCTAATGGCGCCTTGCCAAGATCTAGCTTCTTTGGAGCCAGAAGCGGCTCTTCCACATTTCCTCTTCCTCTCCCCCTTCCAGCAGCTCTTTTGCGTGATCCAAGCTTGGGTGGAGAAGATGCCACCCTCTTTCTTTTCGTGGAGACTGGGGGGAGGTGCGCTCTGCTGTTGACCTCTTGTCCGTCATCCCGAAAATTTGTATCATACTGCAATTGGAGATCTTGATCTCCTTTTTCAACGGCTGGAGGGATAGATACAAGAGCTGGAGGGGGACGTGGCGGCGCCGCCGGACGAGCACTTGGTGCTGGCCTAGGAGTTATATTTATCTGAATGTTCTGCTTGGGCCATTGTATAAAAGTCCCACGTGCAGCTCCAAGGGTCAGAACCTCGTCATTTGGTGGGAACCTCGTCATTTGGTGGGAGCGGGAGAGTGAAGCTGTAACGTCTTGCCTCCACGAGGCCGGGCCCGCTTACATCTAGCAGCTTAAATAGGACATAGACTGCCCTCACAAACCAACACCAGTCTTTTCTGCGCACTTTGTCCTCACTCATGCGCACCCAGGAAAACTTCCCGGTCGGTCACCTATCCCTAGATTTCTCCAAGCCAAGAACGCTTAACTTTAGAGTTCTTTGAAGATGGGCTTCCGGAAAAGAAGTTACAACTTGTTGGCATGAGTATCCTATCAATCCTATTATGCCTTGGGCCGGAGTGTTACATCCTCACCCCCTTAAGAGATCGACGTCCTCGTCGATCAACCCCAAGCCAGGAACTCCCTCTCTTGGCCACGTCCGTGTGTCCAATGCCAGCGCATGTGCCATGCTGTGTGACCATACCGTCCACACCAGCCATGCACACCATGCCTGCACAACTGCGACACACCCATGTCCAGTGCCAGTGCATGTGCCATGCTGTGTGACCACACCGGGTCCACACCAGCCATACGCACTATGCCTGCGCAACTGCGACACACGCGCCCGTGAAACCGCGAGAGTCGGCTCTGATACCATCCTGTAACGTCCCGCCTCCACGAGGCCGGGCCCGCTTACATCTAGCAGCTTAAATAGGACATAGACTGCCCTCACAAACCAACACCAGTCTTTTCTGCGCACTTTGTCCTCACTCGTGCGCACCCGGGAAAACTTCCCGATCGATCACCCATCCCTAGATTTCTCCAAGCCAAGCACGCTTAACTTTAGAGTTCTTTGAAGATGGGCTTCCGGAAAAGAAGTTGCAACTTGTTGGCATGAGTATCCTATCAATCCTATTATGCCTTGGGCCGGGGTGTTACAGAAGCCAACCCAATCGGGCTTCATCATGTCCACTTGAACTTTGGCATGGCCGGCTAGCAGCTGCCCCCCATGCACTCGGGTCTCCGGCATGGGCTTGAATGCAAGACCCTCTGCGGTAGGAATTGCAATGTCTTTTGTCACCCTAACGACTAGGGTGCACGATGTGGGTCCCAGCAATAGATTCATACGTGTGTTTATAATATGTTATAATGTACTGTGGTGCTAAGAGAACATATACGTTTTGTGTTGGTTTTACTGTCACGCCCCAAACTGGCCCCGGGCGGAGACCAGGGTAGGGCGGTCCAGATTGACCTGTATGCCTGTACCAGTCCCAGGAAATAGCGCTGGTACAACAGGAAGACAGAATATCACAACAACAGCGGTCTCTTTATTTAAGAGTAGGATTACAACCAAGGTTGGAACTGCGGACAGAACCCGAGTTCACAACAGCATTACAAAAAGGCGGAAGCGGAAAGCGGAGACTAGCCCTAAGCCACAAGCAAAGCCTTGGGGAAGGCCGAAACCCTACTACTGCTCGAAGTCGGCTTGCTCCTGGAAGAACTCTTCAACAGCAGGGTCCACCTCTCCATCTTCGAGAACTGGGGGGGGTTTAATTGTATAGAGCAAGGGTGAGTACAGGAGTACTCAGCAAGTCAGGGGAATTAAGTGTTTAATGCAAGCTTCAAGGGAAAGCCAGTTGTTTTTCACAATTGGTTTTAGTTTAAGACTTTNGTATGCCTCAGATGAATCCGTTTCGATCTGATGCTTGATGAATGCTCCGAGCTTCTTCTCGAATTCGGTCTTTGCGCCCTTCTTTGATGTGGTAGGAGTTGAAGACGATGACGATGACGATGCCACTGAGGTGGATGATATGTCGATACTAGAACCAAAGATGATCTCTGACTCGAGCCACATGTGGGAGAGAACTTGGCATATGCCTTCTTCAACCTGAGGACTAAGAGACCGGAATCCTAGAGAAAAAACAATAGAAAGATGTCACTAACACTGATTGGAAAGGGAAAATGGAGGTGGCATGAAGTAATGGAGGTGCACATGATTATTAGCCAGAACAATCAGCAGAGTAAATGTACCTTTCAGACGTAGATAAGCATGCATCATTTCATGGGCAAGAATTGAGCCAGTTTGTAATCTGCAGCACGTTATAAGAACAGTGATTAGTGATATCTTCAGTTTTTTCAGACTCTGATGTAACATGAGTTGATTGTGAGAGAGTCCAGGAAAAACTTTGGTCAATACTTAAGGAAAACTAAAACCTATACAATATACCTTGGCAACCCGTATAATATCAGGATTGCAGTCACTTCACACCGTCTTTCCAGCTTATATGGTGCTGTGATCATATCTATAATTCTGTTTCCTGGTCCAATTATTGGTCTTCTTAAGATCTGGATGCATTACATTATTCATCACATGCAAATTGTAATTTTTGTGTCTGTCAAGTTATCAAATTTATGCAGTAACATGACAGAATTTAAACTCACCGTTCTGACGATTTGCTCTTCAGAAAGACACAGTCCCCTGGTTTCAGGAAGATGATGCCCCTGAGATGACAGAAATTGAAAACCTCGTAAGTTCGAAATATACTAACATTCCACACACAACATAATAAGACTCTCATGTTCATGCCACTTACATTTTTCTCAGTTTCTAAAGCCTCATTCAGAGCCTGTCTCTCAACCAAGAGTATTGGAACTTGTTGCTCCACTTTCATGTTCAGACCTTCAAAAAATTCCTGAATGTCCATATACAGCTGTTGGCACTCTGGTGTATCCATTATTGAAGAATTGAGGCATTCCAAGCAGAGTTTCCTCCCATCATCTAATGTGATGTATTTGATGTCCATTGGCTGAATTTCAGAAGGATGAAAAGAAATGAATTACTAATTCATCCACAAATGAACACTGAAACTCATAAGTGCCATATAAATGTCACATAGTTAAGCACATCTGATCACTAGAGAAAAGAAGTAATTACATAATTAATTGAAATAACCACTAGTGACACAGGAGTTACTTGCTAGCTGTTAGACAGTTAGAAAAGCATCTGCTGCTGAGCCAGATATTGACACAGAAGTTACTTGTTTGCTTTTAGAATGTTTGAGAAGTTTCTGTTGAATTCTACATTGAGCCAGCTTTTCAAGAACCTAGCAATAATTGCAGGCTATTGCTGAGAAATGAATAATAAGAATGGGAATATGGGAACCCAGTTATAGCACTATCTGCATCTATGTAAACTGGTGATTAAATGATCGCATAGATTCAAAACAAACTTAAATTCTTATTTTCCAAATGGTAGTCAGAACTAGCTGGTTTCTTTCCAGGAACAAGAAGTGACAAGCTGGGGAAACTGGTCTCATTGAGGATCAAGATCCCTGTACTGACCTCCATTCTTTCACAACTGCAACACCTAGGAGTGCCATCATCTTCATGGGAAGGACAGTACTTTTGCATCCAGAATGGATGTGCTCGGTATTCGATCAGCCCATTCCTGTTCGTCGGAATCTGTGGATGAAATGCAACAGTCGCAATTCAAGACAGATCAGGAATGTAACTCCAACTAACACGTCCATGCACATCCTGAGCATGGAATGCATCCACTTACAAAGTTCTTGCAGACATCGCATTTTGGATGGAAAAATTCTTTGTAGCATGATTTGTGGTATGGCTGATCTTCATGCATAGCAAACTGAAATAGAAGAAAATAAGTATCAATCGTTATATCTGATTGTAAGGACGGTTAATGGTGATATAATAGGCTGTAATACCTCATACTCAGAGATGGGCTTGTTGCAAGCAAAACACCTGAAGCACTGAGGATGCCATACTGAGTCCATACAGCTAAGAAAACGTCCATGACCAATTGGGTTTTTGCATCCAGCACAAGTTCTGCAAAAATCGGAAATAGAAAAAAAAAGACTGTAGCTGTCATCACTAAATCAAGACTAACAAATAAACAAGATATTTGCATGACTGCATCAGAAATGAACAGCAGATCATCCCATGACTTCATGGCATGTGCAAGATGCTACGATGTACTAATCCTCTTTATGCACATTCATCAGGACAAGAACATGCATATTGAATATATTCCTCAAGTAGAAAAAGAACATATGCTGAGAAAAATAAATTTGGATTACTGTGATTACAAAGTTACTTTGCCAACAACTGGCCGTTAGTTTTTTATTTTTTTTGGGGGGGGGGGGGGGGGGGGGGGGGGGGTTTGTAGGGCGCTAGGTCGGTTTGGTCGGGGGGGAAGAAAGGCGGTTCACGGAGGTCGGTTTGGGGCGCGGAGAGGGGACCGGCGCACTCCGGCGCTAGCGGCCAACGGCGGCAGCGGTGACGCCGGCCGGTCGGGAAAAAGGGGGAAAGGGGGAAGAAAAAGGAGGCTTGCCTCCTAGCCGATTTGGGTAAGGGCGCGCGCGCGGGGAGAGAGAGCGCTGGCTCTCTCGGCTCGACGCGTGCGGGGCACGTGCGCGGCGTGCACGGGCCGAGCGGCCTGGCGCGGCCCAGCTGGAAAAGAAGGCGGCCGGGCAGGCGGCTGGGCCGAGGCGGCACGCGGGAGAGAGCTGGGCCGGGAGGCGGCCCAGGGAAGGAAGAGGAGAGAGGGGGAAAAGAAAACAGGCCGAGAGGGGCTGGGCCGGCAACGGCCCGAGGGGAAGGAGAGGGAGGGGCAAAAGGCCGAAGGGGAAAATCGGCCCGGGTCAAGGGAGGTAAACCAGACTTTTCCAGAGAGAAAGAAAGGGGGAGTTTGAGGGCTCGGATTTGAAATCCGATTCCGCGGTTTTCTCCGGGATTGAACTGAGAGGGGAGACACGAGACCTTGGCACACAACAAGACTCAACCGAAGAGCAAACTTTCGCAATTAGGGTTTTTAGCAGATTAGGTTTTCCCGCTAACGCCACGACAAAACGGGCGTTACAAACCAACCCCCCTAACAAGAATCTCGTCCCCGAGATTCAGCACCTAAGGGAGCAGCTCCGGGAACTGGGCACGGAGAAGATCTTCGCGTTCCCAAGTTGCTTCATCCTCTGAGTGGTTGCTCCACTGCACCTTGTAGAACTTAACGGTCTTTCTTCGAGTCTGACGTTCAGCCTCTTCAAGAGCTCTGATTGGTCTCTCTTTATAGGTTAGGTTCTTCTCCAGTTCTATGCTTCCCAAGGGAACTTGTTCCTCTGGAACACGAAGACATTTCTTTAGCTGGGATACATGGAACACATTGTGCACATCTGTCAGTCCTTCCGGTAGCTCAAGCTGGTAGGCAACTTCGCCGCGTCTGGCGGTGATGAGGTAGGGGCCGATGTAGCGAGGAGCTAACTTGCCGGACATTCCAAACCTCTTTAGACCACGGAGTGGAGACACTCGCAGGTACACGTGATCTCCCACTGCAAACTCGAGATCACGTCTCCGATTATCTGTATAGCTTTTCTGTCGGGTCTGAGCTGTCTTCAGGCGGTCTCGAATCAGCTTGACTTGCTGTTCAGCTTCCTTTAGAACGTCGGGTCCAAACACTTGCGCTTCGCCTACCTCGTTCCAACACAACGGGGTGCGACACTTTCGTCCGAACAGGGCTTCATTTGGGGACATCTGGATACTGGATTGGTAACTGTTGTTGTAGGAGAACTCAGCGTAGGGGAGACACGATCCCATGTGCCTTCGAAGTCCAAGGCACACGCTCGAAGCATGTCCTTCAGGATCTGGTTAACTCGTTCTGTCTGCCCATCTGTCTGCGGGTGATAGGCGGTACTGAAATTTAAGTTGGTACCCATTGCCTCGTGTAACTGTTGCCAGAATCTTGAGGTAAACTGAGTGCCTCGATCCGACACAATCTTCTTTGGGCAACCGTATCGGCAAACCACATGGGTCATGTACAGGTCTGCCAGCTTTTTCCCATCGTAGGTGGTTTTCACTGGTACAAAGTGAGCTGCTTTGGTTAGACGGTCCACGATTACCCAGATGGAGTCATACCCACTAGGGGTCCTTGGTAAACCGGTAATGAAATCCATACCGATCTCTTCCCATTTCCACTCGGGAATTCGGAGGGGTTGTAACAAACCGGCGGGTTTCTGATGTTCGGCCTTTACTCTTTGGCAGATGTCACATAAGGCTACATACTCTGCAACATCTCGCTTCATTCCAGCCCACCAAAAGTATTCCTTGATGTCTTGGTACATCTTGGTACTCCCTGGATGGATGGAGTACGCTGACTCATGAGCCTCTCTCAGAATGAGGTCCTTTAATTCCTTTTTGGCTGGCACGCAGATGCGGGATCCGAACCAAACCGTATCC